>OZ021726.1:3112407-3134907 GCA_963978545.1 Linyphia triangularis
AACGGGGTGAATATTTTTTATTGTTACTTTGCTGGGCTGGATTTAAGAGTATGACGCCTATAGGCTAAAATCCATTTGCCGCCCCCTCTATAGTCCATATATTCACTTATAGACTGAGAGGCAATTTTTGAACCCCTTCGAACATAATTCTGAATTTTGAATAGAAATTGAAGAAAAGGGAGTAGATTACGAATCCACTGGTCTGCCGTGGCAAAAATGGCCGAAACTGGTCAAAAATCGACTTTTAATAAGTTGAACTAAATCCAATGGCCAAATGCGCCATAACTTGCCAAATAATGAGCATTTTTTTTTTATTTGGTAATCCTCACTCTTTAATTTTCAATTATGAAGGTTGCAGACGATTCAGATATCTGGCGACAATCTACTTGCATGTATTAAAAGGGAGCCAAGTTGGCAATAAACATTATGTCACTCATGTCGTAACTAATGTCGCCAATTTGGCTTACTTTTAAAAGATATAAGTTTTCCGAGCAAGAGATTTGAAATCGTTTACGCTTTTTCTCATTGAAAATTAAAATGCAGTTGGTTGCCAGACGAAAAAGTTTGTTCTCTTTTTGTCAAGTTATGACATATTTGGCAATCGGATTTTAGTTCAACTCATTCCAAGTCGATTTTTGACCAGTTTCGACCATTTTTGCCACGGCAGACCAGTGGATTCGTAATCTACTCACTTTTCTCCAATTTCTATAAAAAAATTCAGAATGATGTTCGATGAGGTCCAAAAATTGCAGTCGCCTCTCGGACTATTAGTAAATTTGTTTTATACAACAAAAGGCACGAGGGCCGGATTGGGCCCGCCATAGATTTTTCTGCGGCCCGCCGGCAGAAGATTAAAAAAAAAAGGAAAAAAAAAAAAAAATTCATGGTATGAACTTTTTTTTTACATAATTGTTATTTGATCCGAAATAATATATGTTAACTCTGTAGAACAGAATTCTCCATTATGTGCTTGAAGAAACTATATGAAAAAGTTTTTAGAAAGGTGATTTTCATCAAGAATAAATACAGAAATATTTAACTGAAACTCATTTGGGCAATTTATTAAAATTGACTGCAACAAATACTCCAAAAGACCACCGACTCTATCATGAAATAAACTGAACTATTTCGACCGACATCGAATTGATATCGAATAAAAAATGGAATAATCTGGAAGTACAGTTTAAATGCTTAAAAGTTAGTTCAAGTCGCATTGTCACTTTGAAACAAAAGATTCACTTCTTTTTTAGAGTTTGATTTACTAATAATGAAAACTATTATTTTTTTAATTATTAGAAAGAAAAAAAAAAGAATCAAATATCAATTGTAGTTTTATTAAGATAAAACAAAATAATATTTTTGTCAAGTTTTTGGAAATGCGATATATATTGTTGCGTGGATGGGTTCGAAAGATTTGAAGCCGAAGCAGATCAAAACTTGTAGAAATTTATTCCAATATAACTCTTCACAGATTCCTTTACAACTCCAGAACTTCTCGTTCTAGTAGACACAATACAGCTCTTTTCACAACAATAGAGCACAAAACAGCAGTTAAAAACTTGACAACACAACTGCTCAAATCGCTGCAAAAGACAATGCAATACACTTCGCTTTAGAACTACTCTGAATGCTCACTGAGACTCAGTATCTCAACTCAGTAATTCCAGTCAACTCACCAGTCAACTACTTCAGTGACTCAAAATCACGGACTCAACTCACGGCCGGCCTTATATAGGAATCAAACCTTCTTGAAATTTCTAGAGGTAGATATTCGGAGAACTTTCCAGATCGTAGTCGAAAAGTCCTATACATGTACATGGGGACCGAAAATGTTGCCAAATCAGTCGCCAAAACCGTCGCCAATTTGGCGAGATTGCCATTGCCATAATGTTAAATGCCCTGCTCCTTGTAGAACTCGCTTCCCAGCGTTATCTCTGTAAAACTCGTTATCAAGCATTAAGACACACATTGCGGGGAAGCAAACTAACGACGAACTATTGCACTGCCTTATGCGAAATGTACATAAATTTTCCTATTTACAAAATTAACACTACGAAATATTTACAAATATACAAAAATTCGTAACAATATTGTTAAATCAATAACAATTGAAGTTAACATATATTGTGGTGTATCCAACCCGCGAAAAGTTTCAACATAAGTCAAGCCTGTCCCTAAAAGTTAGGGGCGAACTCTGGTTTAGAAGAACTTGGCGGGATACTGTAACGGTAAAGCGGGACAATTTGGCGGGACATTCGATCAGCGGGACAGCGATGTGAATAGCGGGACTGTCCCGGAAAAAGCGGGACGTCTGGTCACATCACCATTCCAGAATCCGCTTTACGCAACTTTTTAGACATTCCACAGGGCTCTCTATTTTCCCAAACACCGAAAATGCGTCGTTCAGATGAATTGCATTAAAAGGGTGAGACGGAGTTTGACCTCATTTAAATAAATAAAAAAAAAAAAAAACACCAAACAATAACAGAAGAGGTTAACATATCTGATCAAGGGTAACTGCATTAAAATTAGGCTAGTCATTTAAATAGTAACGATTGTTGTTAAAATATTGACAAGCTGATTTGCATGAGTGAATGTCTTCTTCGAAGGACGTTTGCTTTTTTTTTTTTTTTTTAATTTTAAATATTTAATAAAACATTCTTTCCGGTATGAATGTTCTATTATTGTTCTGGTATTATTTGTTTTTGAATATCTTTGTATTGTATTTAAGTTAGAGCGTTACTATATCTAAAATTAATGAAACTGCATTTCAGAACTTTATATTTTTATTCCTTTCGCTAACCACTATACTAAACTCCAACTTAACTTGACATCACTTAGACGATAGATCTTCACCGTGCTCATAGGCAGTTAATCCATTTTAGCGGAGTGAAGACATAATTCTCGCCAAACCTTATATAGCCTTTTGTTCTCTACAGGGTTGTGGTTTGGCGAACATTATGCTTTCACGCCGCCAAAATGGATTAAATACCTATGAGCACTGTGACGATCTACTGTCTAAGTGATGTCTAGTTAAGTTGAAGTTTAGTATAGAGACCGGGCGTAAACTTAAATGGACACATTTTTGAATTTTTTGCACATTACATTTTTTTAAGGTAAATTATTTCTAGGTTATTTAATCGCCCCCCAAAAAAGGGGAAAATCACAAAAAAAAAAATCTCCTTGCAAGTCCAGGTCTCTAAAGGCTATAACTAATGTAGTTCTCATACCAAAATTCGAGCGGATATACTAGAAATGAGTTTCTATTAATTAGTAGTCAAGCCTACAAACATGTGTTATATATCAGATTGAAGGAATCGAGAAGATTTGAAGGATTATATTAAATGCAATCAGATGTTGTAACCGAAAGGTTTTTTAAAATCAACCGGAGAAATTCTTCCTTATGTGTAAAAAAATCACGAAATTGGCCAAAACGTTACCTATGTGTTTTTATATATGAAATTAAAGAAAATATTCATGGAAAATAAAAAAAAAAATACAAACCTAATGATTTTTTTTTATCAAGAAACTTAAAAAACAGGGGGATGGATGCGAATAATTTGATAAAAAATAATTTTAAACTTCGGAAACGTCATTTCGGTGACTGTCATCGGCGAGTATCAAACGCAATCATTTGTAATGTGTGCGACAATTGTTTTCATTTCCTTTTCAAATTTTAGCTAATTACTAAATCTGAATATTCTAGAATAGTAAGAAACAAACTTTTTTGCAAAAAGTAGATTTTTTTTTAAATTTTGTTTTATTTATTCTGTCTCTTTACTGTGTTCCTGACTTTTGCGTCATTTCAATGACGTCTCCGTTTTTCGCGTCGAAACCATAACCATTCAATGTAAACAGCTGAACTTCTCATATTTTAGAGCAAAGCAAGTAATTCTCACATGATCACGTTTCAGGAAAGTGGACGTAATTTTATTTTTTATACACTCTCTACCAATAAGTATTTGGACACCCATGCAAATGAGGACGTCTCTCGTGGTATGGACTGAGACCCTTAATCCCAATTAATTGTAGGCTCAACGCAGACGCCTACTCCACTATTCTACAAAACAATGTGCTTCCTACGCTGTGACAATTTTACGGTTTGGATCATTGTTACTTCCAGGATGACAACGCTACTTGTCACGTTGCGAGGTCCACCATGGATTGGTATTGTTGCACAAATTGTCTGTATATAGTGTAAATAGTGACGTATTATTTTAAAATTCTATTGTAATTTATTTTTATCTTATTTTATTTTTTATTAACAGCGATTATACAGGTTAGGAAAAGGTGGCAACACCTAAAGCAATCGAGAAGTTTCGAGATATTTCTTTTCCGATGAATTGGCTGGAAATTTCGCGAATGTTTCACGCGCTTGTATATAAAAGACTGGATAACGGGAAAGTTTTCAGATTGACTTTGAACTTCGTCGAAAGCTGATCGCTTTGTTTACCTATTGGAGTGGCCGACCAAACGGTATAGTGGTTAGCGTGCTAGCTTCTAGACCGCGAGGTTGCGGGTTCGAGTCCCGTGTTGGCATGGGTGTTTGTAAATGTATGTTGGCTTGTCTAATGACAAAATGTTTCGGCGTATTATAGCCCTCGTGTTGCTGACGGCGCCAGATAATCTGAATACAACCAACCAACCTATTGGAGTGAGCTTGTATAATCGCTATATTCGAAGCTGTTCTTGCTGAAGCTTGTATTGAAGATTAATAGTGATTGCACTGTTATCTGTGAATAAATCTTGTGAGTTTTCCGAAGAGAATAAATACTAGTTTTTATCTGAAAAACTGTGCCATCATTGCCTCAGTGGAAAAATTCATAACAGTATGATGACAGTGGGGTGGATTGACTGGATTGGCCTGTCCAGAGTCCAGACTTGAATCCTATAGATCACCTCTGGGACGAGTTGGATCGACGAGCTAAGGGGTGCAGCAACCGTCTAAAATCGGTGAAAGAATTTACATGTCTTCGCCAAGCAGAGTGGAGGAAAATACATTTCTCCGTCATCTAAACACTTGTGGAAAGCATGCCCCGAAGAGTTAAGGCCTTAATTGCCTCAGGTGGAGGCTCTATCACCTATTGAATATGAATAAATTGTGCTTATCTCTTTTATCACAGGTGTCCAATTACTTATTGGTAGATAGTGTATTAAAATCGATTGTTATTTAGTCTTAACTTAGTGCGTTCATTTATCATGTATCATTTTCTCGGACAGTAAGAGCTCCATTCAATTCTTAAGCAAATGGCGAAACATTACCGACAAACTCGGCATGGACATTGTGAACAAACTAAAGATTTTCTCTTCGCATAATGTCATTCATCTGCAGTGGATACCCTCCCATGTAGACCTCTTCTTCAATGACTTGGCCGATGAATTGGCTAAGGAGGGCTCTGCTGTAACATCCGAAAATTGTGGTCATCTTACGTTTAGGGAAATTTTCTCGAAGGTCAGAGCCGACAACAGCAAGACATGGAGGATTCCACCAACTCATGACTGGTATGAACAAAAACGTCCTGGGGCTGCCCTGGAGCTGAAGGGCGACAGGAAATTACAAACAACCATCACCAGACTCATCACCGGACATACTCGCACACTTGCATATGTTCAGGGACAAAAGGAGTACCCTGTGAGCCTCAAGTGTGTTTCCCATCAAGCTTCACCGGACCATCTGTTTGGATTTGGAGAAGAGCGATCTCTTTAAAAACCCTGCACTGGTTCGAGACTTTCTTTGGGCGTACGGTCTCTTGGACTTGGTCTAGACTTGTTCTAGATCAAGTGGAATAAGAAACAACAACAACAACAACAACATCATGTATCATTTCGGCAACTGTCTATTTTTAATATGCTGAACATTAAACTGCTGGCATTTATGACTAACACTGACATGTGGTTTTATTTATGACAGCACATGATACTCGTATTCAGTTATGCATAATCACTACATCTTATTGAAACGAAGCTCATCATTCCGGTGACGATCATTTCGGCGACAGGGAGCACTGTCGTTGAAATGACGTTAAGCGCGTGAACTAATCTAATAATTTCTTATGATATATTTCAAATTTTTGAATAATTTTAGAAGAAAAGAAAACGAAAAGAGAGAAAAGGTTTCAGAATTTTGGACAAAAACCATTAATTTCAAAATTCATTAGCCGTTTATTAAGTGTTCAAAATCGCGATAATAAAATGCAAAAGACAAAAGAAATATCGTCTTACTCATTAAATAATGTTATAATACTTTCAAAATATTTAAAAAATAGTAATAGGAAAAAAAAAAAAATTTCTTTATAGAACTATATTTATTTATCATCACGTCCCTTTTGACTGGATTTGGTTGGTTGTATTCAGATTATCTGGCGCCGTCAGCAACACGAGGGCTATAATGCGCCGAAACATTCGTCCTTAGACAAGCCAACATACATTTACAAACACCCATGCCAACACGGGACTAATTTGACTGGATTTTACAGCAAAAAAAAAATAATAATAATAATAATAATATTAAAAATTAGCGTGCAAACTTTGAATTCTTAAAGAAAATAAGTTTATTGAAAGAAATAAAGAATAACTAACTTTTTTGCATGAAGATTAAAAAACAATAGTACTCATGAGCCATATTTTCCCGTTTCGTGATTTTGACCCTTATCATGAGGAAAAAGAGTAATTAGTTTAGTTTTATACAGCTACTGTAGATGGCAGCACCAGAAAACCAAAATTAGCATGCTTTTAAAAAAATGGACCGCGTCATTAAAAGGGAGATTTCATAAATAATTGCATTTCTCCAATGCAAGTAATTTCAAATTTGGTGAGTATTTGTTCAAGGTATTTGTAGTGTTCAAAGCTTTTCGTAAAAAAAAAATTAAAAAAAAAAAAAAAATATGTGAGAAATTAAGCTTTGAAAGCTAACGCCCACTTTTTCAGAAAATTTACCAAAAACAGATTGACAAACGACATATCCCTTTTTGAGATTATTTTTGCAAGTATATTTGGAAGAGAGGAAGCAAAAGTTTTTACTTCTATTGCCTAGAGACATATTTCTATTTTTGCAGTATAAAAATTGCAATTGAGTGTGAATCTTTTTATTAATTTTGATAAGCGTGGTATGAAAATGTAATATTTGTTGATTAAATTCAGTTTTGAGTTTTTGTCAACTTTATCGATTTTTTATATGGTTTTCCTCCTCGTCTGTTTTATTATTTTTGGTGCTGCCATCTATGGGCTTAAACATAAATGTAAAGTTTTTGTCTCTCGGACGCAAGAGGGTCAGCGAAGGTTTTTTTGTTTTTTTGTTTTTGGAATTCCTTTTTGCACTAAAAATCAGGATATTCTATTATTTCACAATAGGTAAGTTTTTTTTAATCGAATATTTTTGTAACAAGGTTAGTAATGTGTATGCGGTTCAGGTGCAGTTCGTACTTTTAACTTATATCTATGCAGGAACAGTACCAGTTATAGTTATTTTAACCTTCCCCCCCTCCCCGCAACCCTCTCTCCCCATAAACATAACCTTATGAAAAGGGTTTCTTTTATCATTCTAAAATAAAATATTATGCCGTTATCATTTGTCAAAAGTTGTCTATGGATAAATATATTACTGCAAATTACAGTGGAGTATTTGCAGTGAAAATGTGTTCTGTATAAGGAAAATTCTAAAATAAAAAGCTACATAGTAGACTGAGAGGCGACTGCAATTTTTGGACCCCATTGAACATCATTCTGAATTTTTTATAGAAATTAGAGAAAAGTGAGTAGATTACGAATCCACTGGTCTGCCGTGGCAAAAATGGCCGAAACTGGTCAAAAATCGACTTTTAATAAGCTGAACTAAATCCAATTGCCAAATGCGCCATAACTTGCCAAATAATGAGCTTTTTTTTTTATTTGGTAACCCTCGCTCTTTAATTTTCAATTAAGAACGTTGCAGACGATTCAGATATCTGGCGACAGCTTTCTTGCATCTTTTAAAAATGAGCCAAGTTGGCAATAAACATTACGTCACTGATGACGTAACTAATATGGCCAATTTGGCTTACTTTTTAAAGATACAAGTTTTCCAAGCCAGAAATCAGAAATCGTTTGCGCTTTTTCTCATTGAAAATCAAAATGCAGTTGGTTGCCGGGCGAAAAAGTTTGTTCTCTTTTTGGCAAGTTATGACATATTTGGCAATCGGATTCTAGTTCAACTCATTCCAAGTCGATTTTTGACCAGTTTCGGCTATTTTTGCCAAGGCAGACCGGTGGATTCCTAATCTACTCACTTTTCTCCAATTTCTATAAAAAATTCAGAATGATGTTCGATGGGGTCTAAAAATTGCAGTCGCATCTCGGACTATAGGGTATTTCTTCAATCTATGCTTCCAAATTTTCATTTAATAGATCAGAAAAATTAATTTTTTAGATATTAGAGTCCCATATCTCGGGTACATTTTTATAATTTTTTTTTTTTGTAAGGTTAATGTTAAGTTGGGAGATCAATGGCTACTCGTGCACTACAACCAGTACAGCCGGACTGCATCCAAATTTATTAGTTTAAAACTAAAATTATATATTTTACAGTTTTCCAAAGTGAAGATCCAATTTCTAGGTAAGTGTAAAAAAATCCATTAAATAGTAAACTTGTTAACTCAATACTCAACGAGGGGAAAAAACAAAAAAAAAAAACTCTTTCAAACAAGGTGATCTTCCTCCAAACAGAAGTCGAGTGTTCCTGAAACGCGATTCAGCTGCGACGCTGTCATGCGTTGTCATGGTAACGGGTGGAAACAACATAGCCTATTTCTTCACGTAAAGTGTAACGAGACAGCCAGTTCGCAGTTTTAGAACTTTGGTTGCCCTTGAGAATTCGCTGAAATTATTGGCTCGTGTGTGAGTGAGTCGCGATGTGGGTGGGAGAGAAAAGAGCATTTCTTAGAGAAATCTCTTCATCAAACGGAAATAGTCTCCGTGATGAGTTTATACATGTTGTTACTTCTTAAATTAGTACTACAACTTAGAATTGAACCATTTCGAAACATGGAGCCCAGTTAAAAGTAAGCTTAAATAAGTTTTTTTTTTCTTTCTATATTCTTTCTCATATTACTTTGTAAATATTGAAGGGAAACTTTGCGAGTGAAATAATTAAGATTGGGGAATTTCCGTTCATGAATGATTGTGGGAAGTTTGGGGGGGGGGGGGGGGGTCACTGTTCCGTCTGCTCTAAAATTTTTGACCACGGACCGCCACTGTGAGAGATTGCATTTCAAAGAAATCTCCTCATCTTTCAATGAAATCAGTTACAAAAAAAAATTATTCCAGTCTCAATCTCCATAGTCGTAAGGTTGTGATTAGAAATGATTTTCTTGAACTTCATATAAATAAGAATTAGTGTAAGAGCAGGGTATCGAGACCAAACACAGATTGAGTATTGGGATCAAGTTCCCGAACAGACCATTAAAGCTGTAAATATTTTTTTTCACAATAAACTAATGACATTTTCGTTTGGGATAGAATGAGTTATGTTTGCTAAACATATTTCGTGTTTAAATCCTTTATATTAACTTCGATTTTGTGTGAGTGAATGTAGTAGGCTTGGTATGTCGATAGCGGGCGATCTGCGGAGACCTAATTAACCCCCTTGCCGTTATCCAATCGTGCTGAAATAGCATTTAACCGATCATTAAAGAAACTCTCTTTCCTGTTTACCAAAACTGTCTTAATAAATAAAAGACATTTGGATATGAGTGCATAAATTCCCATTAATTTTAAATGAGTAAATGTTGAAAAGTAGTTTATCGCATATTTTACTGATAGAGATGTTTTTAAAACTTAAAATGAGATGCCAACATCAAGCACAAGCTGACAACAAAAACGGCTTTTTGTTAATGAATATAAAATTGTCAACACATATAAAAAATTTATATTAAAAACTTTTTTTTTATCTGTTCTATTATTGCATATAATAATGTCTGAGGGACATAGATCATTGGTGAAAATTTCTGAAAGAAGGAACAAAAAAAAAAAAAAAAAAAAAAAAGTCTAGTGCCACTTTTAAAAGAGTTGTTGTGTTTATCTTGGCTGAAACATATTTTTCATGCAAAGAGAATTAATATTTCCCCCCTGGTTAGAGGTGGTTAGTTGAAGGTGTAAAAAAAAAAAAAAAAAAAAAAAAAAAATCCTCTCGTATCAATCCACCCAATTAGACCCCACATAGAAAAATAATATCGGTTTCTTAACGGTTACAAATCTTTAAAGATTTTCCCCGATAATTTGCAAAATATTTACGATAATCATTTTAAAAAGGCAAAAAGCACTGTTTCAGTTGAAGTACTAAAATCTTGTTAAAAAAAATATACCTAAACCTTAAATTACATTAAAAGAAATGAAAGCTTAAAATTATAGAGAAAAATATTTGAAAACAATTATATCAAAAATTTATTTTACATTACACATTTTGACAGCAGTCGAAGGATCTCTCTCTATATATTGTTAAGAAATTTTTGTATATTTGTAAATATTTCATAGTGTTAATTTTGTAAATAGGAAAATTTATGTACATTTCGCATAAGACAGTGCAATAGTTCGTCTTAAGTTGGCTTCCCTGCAATATGGGTCTTAATGCTTGATAACGAGTTTTACAGAGATAACGCTGGGAAGCGAGTTTTACAAGGAGCAGGGCATTTAACATTAGGGTAATGGTAATCTCGCCAAATTGGTGAGATAGAGCCAAGTTGGCGATGGTTTTGGCGAATAATTTTTGTCGCCAAATTTGGCGAGAAATCGCTAAATGTCGCCACACTTGGCGACTATTTGGCGACATTTTTGGTCCCCATGTTCATGTATAGGACTTTTCGACTACAATTTGGAAAGTTCTCCAAATATCTATCTCTAGAAGTTTCAAGAAGGTTTGACTCCTATATAAGTCGGCCGAGTTAGTTGAGTCCGTTAGTTGACTGAAATTACTGAGTTAGTTGAGATACTGACTGAGTGGAGTTACTGACTTGGTTGTCTGTCAGCGAGCATTCAGAGAGTTCCGAAATCGAACTGTATTGCATTGTCTTTTGCGGCGATTTAGCAGTTTTGTGTTAAGTTTAACTGCTATTTGTGCTCTATTGTTGTGTATAGAGCTGTATTCTGTCTACTAGAACGAGAAGTTCTGGAGTTGTAAAGGAATCTGTGAAGAGTTATATTGGAATAAATTTTTGCAAGTGTTAATCTGCTTTGGCTTCAAATCTTTCGAACCCACCCACGCAACAATATGAAACAAAAACTTTGAACCGGAATATTTTTATAAAATCCGAAGTAAACATCTATACCCTGGAAAAGCTATAGTTGAGCCAACGATATTCAGACCAGTCGAAATCATTACTTTACTGAAATCACGCCTTTTTATTTTAATTCATAATAAAACCCACAAAAACAGTGTTTTTAAAAAATCCCTTTTGTTAATTTTTATATTCATTAACACAGCGCCAGTATCAAAAACATTTCTATGAGCAAAATGTGAGGCAAACTACGTTTCCAAAATTTGTTTATTAAAAATGAACTTGAATTTATGCTCTCACGTCCAAGTATCATTTATTTATTCTGATTAAAGTAATTATATTATTTATTTATTAAAATTTTTTTTTGGAAACAGGAAGGAGTTTCAACAATGATTAGTTCAATGATATTTTAATGAGATTGGATGACGGCAAGTTGGTTTACTAGCATTTCACAAAAGTGACCTTTTGGTGACAGTAACAGTCCCAACTTTTAATAGAATGCATTGTAATCGAAATCAAACCTATCTGCCAAGTTTCAGACTGATTGGATGAAGGTAAGGGGGTTAATTAGGCGACCGCAGGTTTCCTCCCCCCCCCCCCCACACACACACAAAGGGAAAAAAAGTTAATCTAAAGGATTTAAAAAGACTTTCAGTTTTTAAAATGCTTTTAGTGAAGTACCAATGCAGAGATAAAAATTCATTTTTTAAGAGCATTTAAAAAAAATTCGCCAACATATATTTTGATTGCACATTAACTAAATTTCTGATTTATCTCATTGTTTTTTCATGCATTGTTAATTTGAAATCTTTGTACAAAACATATAAACCTATCATAAAAAAATAATTCTCAAAGGTATTGTAACAAATCTTATCAAATTATTGTTATTAAATAAATATTTCGATATTCATAAAGGCTTATTTTAAATACAGAAAGTGTCGCCATCTACAGGATATAAATGAAAGCAGAAAGCATCCCTTCAATAACTGAAATCGTTACTGTAAGAATATTTATAAATCCTTTATATTAACTTCGATTTTGTGTGTATGTGGGTGAGTGGCTGGGTATGTCGATGGCTGGCAAATATGTGAAGGCTTAACTAACCCCTTTACCGTCATGCATATGTCTGAAACTTGGCAAATAGATTCGATGTCGATGACGATGCATTCTATCAAACCACCAAGCCAGCTCTTTCCTGTAGCCAAAATTGTTTTAATAAACAAATAATAAAATTGTTTTAATCGGAATAAAAAAAAAAGATATTTGGATGTCAGTGCATGAATTGACATTTATTTTTAATGAATAAATTCCGAACCTTACTACCGCACGAAAGCAACTCAATCTTTCGTTCCTTCGCATCTCACTGAGAGATAGCTATGTGGTGGTATCGCCTACAAATAACAGATAAAACACCGAGAAACTAGAGATCTCTTTTGTCTAGTGGTTAGCTCTTCCGTTCTAGGAGTCCCCGATTCGATTCCCCGTTAGCGCACATCCATTAAACTTCCCATAGAGTTACAACAACAACTAATTTACCATATCGGATGTTTCTAGTATGGGAATGGTGACTTCAGATCAACACAGTATTGAAATACATTTTAATATTTGTTGCATGGTGGAAACGCAATCACTTCCAACGTTTACACAGTATAGCGAATTTCACATTAACTCTACATAAAGTTTAGCACCAACAAAATTTGTTTAGATTTTTCTTGCATATCCTCTAGAGGTCAGAGATATATCGATACGGATATTTTTATTGATATTTTTATAAATATATTGATAGTAAAAATATCGATACAAGTCACCGATATATCGATATTTTCAAAATTTTTTAGTATTTTGATGATCGTTTTGTAGTTCCATGTGTTCTTTCGATTTTCTTTATTCCCTTTTCAAAAACTTCAAAACTAAAGTTTGAACTTGGCTGAGAGACAGTTAAAATGGCACCCTAACCAAAAAGAAAACATAATGAAAGGGAAAGATAAGATCATTTATTAGTAGTCATTAACATAGTGCCGTTTCTGTTGCCAACGTGTGCCTGAAATTTGCATATAATTTTAAATATTAAAAACATCTCTATCAGCAAAATATGCAATAAACTACTTTTCAAAATTTCTTCTTTAAAAATAAATGGGAATTTATGCATTGACATCCAAATGTATTTTATTTATTCTGATTGATAATATAATTTATTTATTAAAACAGTCTTTATAATTATTTATCAAAACAATTTTGGCATGAATTCATGAAAAGTAGAAATTTGCCCCGAAAAACTTCGTTTCTGGCAAAATTGAAAATCAATTAAAAAAAATTATAAGTATCGATATATCGATATTTTATCGATACTTTTTTTCTATGCAACGATATAGTATCGATAATTATTTTGATCGATATTTCCGACCTCTAATATCCTCACGTTTTGGAACATCCTGATTACAAAAGAGTGGTCTAGAAAAAATGTCTGTCTTTGTGTCCATGATATGCCTCAGTCAGCACATTACAGACACAAAGACAGACATTTAGTCTGTCTCTGTCAGCATAACTCCCGGACGAATTGACCTACGATGTTCGAATTTGGTGTAAGGGTTAGTTGTGGCTATGGGACCTACCATTAAGGTTTTCGTTAAATTTGTGCAAGCGCATAAAGGTTGCTTGAAAAAATTTGTTTGAAAAAGTATGTTTTTCAGTAATTGCTTAAAAAAAAAGCTGTAACAAATTCGCTCAAAATCGCTGTGGTAATACCTCTTAAGGTTGTGGTGGTGTCGTGTACAAATAACGGATACAATACCTAGGCACTAGTGGACACTTTTGCCTAGTGGTTAACACGCCCGTCTACTTATATAAAGGTTCCTGGTTCGACTCTCCGTTAGCGCACATGCTACATTGGTGACTACCGGACAACGAATCATGCTCCCTTCTATCGGCTCCTTCTGGAAAACTACTGCACGACTTCCACACTACCAAATCAGCATGCAACTTTTGCCGACTCATTACCACAAAAACAAAGCACACAATTCTCAAGCAACGCATTCACTGCCACCTCAGCAAGAAACCTCTGGCGACTCACTGCCACACGTGAAGCACTCAACTACTCAAGTCTCGCACTCATTTCACACACGCAAACAACTCAATCGTTCGCCTCTTCGTGACTCACTGGAAAGGGTTATGTGGTGATGTCGTGTACAAATGTCAGATACAACACCTAGGCATTAGTGGTCACTTTTGCCTAGTGGTTAACACTCCTGTCTACTCATCCCTGGCTTGACTCCCCGTTAGCGCAAAGGCTACAAGGTGTTCCAAACATCCACATCTACGAAATCTACGCAAAAATGCTATAAAGGCATAAAAAGTTGAAAAACGTATGTTTTCAACACAGAGTTCTCTTCTCTTGAGCATCGCTCATCAACTACCATTTTTCTTCCCTCCTCTGATTCACTTACAAGAAAGAATACTGTAAGAAATATCAAAAAGTTCATAGCCAAAATCGCCATTCTGGCGGCTTTTTTTTAAAGCCTCATGCAAGAAATTATCTCTAAACTAGGGGGCTTCGTCCCCTGCTCGCTAACGCTCGCCAACCCCCAAACGCCTCGCTGCGCTCGGATTGAGCGGCTTTGCCGCTCGAATTTGTGGTTAAAACATCTTGCTGCGCTTGAATAGGTTTGCCAGCCATAAAAAATGTAACCAAATTTTTATAAATTTAATGTAAGGCCTAATAGAGAAAAAACCCAAATTGAAGTACATTGAAGTCCTAATATTTTTTATTTATTCTGATAAGTCGCCCCGTTAGAGAACGAAGTCCAACGCGAAGCATTTTCTGGATAGAAATACTTCAAAATAATAATTACTCTAATACAAAAATGCTTCAGAAAAACAGAAAAAATCAACTTTGAAACGAAGAGTTTAAAAAGAGCTTTAAAATTAGCAACGGGTTTGTTGTTTACATACGTAAGGATAGCTTTAAAATTAGCAACGGTTGGTTGGTTGGTTGAACCCCCGAGCAGCGGGTTTGTTTACTTAAGGATGTTGCCATTCTTATATTCAAAATCATTGAGGCTTTGTAGTAGCTTAATGATGAAAAATATTGAAATTTAACTAATTAATAAAGTGTTAATAAATTATTTTGGCACGTTTTGGCAAATCTACAGCTTATTTCCTTTAAAATGACACCTTGATCATTGAAATTGGTTGAGTAGTTTAGGCGGACGGACTAACCCCAAAAAACGTATTGCCTATTAAATATATAGATATATTTCAAAAGTGGCTATTTTTTTCTAAATGAATGATGAAAAAATAAAAACGGTAATAACACCAATCCAACCAAGTCAGTATTATAGTGTGATTGAAAGTTGTGCGATGTTCCGCACCCTTAGTTACTGTAAACATGAAAGAAAACCAATGTATCGGTAGAGGAAATCGCCCAACATCGGTACTTACGTATTATCGCAACCAGGTTGGCGCGATTTGACGGCATTCAATTTAACCAGTAAGCAAAATAATTTCTTTACGAAAACCAAGTAGGGTTGCCGTAAGTAGGGTCGCCAAATTTGGCGATTTATGCGAATTTTGGCCTGGTTGCGTTAATAAGTAAGTACCCCAACAACATCCCAATGTACATTCTGAAGTAGAGCAAATACTCGGCTATTCACCAGTATTCGTGCTCTGACAATTTTAATTATTCATCTAAAATTTCATAACGTGTTATTCAAAATAAGATAAATAATGAAGGTTCAGTTAAATTTTGAAGCTTTTAATTTTTAAATCCCTTATAATAACTCCACTTAAGTAAGTTTTGTATGTTTGTTGATGGGAGAGGAAACTGCCTAGGCCTAATTAACCCCCTTTGCCGTCATCCAATCGGGCTAAAACGTGGCAGATAATTTCGATGTCTTATGACGATGCATTCAGTCAAATTTTGGGGCTGTTACTGTCACTAATGGGTTGTTTTTACAAATGTGGCTACCTCAAATAACGGATAAAGCTTCTGTGCAAAAGGAGTACTCTTTTGCACAGCGGTAAAGCATCTGTCTCGTGATCCAATGGTCTCGGGATCGAGGCCCGTCGCCCGCAACGAAAGATGCATACACTTTAATGGTGACCCGGACTAAAAAAAAAAAAAAAATCATCCCTAATAGCACACATCCTCCCAGGGAGGTTCCTGGGAAGTCATTCGTAGTCCCGGGGATGACTGGGGACTTCCCAGGGACCTCCCTGGGAGGATGTGGGCTATTAGGGATGCTGCCATCTATCGGCGCTTCTGAAAGGAGACACTACATCGCAACAAGCGATCACATACGCAACTCGCGTGCAACAAGCGGACACAACGATGCAACTAGCATCCCAAACCTCCAACTCCGATCAGACGTTGATCAGATCAGCACAGTATCGCTCCTTCGTTGCTGGGAGGAGGCTGTGTGGCGACCTCAAAAAACAGATAAAACTTCTGTGCAAAAGGAGTACTCTTTTGCACAGCGGTAAAGCATCTGTCTCGTGATCCAATGGTCTCGGGATCGAGGCCCGTTGCCCGCAACGAAAGCTGCATACGCTTTACTAACAAACCAATTTGCCGTCATTCGATCTCATTAAAGTAGCAATGAACATACCATTGTCGAAACTCTCTCCTGTTGCCAAATCTTTTTTTAATAGTAAAATTACTTCAATTACAATCTATATAAATAAAACTGACTTTCTGTCACACGGATTTGGGGACCGTTTCACGTAAAAACTACCTAACGGATTAGGATGAAATTTGGTATATCGCTTAATTAAACGACCAGGAGTAAAATAGGCGATATATTTTTAATTTTAATTGAGTTTTAAAATTTCCGAAATAATTTTTTTTGGTGTTTTTAAGCAGACACAATTTAGTATTTCCTGAATGGCAACTGAATGACCATCTTCGTTTGGTTTGTTTTGAAAATCGCAAATGATATTCTACATTCACAATGCCTAGAAAAAAACGCCCATCATTAAGCAAAATCGACAAAAAAGTTTTTCAAAAACGTTTAAAGAGGAACGAATTACAAAATGACAACCAAGAAGCTTCGACTTCGCGGCAGCCGGACATTTCCCCAGAGGACAGAAAGTCAGGAGTCTGTAAGGAGTAGAGAAACATCAGAGAGGCGTGCCGTTCGTTTAGAAGCCGATCGGCTAAGACATGCCGAACTAAACGAACAAAGAATGAATTTACAATGGGGTGATAAACTTTTATATTACTTTTATTTAGTACCAAAAACTGAGTTTATCCGTCAACGACGGGCCACGCAGCTAGTAAATAAATAATATTTGGATGACGTTCACGTTCATTTTTAATACATACATTTCGAAACGTAGTTTGCCGCACATTTTCTGGTTGAAATGTTTTTGATATCGGCGATGTGTTAAAGAATATAAAAATTGACAATGTATGTAAAAGATTTTTTAAAAACTCTGTTTTTATGGGTTATGTTATTTCATATATTGTTTTGATATCTATCAGAATGTTTTACAAGGTTCATTGTCAAATTGTTACAGTCAAATTATTTTCATATTTTCAAATCTTAAATGAAATATTTATGAACTAGGAATATAAAGCAATTGTATTCTAAGCTCCTTATTTTTATCAGTACCAGCAATCGGCTTTGTAAATGATTCCATTTTAGCATGATGTTTTTTTTTTCTGTCGATAACCCATTTGTATACATAGGCTATTGAAAGTATATAGTCTAAGAGGCGACTGCAATTTTCGGACCTCATCGAACATCATTCTGAATTTTTTATAGAAATTGGAGAAATGTGAGTAGATTACGAATCCACTGGTCTGCCGTGGCAAAAATGGCCGAAACTGGTCCAAAATCGACTTGGAATGAGTTGAACTAAAATCCGATTGCCAAATATGTCATAACTTGCCAAAAAGAGAACAACCTTTTTCGTCTGGCAACCCACTGTATTTTGATTTTCAATGAAAAAAAGTGCAAACGATTTCTGATCTCTGGCTCGGTAAAACTTGTATCTTTTAAAAGTAAGCCAAATTGGCGACATTAGTTACGTCATCAGTGACGTAATGTTTATTGCCAACTTGGATCCCCTTTTAATAGATGCAAGTAGACCGTCGCCAGATATCTGAATCATCTGCAACCTTCTTAATTGAAAATCAAAAAGTGAGGGTTACCAAATAAAAAAAAAAATGCCCATTATTTGGCAAGTTATGGCGCATTTGGCAAATGGATTTAGTTCAACTTATTAAAAGTCGATTTTTGACCAGTTTCGGCCATTTTTGTCTCAGCAGACCAGTGGATTCGTAATCTACTCACTTTTCTCCAATTTCTATAAAAAATTCAGAATGATGTTCGATGGGGTCCAAAAATTGCTGTCGCCTCTCAGTCTAATAGTATTCGGGCAATTTTTTTTTTTCTTTTTCTTTTTTGCATTTCTTCACATTTTGGAACATCCTTATTTCAAAAAAGTGATCTAGAAAAAATGTCTGTCTGTGTGTGTGTCTGTGTGTACGTGGTCAGAATAACTCCCGAACAAATTGACCTACGATGTTCAAATTTGGTGTGCGGGTTAGTGGTGACCATGGGACCTACCATTAAGATTTCTGTCAAAATCGCTCATGCTCATAAAAGTGCCTTTGAAAAAATCATGTTTTTCAATGATTGCTAAAAAACGGCTGCAATGATTTTGTTCAAAATCGCTGTGGTAATGCTTCTCATGGTGTTCTAAACATCCCACTTTCGAAATTCCAGTAAAAATGCTTCAATGGCGTAAAAAGTTGCAAAACGAATGCCTTTAACTCAGAGCTCTCTTCACATGAGCGTTAGAGGTTGGATATATCGATCAAAATATATACGGATAATATATCGTTGCATAGAAAAAAATTTCGATATATCGATAAATGATTTTTTAAATTTTTTTTTATTTGATTTTCAATTTTGCCAGAAACGAAGTTTTTCGGGATAAATTTCTACTCTTCATGAATTCATGCCAAAATTGTTTTAATAAATAAAATATAAAAATTGTTTTTATTAATGAATTATATATTCAATCAGAATGAATGAAATACATTTGGATGTCAATGCCTGAATTCACATTCATTTTGAATGAAGAAATTTTGAAATGTAGTTTATCGCATATTTTGCTGATAGAGATGTTTTTAATATTTAAATTAGATGAAAATTCCAGGCACACGCTGGCAACAGAAACGTCGCTATGTTAATGACTACTAATACGTGATCTTATCTTTTCATTACATTACGTTTTTTTGTTTTGTTAGGGTGCCCTTTTAACTGTCTCTCAGCCAAGTCCAAACTTTAGTTTTGAAGTTTTTTAAAATGAATAAAGAAAATCGAAAAAACGCATGGAAGGAACTACAAAACGATCATAAAAAAACTAAAAATGTTTGAAAATATCGATACATCGGTGATTTGTATCGATATTTTAAGTATCGATATTTCAAAAAAAATATCGATATATCGCCGTCCTCTAATGAGCGTACTTCATCAACGATTGGTTTCTCTCCTCTCCTCAGTTTCACTTATAAGAAAGCATATAATAAGAATTATAAAAAGTATATAGCCAAAATCATCAATTTGGCGAAGTTTTTTTTTTTTTTTTTTTTTTTTTTTTTACAGGCGCACAAGAAATATTGCAAAAAAAATCGCCAAGCTGGCCAATTTTTCTAAATGAATGAAGAAAATATAAAAACTGTAAATGACACAAATAGGCATCAGTATTATAGTGTAATTGAAAGTTGTGCGATGTTCCACACCCCCAGTTTTATATCGAAACAGAATACGCATTGCACCAAAATATACTTTTATGATAGCATGGATAAATCAGGAGATTTAGGTATATTAAGGAAATATTATATGGTCTTTCAGTTGTCACCATCGATATAGATAAACAACTGGATAGACTGCTTAACGTTGGGAAAATGAAGCCGTTGCCAGATGCAATTGGTGGGATAAAAAATGCGGATTGCCAATGATTGAAAATAAAATTTTGGGTTGTACACAGCAGAAATGTCAATAGTAGACCTTAATTAGTAAAAATGTGCCCAAAAAATATATACCCTAACACTTTACAAGGTTTTTCGCATTCCCATCCAACTATAAAAGTGAACTGTGATTGGTTAATCATCCCACCAGCTTCGCAATCCCCGGCGCGTTTTTCTCTTCGCATTGACAATGGAGCAGTCTATCCAGTTGTTTATCTACATCGATGGTTGTCACAGACAGAAAACATTATTGAAGTTGAACTTCCATATTTTAATGTTAACTATAGATTTCAACACTTCAGTTAGTCATATTAATGTTTTTCCGCAGCAATATTCAAAACGTTTATTAACTGTTTTCTTTTTAAAAAAATTCATAATCACTCGTTAAGGATTTCGATTTAAAATACATTAATTCGCATCTTACGTTCATAAGATGTCGGCATTATTTTACATATTATTGGTTTCGAGATAAGCGATTTTGAAAGCGACCATTTCTATACAACCATGACGGTTAAAATAATGTTTATTGACCCATGAAGGTAAGACGTTGAATTCCAATTACACGGGTAATTTAAGATATCCTATGCTGCAATAGTCACTTCCATATCTATTTCTTCTCTCCAAATATCGTATGAAATTGGCGTATTCAAATCTTTACACTCACTAGGTTTACTTTACTTTTCTTTTTAAATCTTTTATATGAACTTCGCCTTTATATTGTTACGAATTTTTGTATATTTGTAAATATTTCGTAGCGTTAATTTTGTAAATAGGAAAATTTATGTACATTTTGCATAAGGCAGTGCAATAGTTCGTCTTAAATTGGCTTCTCTGCAATATGGGTCTTAATGCTTGATAACGAGTTTTATAGAGACAACGCTGGGAAGCGAATTTTACAAGGAGCAGGGCATTTAACATTATGGTAATGGCAATCTCGCCAAATTGGCGAGATAGAGCCAAGTTGGTGACGGTTTCGGCGACTAATTTTTGTCGCTAAATTTGGCGAGAAATCGCTGAATGTCGCCACACTTGGCTACCATTTGGCGACATTTTCGGTCCCCATGTATATGTATAGGACTATTCGACTACGATCTGGAAAGTTCTCCAACTATCTACCTCTAGAAATTTCAAGAATGTTCGCATCCCCTATATAAGAACGGCCAAGTGAGCGGGGAGTTAGTTGTTAGCTGAGTCCATTAGTTGACTGGAATTACTGAGTTGAGATACTGAGTCTCAGAGAGCGTTCAGAGAGCTCCGAAATCGAACTGTATTGCATTGTCTTTTGCGGTGATTTAGCAGTTGCGTGTCAAGTTTAACTGGTGTTTGTGCTCTATTGTTGTGAAAAGAGCTGTATTGAGTCTACTAGAACGAGAAGTTCTAGAGTTGTAAAGGAATCTGTGAAGAGTTATATTGGAATAAATTTCTGCAAGTTTTGATCTGCTTTGGCTTCAAATCTTTCGAACCCATCCAAGCAACAGTATGTTTGTCGATGGGGACGGAATCTGCAGAGA
Organism: Linyphia triangularis; assembly: GCA_963978545.1. Taxonomy (NCBI): domain Eukaryota; kingdom Metazoa; phylum Arthropoda; class Arachnida; order Araneae; family Linyphiidae; genus Linyphia; species Linyphia triangularis. Next base: position 3,134,142 of record OZ021726.1, read on the forward strand.
CCTAATTAACCCCCTTGCCGTCATCTAATCGAATTAAAACTTGGCAGATAGATTCGATTTCTATGACAATGCATTCTATCAAATTTGTAGCTGTTACTGTCACTAAAAAGTCGCTTTTAAGGAATACTAATTAGCCAACTTCCTTTTATGCAATCGCGTTAAAATAGCACTGAACAGTTCATTATTGAAACTTTTTCCTGTTGCCAATTTTTTTTTAATAAATAAATTACAAAATTACTTCAATCAGAATAAATAAATGATATTTGGATGACATTCACGTTCATTTTTAATAAATAAATTTCGAAACTTAGTTTGCCACACATTTTCTGACAGAAATGTTTTTGAAATCGGCGTTGGATTAATGAATATAAACATTGATAATGCATATAAAGGATTTTTTAAAACCTCTGTTTTTATGGGTTATTAATACAAAAATTTCACAAGCTGCGGCATGTCTTGTCGCCAAACTAGCCTATTTGGTAGAGGTCGAAAATATCGATCAAAATAAATATCGATACTATATCGTTTGCATAGGAAAAAATATCGATACATCGATAGATGATTTTTTTTTTATTTGATTTTTAATTTTGCCAGTTATGAAGTTTTTCAGAGCAAACTTCTACTTTTCATGAATTCATGCCAAAATTGTTTTAATAAATAAATTATAAAAATTGCTTTAATAAATAAATTATAAAAATTGTTTTACTAAATAAATTATAAAAATTGTTTTAGTAAATAAATTATATTATCAATCAGAATAAATAAA
>OZ021726.1:3139907-3262407 GCA_963978545.1 Linyphia triangularis
GAAAGATGCTCGTATTTGAATACATTGGCAGAAAATAAAATCCATGGAAAAATCAACATTTTGAATAAGGTACACCAGTTACTGGAAAATATTAGGAAAGTCAACAAAATATCTGTCATCAAAATTGGCTGAAAAGTGTCTTTTGTAGCCTTACGCGATCGTTAAAGGTATATCTTAATAGTCCGAGAGGCGACTGTAATTTTTGGACCCCATCGAACATCATTCTGAATTTTTTTAGAGAGATTGGAGAAAAGTGAGTAAATTAGGAATCCACTGGTCTGCCTTGGCAAAAATGGCCGAAACTGATCAAAAATCGACTTCGAATGAGTTGAACTAAAATCCGATTGCCAAATATGTCATAACTTGCCAAAAAGAGAACAAACTTTTTCGTCTGGCAACCCTGCATTTTGATTTTTAATGAGAAAAAGCGCAAACGATTTTTCATCTCTGGCTTGGAAAATTTGTTTCTTTTAAAAGTAATTGGTAAAAAAATTTTATTAAATTTTTAAGTATTTAAAAGTAACCAAATTGGCGACATTAGTTACGTCATCAGTGACGTAATGTTTATTGCCAACTTGGCTCCCTTTTAATTGATGCAAGTAGATCGTCGCTAGATATCTGAATCGTCTGCAACCTTCTTAATTGAAAATTAAAGAGTGAGGGTTACCAAATAAAAAAAAAAATGCTCATTATTTTTCAAGTTATGGCGCATTCAGCAATTGGATTTAGTTCAACTTATTAAATGTCGATTTTTGACCAGTTTCGGCCATTTTGCCACGACAAACCAGTGGATTCGTAATCTACTCACTTTTCCCCAATTTCTATAAAAAAATCAGAATGATGTTCGATGGGGTCCAAAAATTGCAGTCGCCTCTCAGTCTATAAAGTTTGTTTTAGCTAGTGGCTTTTTTAAAGACAGACAAAAAATAAAGTAATTGGACTATTGAAGCAGTTAAGTTTCCTTTATCATATTACAGAAAAGTTGTGGTAAATCCTTTTTTTTTTTTTTTTTTTACCATTGAAACTTTATTTTACAGGAATGGATGACCATTGTTTATTTATTTTCATCCATGGAGCATATTTTAACTGCCGCCGCATGTATTCAATGCACGAGCAGGTAAAATAGTGTTCTATTTACACAGTACTTGAGGTTAGTAGCCAGCCGTGTCGATTGAGCAAAATATTGTATGTCCACACTATCCTCATGCAAATGGAGTTTGAATAAAGCTGTTAAATAAATGGTCGACTTGTGTTTCATATTAAACCCTCAAAGGCTTAGCACAATCTTTGTCGGGAACTAGGACACTAGGCACGTTAAGGTTAAGTACATACGAATAGCTTCTGAAATCGGTAGTGACCTTTGTTCAGCAATGACTTCAGTGCAGTTCAGCTGGAAGAGGTTCAAAATCACGTCAAGCACACATTACTCACTTTGGTCTTGGAGCAGTATTCCCGGGTCCCTTAACGAAAAGTTCTCCGAAGATAGTTTCATCCGACAAAAAAATTGCAGTTTAGAGGTAAGTGATATGTGGGTGTTGGAATTGTTCATCCGAGGAAAGGGAACACCCCTCCAGGGGGTGCCGTGATGGGAGCCAAGGGCACCTCGCTGGTGGTGGTGGCCGTGATGGTGGTCTCGTACAACGACGTGCTGGTCACTGTTCGGAACTTCGTGCTGAGTGCGTTGTAGATGAGCGTGTACACCCGCGTGCTCAGGCTGGTGGCGGTGGTGACGGTGGTGTAGGTGGAAGTGACGGTGCTGAAGGAGGGTTGAGGTGGAGCCACCCCTCCCCCTCCTAACAACTGCTGAAGCTGGTTGAGCTGCGTGTTGAGGTAAGGCTCAACAGTCGTGCTCAGCGACGTCATCGTCCTCTCGCTGGTGGTGATGGACTCCGAGAGGGTCCTGGTTCGAGTTCTTCGCCCGTCGTAGAAACTCACAACCTTCGTGCTGTAGACGGTGTCGGTGTGGATGTAGGTGGATGTCTTTGTGATGGTGGAGTAGAGGGTGGCTTGTTTGTTGAGTTGCTGGAGACCGAGGTACACTGCGGCAAGAGGGTTTTGTTGGAGAGCGGCCCCTAGGGACATCAGCGAATTGGACAGGTCGTTGTTGTCCTTCCCACCTCTTGGTGGCTCGATGTTGTTGTAGGGCACTACCGCCTGTTCCCTCCCGCTTCCCGATGCCTGGAGCAGTCCGTTGGGAACGGGAGTTTGGATGATGTGCTGGTGCCTGGCTTGCGAGGGCTGCACCACCGCCCCGTCCAGCAACCCGGAGAGTGGGTCTTCCGGATCAAATTCAGTGTCGGCGTCAGTGGGTGCTTCCGTACTGAGAGCGGCATCTGAAGCGGGCATCGTTTTGTATCCAGTGATCAGCTTGAGGATGAAAAAGCTTTCTGTGACGGTGTGGTAAGAGGTGGCGTTGTCGCTCTCCACCACCGGCACCACCGATGTCTTCAGCATGCGCTCTGTTGTGGTGTATGTCCTGGTCACTACCACCATGTCGTCATCTAAGAATGGACTGACGGTGGCGAAGATGGCATTGTTGTTCGCTGGACTAATATCGTGCTGGTCTATGGCGAGATGGTCTGCTGAGGGATGATGCGAGTGCCGAGTTTTCGGTACGCTGGTGGTGATGGTGAGAGTCCTCACAGATTTCCTTCTGCCCACGTGAAGGGTGACTTCGCTCGTGATGGTAGTCTTCTCGTAGACCACCCTAGCTGGATCAACGTCGTATTCCTCGAGGATGTCTTCCTCCGGATCGAAGGGATGGTGGTCGCCTTGTGGAGTGACAAGGTCGCTCGCGTCGTCGTTTCGAACAGTTAGTTTCACCTTGAAGCGGTTGAGACGGACCTGAGGGAGATTGTGAGCATGAATCAATTGATGTTCATACAGTCAGAGTTGAAGTTCAAATTTATTTTCCTCTTTTATATGAGTATTTAAGAATTTATTAATATTTTTTATTTTTATCGGATAGATCTAGGTAGCTGTTTCGTCATTTAGTATTTACAGATTTTAATAGAGTGTGTACCATAAAAATAAATATTTTTATTTATCGTTTGCACAAGTACATTTTACAAATTTCTATGTGAATAAATATTAAAAATTTTATAAATTATTTTTCTATAAATTAGTCTCTACATAATTAACGTTTGAAATGTGCAAAAGGGAGTATTTTAGTATGTCATATGGGAGGAAGAAACTCAGTGTTTAGTAATCATCATGTTTGTTTAAAAATAGTGAAATTAAAATTTCATGCTATACTCTGAGCCCTACCACCCCACCCATGCACATGTTAAAATACTCACATCAGTACATTTCGAACCATATTATAAAAATATGACACTTGCAATCCCGTCAAGACCCAGTCTGTAGACGGTTTTAAAATTTCAGTAAACAGTTTAATAGCCAGCTACATGAACGCACATTGATTTTCGTCACTTACCGTCGGCGTGTTCCTCCTGGGCAGCATGTACCGGTACCTGGGCGGCATCCTGTGCGCGTTCTGTGACTCTGGTACCGTATTCTCATCTTCTGGTGGGACGTCAGTGGACAAGGTGGGACGCAGTCGCCTGGACATCGCATGCTGATGCCTGCTGCTAGTTGTCCGGGACTTGTCGAGGGACTGGGTGGGACGGGACACTCGGGACAAGGGCAGTTCGAAGGACGACTGAAGGACGGTGTTGGCACGGACTGGCTCATCTGTCCCACGTCCAGTAAAAGAAGATGGGTTGTCCTCTTTGCTAGAGGGGGGGGGGGTAGAAGAGGGACAGTGTGAGTACATTGGAGTGGTTTATACTAAAATGGATAGATTAGGAAGCAGAGAAACTACTGAGCTTTAGGGAACATGGACCACTTTTTCCAGAATTCTTTAGCTTTGCTTAGAATTTAAATAAATTTGGCACAAACATTGAAGATATGGCTTTATAACACAGTAACAAAATTTGAGCAGATAAAATGAAATAGATAGTAAATTATTGAAAAAAATTACATTAAAATATTGCGAAATTTTAACTTTTTTTTCAAAACGCTTCTCGCGACACAATATTTTAACGAACACGAAAGAAAAATTTGAAGTTGCTTATCAATATATTATAAACATTTTCACACACACTTTTATCTTTAGGTGCTATACTTGGACAGAAATAAAATTTCAAACTTGAAGCTACGATTTTTCATTGAAAAAGTGTCTTGTTTCAAATTCCCGACTTGGGAAAAAAATAGAAAAATTATGTGACATAAAAAAGGATGTGCATATCTCTTTATAGTAAATTAAAAATTATTTCTACAAAAAACTAGGTGGATTTATCAAATATTGAATCACAAAGAGCTTTTCGAAGAAACGTAAAATGTGAAAAAGGCGAAGCTGAGAAAAATGCATGTTTAACTTTTGCCAACAAGTGTGTAATACGTTAAAATAGTTAGTTAAAGTCAAGATTTACCACTTAAAATCATCGGATTTCAAAAATTCAAACTCAATCATGGAAAATACTTTAAGAGAAAAATGCAAATAAAAAATATAATTACCATAAACAAAGAGAAATTTTGTTGGTATAAGCTTTACGGAAAAAGTCCAGCACCATAAAAAACACTTTCTGACTTTTGTATGTATTTAAAAGTTCAGGCTATAGCTTCGGACAGAAAATCGATATTTTTGAATTTTTTTTGCCTCCCCGTTCCCCTTAAGGGATCGAAAAGGGGTTAAAAGTTCCAAATGAATGATATTCGAATGTCCCACTTCTCATTTGGTCACAATTCTGAAAATTGGTAGAAATGTCAACAGACATAGAAAAATTAAGTTATTCCGATCTCAATTAACCCACTTTAAGGGGTAAAAAAGGGGTTAAACGTTCCAAACGAGGGATATTCGAATGTCCCATTTCCCACATGGTCACAAATCTGAAAATTTTTACAAATGTCAGCAAAGACAAACATAGAAGAAGTAAGCTATTCCGATCTCGATTAACCCTATTTAAGTGATCAAAAAGGGGTTAAGCGTTACAAACGAGGGATATTCGAATGTTTCACTTCCTAAATGGTCACAACTCTGAAAATTAATACAAATGTCAGCAAAGACAAACATATAAGAAATAAGCTATTCCGATCTCGATTAACCCTATTTAAGTGATCGAAAAGGGGTTAAGCGTTACAAATGAGGGATATTCGAATGTTCCACTTCCTAAATCGTCACAACTCTGAAAATTAATACAAATGTCAGCAAAGACAAACATAGAAGAAATTAGCTATTCCGATCTCGATTAACCCTATTTAAGTGATCGAAAAGGGGTTAAGCGTTACAACTGAGGATATTCGAATGTTTCACTTCCTAAATGGTCACAACTCTAAAAATTAATACAAATGTCAGCAAAGACAAACATATAAGAAATAAGCTATTCCGATCTCGATTGACCCTATTTAAGTGATCGAAAAGGGGTTAAGCGTTACAAACGAGGGATATTCGAATGTTTCACTTCATAAATGGTCACAACTCTGAAAATTAATAAAATTTGTCAGCAAAGACAAACATAGAAGAAATAAGCTATTCCGATCTCGATTAACCCTATTTAAGTGATCGAAAAGGGGTTAAGCGTTACAAACGAGGGATATTCGAATGTTTCACTTCCTAAATGGTCACAACTCTGAAAATTAATACAAATGTCAGCAAAGAAAAACATATAAGAAATAAGCTATTCCGATCTCGATTAACCCTATTTAAGTGATCGAAAAGGGGTTAAGCGTTACAAATGAGGGATATTTGAATGTCCCATTTCCCACATGGTCACAAATCTGAAAATTGGTACAAATGTCAGCAAAGACAAACATAGAAGAAATAAGCTATTCCGATCTCGATTAACCCTATTTAAGGGGTGATCGAAAAGGGGTTAAGCGTTACAAATGAGGGATATTCGAATGTCCCATTTCCCACATGGTCACAAATCTGAAAATTAATACAAATGTCAGCAAAGACAAACATAGAAGAAGTAAGCTATTCCGATCTCGATTAACCCTATTTAAGTGATCGAAAAGGTGTTAAGCGTTACAAATGAGGGATATTCGAATGTCCCATTTCCCACATGGTCACAAATCTGAAAATTGGTACAAATGTCAGCAAAGACAAACATAGAAGAAATAAGCTCTTCCGATCTCGATTAACCCTATTTAAGTGATCGAAAAGGGGTTAAGCGTTACAAATGAGGGATATTCGAATGTCCCATTTCCCACATGGTCACAAATCTGAAAATTGGTACAAATGCCAGCAAAGACAAACATAGAAGAAATAAGCTATTCCGATCTCGATTAACCCTATTTAAGGGGTGATCGAAAAGGGGTTAAGCGTTACAAATGAGGGATATTCGAATGTCCCATTTCCCACATGGTCACAAATTTGAAAATTAATACAAATGTCAGCAAAGACAAACATAGAAGAAATAAGCTATTCCGATCTCGATTAACCCTATTTAAGGGGTGATCGAAAAGGGGTTAAGCGTTACAAATGAGGGATATTCAAATGTTCCATTTCCCACATGGTCACAAATCTGAAAATTGGTACAAATGTCAGCAAAGACAAACATAGAAGAAATAAGCTATTCCGATCTCGATTAACCCTATTTAAGTGATCGAAAAGGTGTTAAGCGTTACAAATGAGGGATATTCGAATGTCCCATTTCCCACATGGTCACAAATCTGAAAATTGGTACAAATGTCAGCAAAGACAAACATAGAAGAAATAAGCTATTCCGATCTCGATTAACCCTATTTAAGTGATCGAAAAGGGGTTAAACGTTCCAAACGAGGGATATTCGAATGTCCCAATTTCCACATGGTCACAAATCTGAAAATTGGTACAAATGTCAGCAAAGACAAACATATAAGAAATAAGCTATTCCGATCTCGATTAACCCTATTTAAGTGATCGAAAAGGGGTTAAGCGTTACGAATGAGGGATATTCGAATGTCCCATTTCCCACATGGTCACAAATCTGAAAATTAATACAAATGTCAGCAAAGACAAACATAGAAGAAGTAAGCTATTCCGATCTCGATTAACCAACTTCAACGGGTAGAAAGAGGGGATAAACGTTCCAAACGAGGGATACCTGAATGGCTCACTTCCAATGTTGACACAATTATGGATTTTGGGAAAAATTTCAACCAAAGGAAAGTTCATATTTTGATTAATCAATTTGTCAGGATCGAAATGGAAACAAACGTCTGAAGTGTGGAATACATGAATGTCTTTCGATTGCTAAAATGCACAATTCAAAATTTCGTAACGCAGCACGGGTATTCAAATAGTTATAGAATATATTTCAAAGTATCCTATGTAGTTTCAATACGTGTGATCAAATTTTAAGAAGTGGACATGAGCTCTTCCCACATCTTTAGGACCAGTGATTGCATCATATAAATCTCTACCTTTCATGGATTTATTTCAAAACTATATTGAGAACAAATGTTGTGTCGGTTTGATTAACTATTTAATGAACTCTTTGCAAAATAAGGCGTCTTCTCACTTTAGGCACCTCGAAAATAGGCTATTTTCGCGATTTTTTTTCGAGGATTTTTGCAAACAATTATGGGATAAAATGGATCCTATATAATAAACACATCTTTCAAGTACAAGACATTTTTATTTTTTTATTTTTTTGAACAATTATTATAATAAAACAGTAGCATCGAAAAACCCGTGTAGAAATGAATGTTCGTGGCTTGTTGATGAAATTTCGGAAACTATCCGGCCGATTGTCATGAAATTTGAATGACATATTCTTCATAGTTATGGCTATAGCGCATATCATCAGATTTGTGAAATTTTGATTTGAAGTATTTTTTTTTTTTTTACAAAAAACTGCAAAAAAACGCTTTTTTTTTTTTTACTTTTTCGAAAAACGTGCGCCATTTTGTTATTTTCGCGAATATCAAAAATCTGATGATATACGCTATAGCCATAACTATAAAGAATATGTCATTCAAATTTCATGACAATCGGCCGGATAGTTTCCGAAATTTCGTCAACAAGCCACGAACATTACATTTCTACACGGGTTTTTCGATGCTACTGTTTTATTATAATAATTGTTCAAAAAAATAATTTTTTTTATTTCTTGTACTTGAAAGAAGTGTTTATTATATAGGATCCATTTTATCCCATAATTGTTTGCGAAAATCCTCGAAAAAAAATCGCGAAAATAGCCTATTTTCGAGGTGCCTAAAGTGAGAAGACGCCATAATAGCTGCAGACTAACCTGAATTCATAGTGAAGTGTTTGAAAGTGTTAAAAACTTGGATTTATGATCCTTTTAAGTTTTGAGGACTTTAGACTGAAACTGAACATTGCTTAAGAAAATTAGTTCGTAGCTCTGTGCTCCTTACCTGTGTGGGGTGGTGTGCTTGTACTCTTTGGTGGTGGCTTCTGCCTTGTGTCGAGTGGAGGTGGAACTCTCGATGTGGTTGGGCGGAAGAGCCGACGATTTGAGCAGATGTGGAGTTTGAGTGGGACTGAGAAGATCTTCCGATGCTTGGGCGGGGAAGATGATCTGGGAGGTGCTCTGGAGGATCTGGGCGTACTTACCCTCTATGTAGGTGCCAATCACCTGAAATACATAAGCGTCATATCAGAAAAAGGATTATAGTATGGGTAGGTTATAATTGAAGTTCGTCTGTTTGGGCATTCTGAAGCATCTAAATATTGTTTCCCCCCCCCACCCATTCTTTACGCATATGAGAGGCAGATTCACCTTGAAAACACGCCCTGTTATCTTTTGCCTTTGTGTGCAGTCTAAATGAGGTAAATGTGTCATGTCGTTAGGTTGTTTAAAGTGTCTGGTTGTTGTGGCGGTGTTTGAAAATCACTATAAATAACAAAATATGTCTGATCTTGTTTGAGCAGCTCGTCCTTCAATTCAATTCTCTTTGATTTACTTCAATTCACCAATCTATACCTCAGAAGTAAACTATCGTAAGTGCAATTGGTTTAACATTGCACTTACATACAGATATGTATTAAATCAGTATACACCCAAGTACCTACATTTAACAAAATTTAAGATTGATTGCCTAAAGAAGGGCGATTTGGCCAATGCAGGCAAACGAATATAGGAAATTACAATTTATCTTTCAGTCAAGTGTTTAAGTCTAAATACCAGTTTAAAATCTTGCAGTTGATAAGCTTGCATTCCAAAAAAGTTAACGAGGATTCTGAAGAGCCTTGAAATTCCTGAACGGTTTTTTGAGATTTCCAATTCATTTAATAATATCAAAATATCTGATTCAATACTATTAGTGTTAGTCTATACTGCTGGGTATGTGGCATATAAGGTATCCTCACACTTGAAATGTACCCCATGCAACACTCAGTTAGTGTCTGAAAAGGAGTATAATTATGAATTGTGGACTATGATGCAAACTTGAACAGCAAAGCGGGATTGAAGTGGAAACAAAAGTTGTTCGTTAATGTTTTGATTTGTGTACACAACATCTTTACAAATATTTAGTTATAAATAAGAATCATTGTGTCTTACAAAAGAGTCTTCTTATTACAATCGACAAGGAGAAATTGGATCTATTGGAACTAATCAAGGATTACGTGTGTGATTGTAAATTCAAATCCAGTGTTTCGGTTTGAAAATGTCTGTAGATAGCAGCAAACGTGGGTACCCTACCCCCTTATTACGTCCATGCGTGCTCGCGGATCCATACTGTAATTTCTAGAATAGCTAGAAGTCTCATCAAGTGTCTCTCATTCATCAAGGGCTTGAAGGTTTTCAAGACTGGCTCCAAGTGCCACAACAACCAGGTTTCACCAGAGCATTTGATGGACTTAAAGCGATGTGCGCTACCAGGGAATCGAACCAGAAACATGTATGATCATGGATACTATTGTATATGTATGTATGATCATGTAACTATTTTATATTTTATGTATGATCATGGATACTATTGTATATTGTATGTAAGATCATGTAACTATTTTATATTTTATGTATGATCATGGATACTATTGTATATTGTATGTATGATCATGTAACTATTTTATATTTTATGTATGATCATGGATACTATTGTATATGTATGTATGATCATGTAACTATTGTATATTGTATGTATGATCATGGATACTATTGTATATTGTATGTATGATCCTGTAACTATTGTATATTGTATGTATGATCATGGATACTATTGTATATGTATGTATGATCCTGTAACTATTGTATATTGTATGTATGATCATGGATACTATTGTATATGTATATGTATGATCCTGTAACTATTGTATATAGTATGTATGATCATGGATACTATTGTATATTGTATGTATGATCCTGTAACTATTGTGTATTGTATGTATGATCATGGATACTATTGTATATTATATGTATGATCCTGTAACTATTGTATATTGTATCTATGATCATGGATACTATTGTATATTGTATGTATGATCCTGAAATTATTTTATATTGTATGTATTTTTCAATAAAGAAGGTTGCAGATGATACAGATGCCTGGTGACGGTTTACTTGCATCTTTCACAAATGAGCCAAGTTGGCAATAAATGTTACGTCACTGATGACGTAACTGATGTTGCCAATTTGGCGTATTTTTAAAAGATGCAAGTTTTCCGAGTCACAGATCAGAAATCGTTTGAGCTTTTTCTCATTGAAAATCAAAGTTCGGTGGGTTACCAAACGAAAAGGCTTGTTCACTTTTTGGCAAGTTATGACACATTAGCCAATGGGAATTAGCTCAACTCATTCAAAGTCATTTTTTGCATAGTTTCGGCCATTTTTTCCCCGGGAGACCAGTGGATTCCTGATCTACTACCATATCTTTACAGGTTTTCTAAGGGAAACTACCCTGAATTGAGTTTCGAAATAAGAAAGGGGAAAAAAAAAAAACCCGAGAAGTTCCCGTCAACCGTCAAGACAATCTAACTAGTGTATGCAAACTCTATTTTTATATACGTGTATATATATATATTTTACTCGAACAACACAGTTGGACATTGAGCCTGTTGTTGGTCTTAACCCTATTTAGTGCAGCGTGAAAACGGATGCCTATGCAAAGATAACAGGAGGAATTTGACGAATTTACTAGGGATTGGTAAAATGCTCATAAAAACCAAACTAAAAATGATATTTAAGAAATTCAAAATACAGCGTATTTTTAATTTCTTAAATATCATTTTTAATCTGGTGGCAGACTTGGAGCTGGCTCTAATCCACTCCGCTCTGCTCTGCTCAGCCTATAGTGGACGCCTAGCTTGAAAGAAAGTTTTTAGTGTAGCCGAGCAGGTGCATGACACGTGAGCTATCTGGTAACTATCATAAACAGATTGCGATTACGGTTCCAAGAAATCGTGTCGAGATTCTACCTTATCGCTCTAGCGTATACCAGTGCTTCGGCACCAACCACCAGAAAACATAACAAAAAGTCCGAATAAATAATTTTTTTAATTGCAATGCAAAGAATTTGAGCCATTTCTAACGTTTTATAAAGTTATTTTAAAATATAGAACTCTTGTGATGCGTAACAGACGCCAACGCTTGCGCAACGATATATCGTCGTTGGTACTTTTCGCAAGTGTAGCGAACAACGATATATCGTCGTTGGTACTTTTCGCAAGTGTAGCGAACAACGATATATCGTCGTTGGTACTTTTCGGAAGTGTATCGAACAATGATATATCGCCGTTGGTACTTTTCGTAAGGATAGCAAACAACGATATATCATAGTTGGTACTTTTCGTAAGTGTAGCGAACAACGATATATTGCCGTAGGTACTTTTCGTAAGTGTAGCGCACAACGATATATCGCCGTAGGTACTTTTCGTAAGTGTAGCGAACAACGATATATCGTCGTTCGGCACTAAAAAGGTTAAAATTTGTATTTGAATGACTCACTTTCGTTTCGAATACTGTCGTAGCACCGTCCTTCACGTGCGTACCCCCTAATACAGTGACCAGTCCTGTGGGGTATTGGGGTAGATTGGGGGTTGCCCCCGCCTTCTGAAGGGGGTCCTGACGGGGTTCATCGTCCGAAGGGGTGGTGCCCTCGTATTTCAGGTGCCTGAAAAAGAAAAACGGGTGTCAGAAGTCTGAAAAGAGAGTCTTCCAAAAAAATGGAAACAAGATCCAGGAAGAGAACTCCACGATATTGTCCTGCTTCTTCAGATAGATTTTTCCGGTATTTTTGATATGTGTACTCGTGATTTAATTGTTATGTATAGGGGACTTGTATACCTAGGGCCTCCTTTTTTCAATGCACAAAAAATAAGCCACTGAGCCGTTTAAAAATGTGAAACTGATATGCATACATCGTTATAGTAATTACTTTCCATTGGGATTAATATGAATACTTAAAATAATAGATTCTGTCAAATAGAAGGTTTTTACAGAAATTTCACAAATGGTCATAGGGGGAAGACCTCATTGTACCTAGGGCCAGTAGCTGATGTACAGAAGTCAATTCTCTTTAAGTGAGGTTTCAGTCCATAATGAATAAAAAACAAACATACTCAGATGAATTTTACAAAAGAAACAATATCAAGTAATTATCAGTCATTAGGTTATCATATAATAACTATTGTATTTTGCAATGTGTCAAATTATTAGTGAATTACAAGTATTTTCATAACTCTAAAAACTGATTCCAAAAATGAGTTGCATGCATTATTGCTTTGAAGCAACTATAGATTTTAGTTTTGGCAATTTGAACACAATAAGCAACTATGTGGCCCTAGGTACACGACTGGGTGATTTAATATAAAATGTCTTCTACAAAAAATGCTCATGGAGAAAGGACTTATTTAAAAATTTTTTTTTTTTAGTACTCGATATTACAAACAAAATTATATTCTAGAATTCAAAGAAAAGTATTTGACTTAACTTTGTAAAACAATAAAAGACATGAGCTGCAAAATGTTACTGCAGACCATACAAAAACGTTTTCCACTTATAACTTGCCACAGCCTTCTCCTCTAAGATTTAAAAATGGCTGCCAAAAGAGCAATTGGGTGTTGCCACTTACCCAAGTGAGTAAAAAACTTAAAACTAAACATTATTCAATAAAAGTTAGGTGGCCCTAGGTACACAAGTCTCCCCTATTATATTTATGACATAAATTGAATAGTAGAATTTTTTTAATATCATCTTTTAAGACCAATAACCTAAATTTTTATTGATGTTGATAAAACTGTTTGTTAAGAATTTTCTCAGAAATATCTGATTTTCAAAAGTTTTCCTTCCACAACAGTATAATATACGAAGTTTCGAATTCGACTACGTTTATCTCATAAAGAATGCTTGAATGACGTCACATTTTACTGCTCCAAATGAATTTCTAAAAATAAAGATTATTATTAAAGTTACATTCGTAATAAAGTCTAAGAGCGGATGAAGCAATGTTTGGAATGTGTAAGAAATATTAACGGATGAGTCTGGGTTGGTGATAGTTGAGTGATCGAATGGTGTCAAGCTAAAATTCTGCTTTAATAACTTATTGACAGGCTTTATAAATTTGTAAAATGCTTAAGGTATACGTATAGGCTTCAAATAGCATAACTCGCAAAAATCGGGGAAGATTTGTAAGGCCGTAAAAAACAAAAGCAAAATAAAAACAACACAAAAGAAGGACACCCTATGATGGAGGAGCATACAAAAAAGGAAATATATAATAATTTGTATAATAATAAACAGTTTTTAATATAAAAAAATACTTTTTTAAAAGTTATTCTCAGATTGTAGTTTTTTCTCTTTTGCTTTTCATTCAAACAGTAATAACTCCAGTTTAAATAATATTTTTTGAAATTTGTTTTTTGCTATATAATCTGCATACATTGCTGAATGTTTTGACCCTAAATACTAAGTGATTTGTAAATAAATATTTTTTTAATTGAATTTTAAAGATAAGATTCTGTATAAAAAAACTTGGATTTTTCTAATAGATTCAGTTAAAGCAAGATATCGCAAAATATACACACTGTAAAATTCTGTTAATAGGGTCAAAACATAGAACAGGGTATTCCACATTATTTAACACCAAAATTTTATCTGAGTTTGAGTTTGATGTTAGTTTTAATGGCACAAGGTCCGGTTTCGGACATGCTGCGCCCCAAAATTTTATCTGTGGGTTAATTAGAATTTTTGTCATTACCGTTCGAAATTAGCCTAATTAGTTGATTAAATGTTAATTAATTATTAAAATTGAAGAAATTAAAAAAAAAAAAAATTACTGGAAATCGTTTAACAAATAATGTACTTTTCAAGGTGCAAAGGTCTAATTTTTAAATTGAAAATTAAAAAAAAAATGTTGAAACCTATACGTACACCTTAATGGAAGACAAACGCCTCAACATTTTGCTTAATCAAATACAGCCTTTACAAACCAATTCCTAAGCGGATTACATCAGAACTGATAAGAAACAATGATTATATCTTTGATGTCCAGCTCTATTGATTTTTCATTGCAATTTCACGGCGTTCTCACTTAAAAATAATTTTCTACCACATTTTTATGAAATCTTTCGATCGATTTGAGTTATACTTAAAAATATTCATACTTACAGGCATAAAATCACATACAGGCATAAGCGTACATGCATAGCAGTCATACTTACATACATACCAAGCGCTTTTCTGTTGGTTTTTTTTGCAGACGATGTAAGCGATTGACTTGTGTATTACAAAGGGGAAAGAATGTATCCATAATCTTTGTCTATACTCGATGTAACGATCATATTAGAATTAACGCTAGACATGATCAAGTTTACTTATCACGTGGTGTTACATGTTGAATTGACCTAAGCGTTCTGTAAACGATTTTTTTTAAAAAATATTTTTAAGGTGGATACTGGATATTTTCCTGTACCGTAAATATACGTTTAATTTAAAGGGGTCTGGGAGTCAAAATTCTAAATTTTTTTTTTTTTTTTTTTAGAATTATTTTTCTGAAATTTTTTAATCAGTAATGTATGATGCTTTGAAACTTAAAAAACTATTTTAAATTTTCAAATTATTATTTATTTTTTTTTAATTAAAAAACATCAAAATGTTGATATTTCCTAAATTTTATAAATCTAACATTTTTTTTTCTAAACATCATTTCATTTTTGCATAAAATTTCTACTTATAATTCATATAAAAATTATTTTCATGATTTTTCATTAAAGTGATTAGAAAAAAACTTAAAAAACGTTTGTGCAAAAACTGTATAAAATCCATAGTATTCTAAGCTCCAAAAACTTTACAGAAAAGAAGTTTATGAAGTAAAAAGAAGTTATCGAAGACAAACTAAAGAAATATATATGAAATATAATTGTTAGAAGTTTCATAGATTTATAACAAGTAGTTTTTAAGTTATATTACTTTAAACTTAAAAAAGGGACAAAAAGTCATCATCGAGAAAAACAGTTTCAAAGTTTCAAGATAGCATGTCTGAGATACAGCTGTCATGCAACAAAAACTTAAATATTTCAAGTTCTACTAATGATAGAAACAAAATTTTTATGCCATTTTATTCAGAAATATTTGTATTATTTAAAAAAAAAATGCTAATTGGTCTTTTGAGAATTTAAAAAAATTTGAGTTCCAGATTCCTTTAGACTAAGTTCCGAAATTAAATCTTTTAATAATTACGCTTAACTTTAGCAAAAACAGTGAACTTTTATTTAACGGTGAATATAGGTTTTAAATAGCTAATATTCATGGTCGTTTATTTCAATACAAGGTTAGACCCAAGAAACATTGGGGAGGTAGTAAATGGGTTCATCTTGAAAATGATCGTCAATCTGTTTCTCATATTGGAACACTTTTCAGAACAAAGGCTAGCTTCAAAATATTTTCAATCGTTTTTTGTTAATGGAACTAAAATCGTAGAAATTAATCAGCGGAATTTGAAGTTAAAGTGGTTTGTTTGGCAGTGTTGAAGAAACTGACGATTAAAGGCCGAAAAGAGGTCCTTTTTTTCTGCAAAGAGAAGACGTCAAGCATGAAGATGTGCTTTCTGATGCCTGCAAGAATGATAGCAAGTTAACAATCGGCTTGCAAACATGTCAAAAGAATCAAGCAAATAATACCTTCAGTGATAATCAGTACTTAAATTACTCAATATGTTGGTAAAGCACTGAAGGCAGGAGTGTGAAAATATAAAATTGTAGATTAATTAAGGGGCTGAAAAGCAAAGGGGTCTAAGTGATTTTTCTTAACTTTTGAGAAAATATATTTTGTTATTTCATATCTGACGGAACATCACTAATAGATAGCTTTTTATATTAATTACACATCAAACAAACAACACTCAGTTTTCTTCTGTTATAAGTTTATTATAATTCTTCTATATCGGGAGAAGGTTTTTAGAACGACTTTTAACTCACAATGACAACCAGAACAGCAAAAAAAAAAAAAAAAAAAAAAAACCCAACTTAATTTTAAATGCCACTGAAACGAATAAACTTTTGTAATTTCGACAATAAAATTAAAGCAGACGATAATTATAAGAATTACAACCATGACGCGGCGTAAACATACTTTAAGGTTTCTTATTTACATTAAATTCTATGGAAACTAGTGATATCTTCATCCCAGAGGTTGGTATTTGAACAGAAAATAATTTTAATATAAATAAGAAACTTTAAAGTGTATTTTCTTAAAAGTTAAGAAAAGTCACTTGGACCCTTTTGCTTCTCAGGCCCTCAATGGCAAGTATTAGGTAGTATCATGAAGCACGTGACATGAATATTACGTTTCAAAATGATCATAAAATGTAAACTCAAGGTTTCATTGTTCAGGAATCAGAAAGCTATAAATTTGAAATACGACAGTATTTTTTTAGTCATAAAAAGTAAAAACTTTAAAAATAAAAAATAAACAAATAGTTTTTTAGATTATACATATGCTTAGGTAAAAAAAAAAGTGTAAGTTTAAACAACATGTACCGTAGTCTTTAACTGAGAATGGGTTTTTATTATTTTTTTATTGACAGCAGTCACATTTGCTATGTATATGCGCTTCTTTCTGCTGATATCCTAACCATAATAGTTACAGATAGATATTATATTACCTTGAAATGTAAAAATAATAATAATAATAATAATAATAGTAATAATAATAATGATGATCATGATGATTATAATAATAATAATGATAATGATGATAATAATAATAATGATGATGATGATGATCATGATGATAATAATAATAATAATAATGATGATAATGATAGTAATAATAATGATGATAATAATAATAATAATAATAATAATAATAATCATCATCATCATCTTATGAGACTTTTCTTTCAGTTGAGCCGTGCTAAAAATAAAACTTTATTATGTACATTTTTCTAATCATTTCAGTTTTCAAAACATTATTTTTATCAAATTATTACTAACTGTAAAATTACCACCAATATTAAAATGTATATCAAATTTCAAATGAACAACCACCCATTATAATTATTACAAAACATTAATTTTAATCTCTAAATATTATAATAATTATTTAATTAAAAATTATACTGATTTACTAATTTTCAAAAAAATTTAATACTTTATTTTTTCAATTATAAGAAAAAGATATCAACATTAAGGGGGTCCGGTACCGAAAATAAAAAAAACTTTATTTATGTAAATTTTTATGTAAAAAATTTATTTTATGTATGAGATACTATTTATATATCTTTGAGAAAATGTTTTTTTAAATATTGTGTTAAGTTATTTAAAAAAAATTTAAAAACCAAGAAAAATCCATAATAATTGATGTTTGCGTATTTTGATATAAGTCAAGAACAAATAATTTTTTTTTCAAAGTGAAAGCTTTCTGTAATACATAATTATATAAAGAAAATTTTGTTTTCACAGAATTTTGATAGGTGAATTAAAAAAAATTAAAAAAATTCTCAAAGTTAAAATATTGAAATTTTTGCTTTTTTTTATGTTATCTTTTACGCTAAATGTTATATTTTAAAACAGGAATTAAAAAAATAAAATTCTGCGAAGACAAAATATTTAAAACTATATAAATTAAATGCTCCAAAAATTTGAATAGCCAATTATTAATGGTTCTGGAGATATATCGATTTGAATATGCAACATCTGTGAAAAACACTAGTGTTCGAAAAACGCACTTTAAGCAGACGCTTCAAGGTGTTACGCCCATTAGTGATGTTTAATTAACAGGTAATTTTGTGGCGTTCTAATCACCGGAGGAATAAGATAAAAACCTCATTTTCTTCAGGAATGTAGGAACTATTTTTTAAGATCAGAAAAAAAATTTGGGATTTTTGAAAAAATTTCGGTACTGTACCCCCTTAAAAGAACGTTATTTGAAAAAGTTAACACTGAATAAATATACCAGAACAAGAAAAAACAATCAAAATATGTTGAAATGAGTTATGCTTAAAGTTGGATACCTCAGTTTCAAAAATACTACCTTTTTCATTGTTTTCTGAGTAATTTGAAATGTACTTACAGACTTCTATTTACGAAAAAAAGAAATTCATACTTTTTGGTCAGTTTCTGGTCACAGAATTCATCGTCAGTATTTGGACTCGTTTCCTGGTACAGACACGAGGAAATGGGTGCAAATTGTTCAAATCTCAATGGAGAATTCTCGCATTTAAATTTTTTTTTATTCAATTCTAAATGTTTCGAAAAGGCTATAAACAGAAAAATTCCTGATCAATGCTCTTTTTTGTTTTGTTTTTAACACTTTAAATCCCAACCCGCCCTATACCGCCTTGTAGAGAATTTCCCAGCTAACCGCCTTTCGGGCGGGTGCAGGGGTAAACGTATATTTCCAAGTGAGGGGAACTGCCCTGCCTTAGTTGTTTAAAGCGTGACGGTCCTCAACAATAGGCTATTGTGGGGCATGTAGAGGGGAGACATGGATTTAAAGTACTCAATGTCAAACTGCCCCACCCCTTGGACATGGAGTAAGATAGTTAGGGACTTTTCTTTTATGCGAATCTTGTCATGTACTTAGCGGTGGCGCTTGTTTCATTGATAAGACGCCAACTAAATTCTCTGACATATCAAGCAGATGACCCAACGCACACCCCTATTGCAGGTTGTAGGCATATAGTAATGATCTTTTAATGGTCGACAGTGACCCCCCACAGCAATCCCAGGAGTGGCAGACAGGAGAACGAGTCGGGCGAGTTCATTTCCAGTTTTTATGAATGGAAAGTCATCGGGGTTTTGTGAAACCCACAACGCTGACTCCATGGGATTTAAAGGGTTAAACGTGCAATAAAAGTTCCCCTGTATACGTTGGCGAGAAAACGATTCATTCATAGACATTAAATGAAAACAATTTTTGTCATTTCATCAGGTGATCACTTTGGTACATACTCACCAAATATCAAGGTTTTATACAAAGTAGTTTCTAAATGCACTGGCCTAGACGGTTGTAACATAGCGAATATAGATAATGATCCTTACTAGGACTTCTTTTTAATCGTATGTATTGGATGGACTTGCAATAAAATTTTAATGCATCTTTAGTTAAATTAACTCTTAGCCCTTTAAATCCTATGGAGTCAGCGTTGTGGGTTTCACAAAACCCCGATGACTTTCCATTCATAAAAACTGGAAATGAATTCGCCCGACTCGTTCTCCTGTCTGCCACTCCTGGGATTGCTGTGGGGGGTCACTGTCGACCATTAAAAGATCATTACTATATGTATACAGCCTGCAATAGGGGTGTGCGTTGGGTCATCTGCTTGATATGTCAGAGATTTTAGTTGGCGTCTTATCAATGAAACAAACTCCACCGCTAAGTACATGACAAGATTCGCATAAAAGAAAAGTCCCTGACTATCTTACTCCATGTCCAAAGGGTGGGGCAGTTTGACAATGAGTACTTTAAATCCATGTCTCCCCTCTACATGCCCCACAATAGCCTATTGTTGAGGACCGTCACGCTTTAAACAACTAAGGCAGGGCAGTTCCCCTCACTTGGAAATATACGTTTACCCCTGCAACCGCCCGAAAGGCGGTTAGCTGGGAAATTCTCTACAAGGCGGTATAGGGCGGGTTGGGATTTAAAGTGTTAAATATTGATTACCTGTACATTTTTTTTTTGCTATGGGGGAAAAAAGCATTTTTCGATCAAAAATATAGACAATTTTATCCGCAAATTAACAAAATTGTGTTTGATAATAACATTACCTCTGCCTGAATCCCTGCCTGTCGTCCTCTGGCGTGTGTGCCTCGTTTTCTAAAAGGTCCGTCGACCCGGAGTAATCCAAATGCTGTATGTGGTCGTTACGAGGACTGATCGAGGCGGGGTTCGCAGAGGCAGAAGGTGTTAAAGAGGACGGGCTCGGCTGCTCGTTGGTCGGTTGTTCGGACGCGGGCGTGAACACGATGACGGTGCCGTCGACGGTGGTGCGGAAGTTAAGGAATCCTCGGACTGTGACAGTGGGAAGACCAGCGTCTGAGTCGATGTCTTCGGCGGCAGTCAGAGCCTCGTGCCGAGGGGCACTTGGAATGTAGACCGGGGCGAGTTCGTCCGCGCGTGCTGGGGAGAGAGAGAAGAGAAGGATTAGTTGAGGACGAGTTAGTGACATTCAATGACGTCAAGGATTCGTTGAGGAAGAACATTTTAGGATGAGTTAGTGACATTCAGTGACGTCTTTGGGAGATGAAGGGAGAATGCTGAAAGTCAACATTGGATGAGGGAACTCATTAATATACAGATCTTGGCTACAAATGGACAGCGATATACAAAAACTAGACAAGCAAGAACTGTTTATAAATTGAGTGGTGAGGCTCTACTCGTTGAATTCTATTAATCATACATTTACACTCATGTAATAATTTGTAACCACAAAAAAACACTATCGCCATTAATAAAAATTAAATTTATTAATTTAATTTTATTAAACAATATTCGAAAGATAGTCTTACATTAAATAATATCGTATACCTTTCGAAAGAACACGAAACGCGCATAATGTGGCAATAGTTACATAAAAAATTAAGAAAACATATATAAATGGGGTAGTATACTTTAACTCTACCCAGTAAAAACACATATGCTGGGCGCTTGACGGTTGGATGCTGGCAGTGGTGGCTAAGAGTAAGCAACGTTTTGCTAACATTGGAGAAATGTAGACCCGTTTCTGGTTTGCCAACATTCTGTTTATTTGCTGCCATTGTGTCAACGAACATGTAGTGAGTTGCCAGCAATAGCCCATTAATATGCTCGCCACCAATGAATATTGCTGCTGCAACAGACTGGCAGAGATGCCATTCGCGCATGCGCGAACAACGCTTGTTTATGGACGTCATGTTGAACCGTTGAAGGAGAACGTATCGAAGACTCGATACCTAATGAAATTGAGTTATGATGGAAGAGACAAGGTAAATAAAGTTTTCTTTGTTTGTGTTCTCGAAGTCAAGTGGAGCAGTGGTAGCGCATTAGGCTGCCACGCCGCTGGTCCGCGGTTCGATACCCGGACTGGGCAAGGTAGATTCGAACTGTGGGTAGATTAGATGAGAACCAAGCATGGTTGGGAACAAAACACTGGGGGATGTTACGCCACTGAGTTTAGTTTTCGTTTCTGTTTTCAATTGATCTTTACGAAGCGTTAGTTTTTTAAGTGAGGACACATTCTCTTCGCTGTTAGTTTTGTTTTTATTTTATCTAATGAACGATAATTTTCATCGCCATATGAATAAGGCTAGTTTCAATTAAGTGTTGGCTCGCTTGTGGCAAGCCAATTTTTTAGGCAAGCCGGTTCTCGTACACTATTTGAACGGTTCTAGGAACAGCAGTTAATTGACTGAACGCCTTACTGAAGGCCAGACGGTCACTTCAATGCACTGAAAAGCAAAGGCCATCCATCGATGGCCCAGCAGTTTAAGTGATGGCTACAAGCAGTCACCCAGTGCTGGTCCAACTGATTTGTTTTCACTCGGTGAACTACAGAATTAAAAGAACTAATAGAAAAGCATATAATATTCAGTGCAAGTCAATTAACCTCTTGGAATTAGTGAAGCCAAAATGTCATTTTTTAAAATTTTAACTTTTCAGTTTTTTTTTTTTTTTTTCTCATGTAATTGTTTAAAAATTTCTAATAGGTCTTTCAATCTGCTAGATTGAAAAACAAGAGAAGTGACAAATTTTTCTAGAAACATTGATTTTAACTTTTTTTTTTTTTTTGTAAAAAACTATTGACAAATGAACTTTTAATCAAATTTGTTAGAAACGGAGGGAGGTAAAATATATTTTTAAATTGTCTGAAGAATCGTCGAATATAAAAAGTACAATCAAGAAATAATTTTAGATTACAATTGCAAAAAATAGTGAAAAGAATTTTTAGCAAATGATTCGTGAAGGAGAACAAATGGACTACTAAACATAACTCACAAAAGTGTGAAAGGAGCCAGTGTAGCAGCTAGAGGTTGGAAATATCGACCAAAATAAATATCGATACGATATCGTTGCATAGGAAAATATATCGATAAAATATCGATACACGATTTTTTTTTTTTTTTTAATTTGATTATCAATTTTGCCAGAAACGGAAGTTTTTCAGGGCAAATTTCTACTTCTCATGAATTCCTGCCAAAATTGTTTTTATAAATAAATTACAAAAATTGTTTTTATAAATAAATTATAAAAATGGTTTCTAAAAACAAATTATATTATCAATCAGAATAAATAAAATACATTTGGATGCCAATGCATAAATTCACATTTGTTTTTAAAGACATTTTGAAAAGTAGTTTACCGCTTATTTTGCTGATAGAGATGTTTTTAATATTGAAAATTAGATGCAAATTCCAGGCACACGTTGGCAACAGAAACGGCGCTGTGATAATGACCACTAATAAATGATCTTATCTATCCATTACATTGTTTTCTTTTTGGTTAGGGTGCCAGTTTAACTGTCTCTCAGCCAAGTCCAGAAGTTTTTGAAAAGGAAATAAAGAAAATCGAAAAAACACATGAAACTACAAAACGATCATCAAAAAACTAAAAATGTTTGAAAATATCGATATATTGGTGACTTGTATCGATATTTTTACCATCGATGTTTATTACAAAAATATCGTCGTATCGATATATCGGTGACTTGTATCAATATTTTTACTATCGATATTTTTACAAAAATATCGATAAAAATATCGTCGTATCGATATATCAATGACTTGTATTGATATTTTTACTATCGATATTTATTACATAAATATCGATAAAAATATCGTCGTATCGATATATCGGTGACTTGTATCGATATTTTTACTATCGATATTTATTACAAAAATATCGATAAAAATATCGTCGTATCGATATATCGGTGACTTGTATCGATATTTTTACTATCGATATTTTTACAAAAATATCGATAAAAATATCGTCGTATCGATATATCGCCCACCTCTAGTAACAGCACTGTAAAAAATGTAAGTTTTCAGTTTCTTAAATCAGCCTCTAGAATAACGAGAAAAGTTTTGTTTGCAGAGTATATGGAATTACAAGTTATTGAATTGAGTGGAGAAAGCTGTATACTGGTTTTGATGGACGTGGATCACTGTTGGGTAGTTAGCCTTCAGAGAGAGAGAGAGAGAGAGTGTGTGGGCAAAGCAACAACGTGGGAAACCTCTCAGGGTCGATTATTTGGGAGAGAGAGCAATCAAGACGCATTATTAAAGTACAACAGAGTCGATTTTTTTAAGTGACTACAACATAAAGGCCCGATTCAAGTGAAAGATTCCAAATGCAGGCGCATCATTGTGTTTAAACACATTAAGGTATACATATACGTTAATGAGTTAAGGTATATGCTAAGGTATACATATACGTTAATGAGTTAAGGTATACATATACGTTAATGAGTTAAGGTATATGCTAAGGTATACATATACGTTAATGAGTTAAAGTACAACAGAGTCGATTTGCAGGCGCATCATTGTGTTTAAACTCATTAAGGTATACATATACGTTAATGAGTTAAAGTACAACAGAGTCGATTTGCAGGCGCATCATTGTGTTTAAACTCATTAAGGTATACATATACGTTAATGAGTTAAGGTATATGTTAAGGTATACATATACGTTAATGAGTTAAAGTACAACAGAGTCGATTTGCAGGCGCATCATTGTGTTTAAACTCATTAAGGTATACATATACGTTAATGAGTTAAGGTATATGTTAAGGTATACATATACGTTAATGAGTTAAAGTACAACAGAGTCGATTTTTTAAGTGACTACAACATAAAGGCCCGATTCAAGTGAAAGATTCCAAATGCAGGCGCATCATTGTGTTTAAACACATTAAGGTATACATATACGTTAATGAGTTAAGGTATATGTTAAGGTATACATATACGTTAATGAGTTAAAGTACAACAGAGTCGATTTTTTTAAGTGACTACAACATAAAGGCCCGATTCAAGTGAAAGATTCCAAATGCAGGCGCATCATTGTGTTTAAACACATTAAGGTATACATATACGTTAATGAGTTAAGGTATATGTTAAGGTATACATATACGTTAATGAGTTAAAGTACAACAGAGTCGATTTGCAGGCGCATCATTGTGTTTAAACTCATTAAGGTATACATATACGTTAATGAGTTAAGGTATATGTTAAGGTATACATATACGTTAATGAGTTAAGGTATATGTTAAGGTATACATATATGTTAATGAGTTAAAGTACAACAGAGTCGATTTGCAGGCGCATCATTGTGTTTAAACTCATTAAGGTATACATATACGTTAATGAGTTAAGGTATATGTTAAGGTATACATATACGTTAATGAGTTAAAGTACAACAGAGTCGATTTGCAGGCGCATCATTGTGTTTAAACTCATTAAGGTATACATATACGTTAATGAGTTAAGGTATATGTTAAGGTATACATATACGTTAATGAGTTAAAGTACAACAGAGTCGATTTTTTAAGTGACTACAACATAAAGGCCCGATTCAAGTGAAAGATTCCAAATGCAGGCGCATCATTGTGTTTAAACTCATTAAGGTATACATATACGTTGGGAATCGCAAAAATTGACCCACACAAGCACTTTTGTTTTTTCATTCTAAAATGTTCTCCAAATCATTATCTTTAAAATGATACCAATAACTTTCCTAGAGTTAAAATACTTTCTTAATTACACGCAATTTCGTAAAGGTGGACTTTTAAAACATATTGGAAAAAAGAAAATGTCGAAAACTTTGAACTCAATTTCTGGAGAACTGCTTTTCGTTGTTGAGTGAATGTACTCCAACGGTGATATCTTAAGAGTTAATTAACTGATTTTTAAAATTTAAACTGTATACTTTAGATAACATTTTAAAGCACGGGCTCTACCTGTTTACAAAAATTTTGGTAAAAAATAGATTTTTTTATGTATTTTAGAATATTTTTATTTTTGGAATTTTTTTATTTTTTCTAGTATTTTTCATTTTAAATGTTAAAATTTAAAAAATATTTAAGTTATGCATTATATTTTGCTTGGGCCCGTGTATCAATACCTTGTCTTTAATTTCCAGTAAGAAATTTTTTCAGGTATTATTTTATCATCGTTGCAATTAGGCCTTAATTAGTGAATTAAAATTCAATTAATTAAATAAATATTTTATTTTTTTACTTTTTGTTACTGCAAATACATTACATTTTTCGCTCTTGTAATTCTCACAAAAATTTCACACGATGGCATAAGAACTAAAAAAAAAATTGTCCAACGTATATGTATACCTTAAAGACAACTTTGAAATGGATAAAAAGTCATTGTGTTTAACTATTACCTTGTTTATTTAGTCAGCGTTCGCCACTAACTTTTAGAGGCGGGCCGTATTACTTATGTTAGAGTTTTTCGCGGTCCGTATTACTTATGTTAGAGATTTTCGCGGTCCGTATTACTTATGTTAGAGATTTTCGCGGTCCGTATTACTTATGTTAGAGTTTTTCGCGGTCCGTATTACTTATGTTAGAGATTTTCGCGGTCCGTATTACTTATGTTAGAGATTTTCGCGGTCCGTATTACTTATGTTAGAGTTTTTCGCGGTCCGTATTACTTATGTTAGAGTTTTTCGCGGTCCGTATTACTTATGTTAGAGTTTTTCGCGGTCCGTATTACTTATGTTAGAGATTTTCGCGGTCCGTATTACTTATGTTAGAGATTTTCGCGGTCCGTATTACTTATGTTAGAGTTTTTCGCGGTCCGTATTACTTATGTTAGAGTTTTTCGCGGTCCGTATTACTTATGTTAGAGTTTTTCGCGGGCCGTATACACTAATATATTTCTTTTTATTAGCGATTCAGCAATATATAGCACTTCTGGAAACTGAAGGGGGAAAAAATGATTTTTTATCTTAATCAAATTACAATTGATGTTTGATTCATTTTTTCAAATAATTAAAAAATAATAATTTTCATTATTAGTAAATTAAAGTCTGAAAGAGAAGTGAATCTTTTTGATCCAACGTGACAATGGGGCTTGACCTAACTTTTAATAAAAGTATTTAGACTGTGCATCCAGATTATTTTGTTTTAATCGATACCAATTGTGAATCGATGGTGGTCGATAAGTTAAATTTATTTTGTGATAAGATCGATGTCTGCCTCAGTATTTGTTGCAGCCAATCTTACTAAGTTGCCCAAATGAGATTCAGTTAAGTTATTCCTGTATTTATTCTTTATGAAAACCGTCTTGCTGAAAGCTTCTTTATATAGTCTCTTTGGGCACGTCTATTCTACACAATTAACACATACTATAATATTTCGGACAATTTACAATTACGTAAAAAAAACAAGTCCCATACGGTGAAATTTGATTTTTTTTTTTAATCTTCTGTGCAGTTGGCGGGCCGCAGAAAAATCCTTCGCGGGCCAAATCCGGCCCGCAAGCCGCGTAGTGGCTGGCGCTGATTTAGATCTTTAAGGCGTCTTCTCACTTTAGGCACCTCGAAAATAGGCTATTTTCGCGATTTTTTTTCGAGGATTTTTGCAAACAATTATGGGATGAAATGGATCCTATATAATAAACACATCTTTCAAGTACAAGAAAAATTTATTTTTTAATTTTTTTGAACAATTATTATAATAAAACAGTAGCATCGAAAAACCCGTGTAGAAATGTAATGTTCGTGGCTTGTTGATGAAATTTCGGAAACTATCCGGCCGATTGTCATGAAATTTGAATGACATATTCTTCATAATTATGGCTATAGCGCATATCATCAGATTTTTGAAATTTTGATTTGAAGTATTTTTTTTTTACAAAAAACTGCAAAAAAACGCGTTTTTTTTTTTACTTTTTCGAAAAACGTGAACCATTTTGTTATTTTCGCGAATATCAAAAATCGGATGATATGCGCTATAGCCATAACTATGAAGAATATGTCATTCAAATTTCATGACAATCGGCCAGGTAGTTTCCGAAATTTCATCAACAAGCCACGAACATTACATTTCTACACTGGTTTTTCGATGCTACTGTTTTATTATAATAATTGTTCAAAAAAATAAAAAAAATAAATTTTTCTTGTACTTGAAAGATGTGTTTATTATATAAGATCCATTTTATCCCATAATTGTTTGCAAAAATCCTCGAAAAAAAAATCGCGAAAATAGCCTATTTTCGAGGTGCCTAAAGTGAGAAGACGCCTTAAAGCATATCATAAAGTATATTTTGATTTTTTCAGAGTTTTTGGAAAGTTATTTTAATGATTTAAAAAAAAAAAAAAAAAAAAAAAACACTAAGTAGAACCATAATCGCAATTTATTAGCGAAGAAAAGAACTCAAATTTCGATTGACAAAGTTTCTTTCGGAACGACGTTAATGGTTTAAAAGTATCATTTTCGAGCGTCTCATGCTGAAAGGAAATGACACCTTCGTAATAACCTTTTGACATTTTAAAAGTGACCTTTCTTTCTATTTGCCAAGTCACGCGACTAATGTGACTCTATACTAAACTTCAACTTAACTTGACATCACTAGACGGTAGATCATCACAGTGCTCATAGGTATTTAATCCATTTTGGCGGAGTGAAAGCATAATGTTCGCCAAACCACAACCCTGTAGAGAACAAAAGGCTCTAAGGTTTGGCGAACATTATGTCTTCACTCCGCTAAAATGGATTAACTGCCTATGAGCACGGTGACGATCTACCGTCTAGTGATGTCAAGTTAAGTTGAAGTTTAGTATAGTGGGTACCATTTCAGCGTCACGTGATACTCTAGAAACAAGCACAGTTTAATAAGTACAGTAAAACCCCGATTATCCGAGCCCACGTTATCCGAGATTCCGCTTTAACCGAGCCAGATAATATTTCTTTAATTTTTTTTTACCCCCGATATTTTCCTTTGTCAAAACTAGTACCTATAAAAAAATTGGTACTTGAATTCTCAAACACTCAAGAAAACAAAATGTTTACATTCCTTTTCATTGTATGGACACTGCTCCTCCTATCGCGTCGCTCAAGGTCTTAAGGCTTAAGTAAGAGAACTCTTTAAGCATTACTATATATTATTAATTGCATGTGGTTTACCTATAGTATAACATTTGTACTTGTCAAACCATACATTTAAACCGATACGATTTATTTTATTTTTAATTTTCGCTTTAACCGAGTTTTTCGGTTATCCGAGTTGGTCTTGGTCCACATTAACTCGGATAATCAGGACTCTACTGTACTTAATAAATATATTATTTCAATTTTTCTCAGGCAATCTCAAAGGCGTAAGATACATTTTTATAAAAGCCATCCAACTTAATCTTAGACGTGAAATGCGCGATGACAAAATATATTTTTACTTTCAATTACACATATGTATACAAAGGGTAATAATGAAAGTATAGCATTCGGTCAAAAAAAAAAAAAAAAAAAAAATTTTTTTTTTCTTTTTGCATTTTTCCACGTTTTGGAACATTCTGATTTCAAAAAATTGATCTAGAAAAAAATGTATGTCTGTGTGTACGTGGTCAGCATAACTCCCGAATAAACTGACCGACGATGTTCAAATTTTGTGTGCGGGTTCGTGGTGGCATAAGGAACTACCATTAAGTTTTCTTAAAAATCGCGTATAAGCATAATGTAACTGCCATTGAAAAAAATCATGATTTTCTGTAATTGCTATAAAACGGCTCTAACGATTTTGTTCAAAATTGCTGTAGTAATGCCTCAGAAAGAGTTCTAAACATTCCCACCTCCTAAATTCCCGTCACAATGCTTTAATGGTGTAAAAAGTTGAGAAAAGAATGCCTTCAACACAGAGTTCTTTTTCCTTGAGCATACCTCATCAGCGATTGCTTTTTCTTCTCTCCTAAGTTTCACTTACAAGAAAGGTTATTATAAGAATTATAGAAATGTATACCGCCAAAACCATCATTTTGGGAAGTTTATGTTTCTTAATATCCTTACAAGAATTATATAAAAACGGCAAATCACACAAATCCACGTCAGTATTATGGGGTAATTGAAAGTTGTGCGATGTTTCACACCCCTAGTTTCGCCAAGATGTGTTATGTTAACATGGTTGGTTGGTTGTTTTCAGATTATCTGGCGCCGTCAGCAACACGAGGGCTATAATGCGCCGAAACATTCGTCATTAGACAAGCCAACATACATTTACAAACACCCATGCCTAACACGGGACTCGAACCCGCAACCTCGCAGTCCAGAAGCTAGCACGCTAACCACTATACCGTTTGGTCGGTATAGTGGTCAGATTATCTGGCGCCGTCAGCAACACGAGGGCTATAATGCGCCGAAACATTCGTCATTAGACAAGCCAACATATATTTACAAACACCCATGCCTAACACGGGACTCGAACCCGCAACCTCGCGGTCCAGAAGCTAGCACGCTAACCACTATACCGTTTGGTCGGTATAGTGGTCAGATTATCTGGCGCCGTCAGCAACACGAGGGCTATAATGCGCCGAAACATTCGTCATTAGACAAGCCAACATACATTTACAAACACCCATGCCTAACACGGGACTCAAACCCGCAACCTCGCGGTCCAGAAGCTACCACTATACCGTTTGGTCGGTATAGTGGTCAGATTATCTGGCGCCGTCAGCAACACGAGGGCTATAATGCGCCGAAACATTCGTCATTAGACAAGCCAGCATACTTTTACAAACACCCATGCCTAACACGGGACTCGAACCCGCAACCTCGCGGTCCAGAAGCTAGCACGCTAACCACTATACCGTTTGGTCGGCGTTATGTTAACATGAGTTAGATAAAAGGTGTCAATGTTTGATACGGTGGAAAATCATTGCTGCCATTTTGGCCTTTCTTTAAACCACTTCCCTTTTGCGTAGTTAATTACTGCAAGACAATTTCAAATTTCGTAATTTCGCTTAATTTCGATTTTTTGTGTGTGTGGATGGTTGGTCGATAACGGGCAAATCTGCAGACTTAATTAACCAATTAACCCCCTCGCCATCATTTAATCGGTCTGAAACTTGGCAGATAGATTCGATGTCGATGACAATGCATTCAATTGGGGCTGTTACTGTCACTAAAAGGTTGCTTTTACGGAATACTAATAAACCAACTTGCCGTCATCCAATCGCACTAAAATAGCATTTAAGCGGCCATTGAAGAAACTCCTTCCTGTTGCCATTTTTTTTTTAATAAATAAATAAATATAAAAATTGTTTTAATCAGAATAAATAAAAGATATTTGAATGTGAATTCATAAATTCACGTTCATTTTTAATTAATACATTTTCAAATAAAGTTTGCCACACATTTCACTGATAGAAATGTTTTTGATATTCAAAATTAGATGCAAACAACCAAGCACACGCTGATGTTAACTGAATCGGCGCTGTGTTAATGAATATAAAAACTGGTAATGCATATAAAGGATTTATATTAAAAAAAAAGTGTTTTTATGGGTTATATTATTTTTATTCGGGCTTGTATAAATAACAGATACACTCGATGTCGACTCAGTGCCACTTCGTGACGTCACTGTTAGCAGAGACATTTTTCGAACGAAATTCGCTTCCGAGATTCCAAATTGCTTTTTCCAGAGTTATGAATCGGTGAATGGCATCAGTGAATGATAAGCGGAAAGATCCGCTCTATTGTGCACTGATGGGATGTAATTTGGGTGAACGTGGAACCTCAAAACAATGAAACTTGTTCTCACGGAGATATTCATCTTCGAAACTAGTAGAACACGACGCGATTTACTTTGAACCTTAATTCAGGGATTGCTGCTTTTGCAGGAATGTAGTGAGAATCTTGTAAACTAACCTTAAGGTATACATATACATTTGAGATGATTTTCTTTAATTTTTATGTTATAATTTCAACCTTTTTGGCAGTACATCAGAATTAAAAATGATGCATTTATATATATAAACTTTTTTTTTCCCGTCAATTTTTTTAATCAGCTAATTGCAATTAAAGTGACTAATTAGGACATTATTAGAACACGCATAACTAAACTTGTAATTAACTTAGAGGTATTATTTTTATAGCAAATAAGAGATATTATATTAATGCATGTTCCTATGGAGAATTTTGAATTTGGTTTCAATATTTATTTAATTATAACTTTTTAAATAAAAAGTTTAAAAAAATACATAGTTTTTAACAAAAAAATTAAGATTAAAATATGCATAACAAATATGTTTATAACAGTATATATTAGATTCTCCATAGAAAACACATTCACAACTATTGTCTACAAAACAAAATTAGAATTTTGTAAATCGGACCATTTATTATTTAGTTATGGCCGTTGGCGTAAAGTCGTGTACCACCAAAATGTCATTCTTCAGAAAACGCGTTTAAAGTTTACTACACTAATGAACGTGATACAAAACAGGTTCACAAAACCTACTGTAATTTAAAAAGTAATTTGAGTCTCAGAAAAAAAATAGTATCATTTTAATGGTAATGAATTCGGGAGTATTTTAAAACCAAAAAACAAAAACGCAGACTTGAGTCAAATTTCGCAATTCCTAATGTATATGTATACCTTAAAATCTCGTGACGAATAAGTCGGTCAGATTGGAAATAATAAAGAGCTTTGAGTTTACTGTTAGGGCTAGGAACTAGAGGTCGGCGATATATCGATATATTTTTTATTTTTTTTAATATCGATGATAAAAATATCGATATAAGTCACCGATATATTGATATTTTCAAAATTTTTTAGTTTTTTGATTATTGTTTTGTAGTTCCATGTGTTTTTTTGATTTTCTTTATTCCCTTTTTAAAAACATCAAATTAAAGTTTGGACTTGGCTGAGAGACAGTTAAAATGGCACCCTAACCAAAAAGAAAACACAATGTAATGGAAAGATAAGATAATTTATTAGCAGTCATTAACATAGCGCCGTTTCTGTTGCTAACGTATGCCTGGAATTAGCATCTAATTTGAAATATTAAAAACATCTCTATAAAAATTTTTTGCTTTAAACTACTTTTAAAATATTTTCTTTAAAAATAAATGTGAATTTATGCATTGACATTCAAATGTATTTTATTTATTCTGATTGATAATATAATTTATTCCTTAAAACAATTTTTATAATTTATTTATAAAAACAATTTTGGCATGAATTCATGAAAAGTAGAAATTTGCCCCAAAAAACTTCGTTTCAGGCAAAATTGAAAATCAAATAAAAAAAAAAATCATGTATCGATATATCGATATTTTATCGATATTTATTTTGATCGATAATTCCGACTTCTACTAGGAACACATATGCTTGTAATTTAAAGACAATTGAGGGACTGAAAAGCAAAGGGGTCTAAAAAACTTTCCTTAACTTTTGAGAAAATACACTTTAAAGTTTCTTATTTATATTTAATTCTATGAAAACTAGTGATATCTTGATTAAAGAGGTTAGTATTTGAACAGCAAATAATGTTCATACAAACTTAATATAAATAAGAAAATTTAAAGTGCATTTTCTCAAAAGTTAAGAAAAGTCACTTGAACCCCTTTGCTTCTCAGGTCCTTAATTCCAAGTAATGGTGTTAAGGTGAAATTGTTTTAAGTTGTACCATTTGAGTTATGTTTTACATATTTAGTGAAGTCTATTTCCACATATGCTCTTCATTGTTTTCACTTAGCATCCAAGAACGTTTAATGAATTTGAAATTTTTATAATAGCATCGATATTGAATAATTTTTGTACATTTTACCTGAAATGTTAGCACTAAAATAATAATTTTCTTCAATAATTCATTTAATTTAATATTGAAGAGCTTTTTGGGAAACTTGGAAAAATTGTTTCAATCAACATTCTTTTCGTTTCATACAACTTTTAGTTTTATATTTAAGATATATTAACGATTGGGAATTTTCCGCTTAAGGGGACATAGGACACTTTTGCCAAAATTCTTTAGTTTTGCCAAGAATTAAATAAAATTTGGCATAAACATAGAAGATGTGACTTTAAACAAAACAACACAATTTGAGCAGATGATATAAAATAGATAGTAAATTATTGAGAAAAATGCATTAAAATAACACGAAATTTTAATTTTTTTTCAAAATGCTCCTCGCGACACAATATTTTGACGAACATGAAAGAAAAATTTGAAGTTGTTTATCAGTATATTATAAACATTTTCAAACGTGCTTTTATCTTTAGGTGCAATAGTTGAACAGAAATAAAATTTCAAACTTGGCGCCAGTGATTTCTCATTAAAAAATGCACATACTTCAAATTCCCAACATGAAAAAAAATATAAAAAATTATGTGACATAAAAAAGCGTGTGTAAATTTCTTTAAAGTACATTAAAAATTATTAATACAAAAAAATTAGGTGGATTTATCAAAAAATGAATCGCAAGGAGCTTTTCGAACATAATTAAAATGGGAAAAAGCAAAGCTGAGAAAAACGCATTTTTAGCCTTTGCCAACAAGTGTGCGATGCGTTAAAATAGTTAGTTAAAATAAAGATTTTACCACTTAAAATCATCGGATTTCAAAAATTCAAACGCGAAATTAAAGCTAGTGGCATAAGCAATTTTTATAGAATGAAAATAAAAAACGTCATTTTTGGTGATTTCAGTGTCCCATGTCCCCTTATGATGTTTTGATTATCAATTCAAGATAATTTTTTTTTTTTTTCAGAACAACAAAACGCCTGAAATTTTCTCGCGCTTTTAAAGGTGTGATTCACTTTTAAATTTAAACTAACTGTAAATTTTGTTAAAATTTAGAACATTTTCAAAACTGGAGTTCAAACCAACTGTATTGTTGCTATCATATGTTCTTATACACACCGTTGCTTATGGCAAAGTTAGACGGACAATTAGAGAAGGGGCTTGAAAACAAAAAATCTTAACTTTCAATTTTGATAGCTTTTGTGATAAGTACTTGAGTTTGAAAAATGATTCAAGCAAATGAAAATAGTTGGCATAGAAAATCTTTGCGTTGTCTCTTCAATACAGAAGCTCCACTCTTCAGTCAATTGGGAACAAAGCTATAGCTCATTTTCTAATGCCTTTCAGACGATGTCTTACACGATATCCAGAGGGCGAACAAGGAAGAGTTGCTAAACATCGTTCAACACCGAAGGCGACTGCAATTCAAGGCTGATCATCACAATGTGTCGAAACACTTAAAGGTAAAGGTCAGAGATGGACAACACAAAACACATAATGGAAACGACAAATTCATATTAGCTTTATTATTAGGATGCCGCCAACAAAATCGTCACAGTAACACCTGGTTACAAGTTAATGGGGAACTGTAAACTCTAAATCAGACTCAACAACGATCGATACTAAGAAATAAACAGATCAAGGTGAATCCCCGAAGTAAAATAAGCTCTATAGGATTGCGTGTTTCGCTTATGGTTTGAGCACCACGAGCGACAGACGCAATCTCTAGCCACAGAAGTGGCCGTGTATAATAAGCTCCATAGGGCCACTCGAGTGGCTTACGCGCGCCACCGTTTCAGTCGCTCAGACAAGCCTCTCGAAGTGAAACATGTAATAGTTCGAGAGGCGACTGCAATTTTTGGACCCCATCGAACATCATTCTGAATATTTTATAGAAATTGGAGAAAAGTGAGTAGATTAGGAATCCATTGGTCTGCCGGGGCAAAAATGGCCGAAACTGATCAATAATCGACTGGGAATGAGTTGAACTAAAATCCGATTGCCAAATATGTCATAATTTGCCAAAAATAGAACTAACTTATTCGTCTGGCAACTCACTTCATTTTGATTTTAGTGAGAAAAAGCGCAAAGGATTTCTGATCTTTGGCTCGGAAAACTTATATCTTTTAAAAGTAAGCCGAATTGGCGACATCAGTTACGTCATAAGCGACGTAATATTTTTTGCCAACTTGACTCCCTTTTAATAGATGCAAGTAGACCGTCGCCAGGTATCCAGGTATCTGCAACCTTCTTGATTGAAAATTAAAGAGTGAGGGTTACCAAATAAATAAAAAAAATGCTCACTATTTGGCAAGTTATGGCGCATTTGGCAACTGGATTTAGTTCAACTTATTAAAAGTCGATTTTTGACCAGTTTCGACCATTTTTGCCACGGCAGACCAGTGGATTCGTAATCTACTCACTTTTCTCCAATTTCTATAAAAAAATTCAGAATGATGTTCGATGGTGTCCAAAAATTGCAGTCGCCTCTCAGTCTATAATCCTATGGAGCTTATCATTCTGGGTCACTTGCTGGGGCTGCGGGTATAGGTTGAGTCTGTCGCTTTTGGAGTTCAAACCCTAAGTGAAACATGCAATCTTATGGAGCATGTTATATTGGGCCACTGCTGTGGCTAGAGGTTGCATCTGTCGCTATGATGCAATCCTATGAAGCTTATACTAAACCACAGTAGTGGCCAGAAGCGGTGGCATAAGCTCGCTACTCGAGTGGCTCTGTATAATAAGACCCATAATATTGCATATTTAGCTTCGAGTGGCCTGTCTGAGTGACTGAAGCAGTGGCATGCGTTCGCCACTTAAGTGGCTCCGTATAATAAGGCCTTTAATACGGCAATGTTCACAGGAGTTCTTAAGTCGTTCAGCCCACTATACCAGCTAATTATATCGACTATTACGAAGGGAAATTTCTAATATTTGCCTTGAATGCGAAATGCATATCAATGCTTAATGTGAAAATTAACAGTTTGAGTAGCATTAATAAATATTCAAGGACCGTATACCACACTGTCAATATACCCACCATAAACGGGAAAAACCGAGGCCATCGTTTGAAAGATGAAAAATGAAATCATCTGGTTGACAAAGAGCAGCTTGATTTGAATGAAAACCCTTTTTCTTAACACATGGTGGCCTTTATGAAAGTGTAGGCTTTTCGATATTAATATTAAAATTGTGTTTATACAAACTTTTCCAAATTTGATTAATAGGGATTACAATTTCAACAAAATTTTTCATTTAAAGGTACACTAAAGCAGGTCTTGAGGTAAATGAGCAAAAGTTTGCTGTGTTTAGCATCTCAAAATGTTGTACAACTTTGCAGTGGCAAACACAAAATACTAAGTTTTATCAGATAGAAGAGAGAGATAGAGCGAAAAAAAAACAAAAAAAAAAAACCACAACATTTTAACCAAAGAACGAGTTATGTTAAATGACATTATCCAATTTCCGAGTTTTTTATTATTTTTCAACAGTTACATTTAAAAAAATTTGAAGTATGTTTTGAAAATTATATTCCGAAACATGTAAAGTGTCGTTTCTATCATTATACAACCCAGATGACGTTTCTTTGTAAAACAATCATTTACAAATTAACTTACCTTTAAAATATCGAGTTGTTGGAATCGGTTAACTTTTTTTTTATCCAAATACAATCAATAAACGAAGCACTAAATGATAAATACATCTTAAAAAAAAAAAAAAAACAGCTAGGAATTTAGTGAAGTAAAAGACACTTTGCCTGGAACTCATCTTTGCCTGGAACTCATCTTTGCCTTTTCTGGTTGATCACTTATTAATGATTGTGCTTGTCGGAATTTTATTTACATGGAAATTTTTTTATTCTCAATTATTCATATGTATACATAGGGTAATGAAAGTAGAGTATTCGTAAAAAAAAACCTTTTGTTTTTTTTCGCATTTCTCCACGTTTTGAAATATTCTGATTTCAAAAAATGATCTAGAAAAAAAGTCTGACTGTGTGTGTGTGTCTGTGGTTAGCATAACTCCCGAACAAATTGACCTAGGATGTTCAAATTTGGTAAGCGGGTTAGTGATGGCACAGGGATCTACCATTAAGGTTTTCATCAAAATCGCGCATGCGCATAAGGTAGCTGTCATTAAAAAAAACATGTTTTTCAGTAATTGCTAAAAAACGGCTCTAACTTTTTAAAAACGAATGCCTTTAACACAGAGTTCTCTTTCCTTGAGCATACCTCATCAACTATCACTTCTTCTTCTTACCCCAGTTTCACTTATAAGAAAGGATAATTTGAGAATTATAGAAAAGTATATCGCCAAAATTATCATTTTGGCGGAGGTAAGACGCATACAAGAATTATCGCAACAAATATCGTCAAACTGGTCATTTTTGCTAATCGAATGATGAAAATATAAAAACTGTAAATGACACAAATCCACGTCAGTATTATAGTGTAATTGAAAGTTGTGCGATGCTCCACACCTCTCGTTTTATTTTTATTTTGTAAGATTTGCAGTCATTATGAAGAAAAAAAAAAGTAATGAATTTTTGGGAATAAACAAAATTGGTTGTTTCTGAAAATCGATCAACCTGATGGGTGTCGGGTTAGCGCTCTGCCCTCGCATGCCAAAGGTGCTGGGTTCGAATCCTGGGTTCGGCATGAATGTTCGTTGTGGTTCGGAATCCACTGTAAGCTGTAGGTCTCGTCCTGATTAGCCGTTATTGTGCACAAAAATTGATCTTTGAGCGTACAAACAAACCGAAAATCGATTCTTTTTAACCGAATATACTATTTAGATTTTTAGGGTGAAATGGGAAAATTCTATGAAGGGGAGTTCAGAAAATTAAAATGCATTCTTTCATGTTTCTTTATCCCAACAGTTTCTCTATTCAGATATATCCTACTGTTTAAGGAACTACGGTATTTCATTGAAGAAGAAATTCAATGTTTTCATTGACAATAATCTACAAGTACTCATAAATATGATTGGGTAACTAAAATTGCTAAAATTTATCACACATATTTTTCTAGTCAATACTTTTGGTATTAAGACGTCATTATCATTGTTTGAAATGGTCGAATTGTCACTTAATAATGAAAAATAGTGCCGTTGAAAAAAATTGTGCACCAAGTAGGTGAAAGTATCCCGTGTGGAAATTAGGTTCTGAAGACGCAGCTGATAAGGCAAACAAATGAAATGATAAAAGCTTTTGGATAAGTCTTCGGATAAGTTTCGTATTCTTCGGTACGGAATTTGAAAAGTGAAGGTTTTGGGACTTGCGGCCAGCTTAAAGTTGCGCCTCGTGACGTGTGTGTGACGTCATGCGCAGTAGGCCAAGGACAGGGCTCGTTGCGGTTTCCGGTTCAGTCAGAGAATGGGTTAAGGAAGATGAGGTGGAGGTGTGTGAAAAATGAGCGGGTAATATTGACCTCAAAACGGGATGCCGAGGTCTGACAGTAGTAGAGTTGGAAATGTCATTCACTTTTTGGTGGGGTTTCAAAGATTCATAAAGTGAGAGTACATTTTTTGAAGGAATCAGGAATTTTTTTTTTTTTTTAATAAAATTTTTCCCTTCCTCCTGTAATAGTGGCAACTTGGAAATGAAGGAGCAAGTATTTGGGATTTGTTGGTAAATTTCTAGAGACACTTGAAACGAT
Organism: Linyphia triangularis; assembly: GCA_963978545.1. Taxonomy (NCBI): domain Eukaryota; kingdom Metazoa; phylum Arthropoda; class Arachnida; order Araneae; family Linyphiidae; genus Linyphia; species Linyphia triangularis. The sequence goes on from OZ021726.1 coordinate 3,178,679, forward strand.
TGCGAGTGATGTCGTGCTAGAAGAGAAAAGAAGAAAGTAAACTGAAATATCTACTAATAGACTGAGAGGCTTGGTTGTTTTCAGATTATCTGGCGCCGTCAGCAACACGAGGGCTATAATGCTCCGAAACATTCGTCATTAGACAAGTCAACATACATTTACAAACACCCATGCCTAACACGGGACTCGAACCCGCAACCTCGCAGTCTAGAATCTAGCACGCTAACCACTATACCGTTTGGTCTGCATAGACTGAGAGGCGATTGCAAGTTTAGGCACCCCATCGAACATCATTCTGAATTTCTTATAGAAATTAGAGAAAAGTGAGTAGATTACGAATCCACTGGTCTGCCGTGGCAAAAATGGCCGAAACTGGTCAAAAATCGACTTTTAATAAGTTTAACTAAATCCAATTGCCAAATGCTCCATAACTTGCCAAATAATGAGCATTTTTTTTTATTTGGTAACCCTCACTCTTTAATTTTCAATTAAGAAGGTTGCAGACGATTCAGATATCTGGCGACGGTCTACTTGCATCTATTAAAAGGGAGCCAAGTTGGCAAAAAATATTACGTCACTTATGACGTAACTGATGTCGCCAATTTGGCTTACTTTTAAAAGATATAAGTTTTCCGAGCCAAGGATCAGAAATCGTTTGCGCTTTTTCTCATTGAAAATCCAAATGAAGTGGGTTTGCCAGACGAATAAGTTTGTTCTATTTTTGGCAAGTTATGACATATTTGGCAATCGGATTTTAGTTCGACTCTTTCCAAGTCGATTATTAATTAGTTTCGGCCATTTTTGCCACGTCAGACCAGTGGATTCCTAATCTACTCACTATTCTCCAATTTCTATAAAAAATTCAGATTGATGTTCGATGGGGTCCAAAAATTGCAGTCGCCTCTCGGACAATTATAGAATGGGGAGGAAAGTTAGCAGATTCGCAGGTCTGTCCTGGCGAAAATGACCGAAACTGGTCAAAAATCGACTTTGAATAAGATGAACTAAATCCGATTGCTAAATATTCAGTAACATGCCAAATAACGAGCATTGTTTTTTTATTTATTTGGTAACCCATCACTCTTTAATTATCAATTAAGAAGGTTGCAGACGATTTAGATGTCTGGAGAATACTTGCATCTTTTACAAATGAGTCAAGTTGGAAATAAATATTACGCCAGAGATGACGTAAGTGCCACTTTATAGAATAGACACATATTTTACAACACGCTCTAAAAATTTAAGATTTCTCCATTAATAAGAAAAAATCTTAGAGTTTTTATAAAACCTAGAGGAGTGGGGAGGGGGGGGGGGAGAGTGAGAAAAATCGATTTAAAGTTTTCATTTCTCAAGAAGATCGTGTTATCATCTAGCATAAAATATCACATTACTCAATAAAAAATGAAGGTACAGTTTTAAAATATTACGTGCTTATTTTAGATGATTTCAAACTATAATTATAGAAAATAAAAATAAAAATTTTGCAGTTTTTAGGGTAGAGTATGTCCTTAAATTTATTCTATCGATTAATTTTTTTATTTTTTTCCATGTACCCCTTTGAGACCATTTCATGTTTCATGTAGCCCTGTGGGTGCGCGTACCTTAGATTGAAAAATGCTGAACCAGAGGTTATAAACATACCCTTCAGGCTTCGATGCGCAAAGCATGTCAACTAAGATTAAAAAAAATATATATGTAATGCAATTGATTGAAAAATAACAGTCTTTGACAGTTCGTCGTCCATCTCCGTTGCCATGACCACGAAACCAATGTATTTTGCCTCGAGTGAGGTCTGTGCAACGACTCTTAAGTTTTTTTTTCTTTAAACATTTTTCAAGGCTGAAGTGTATCCCTTGTTGGCGTGGCTTAAAATGAGCCCTCCCCTCAACAAAATGAAGCTAATGAAAATGCGTCTACTGTAAAATGTACCTACGTTTGATCGACGGGAGACTTGGATGTTTCTTTAAAATGAGGTATTTCCTCCGCTAACCTAGATCGGGGCACGTGATTTCGAAAGAAGGTCACTTTTGGTCGATCCGATCCCGCAGAAGGTTTTTTAAGAGAGCGGCTTTTGTTTGTGTTGTGGACAATCAGTAGAGGTCGGCGATATATCGATACGACGATATTTTTATCGATATTTCTGTAAAAAAATATCGATATTTAAAAATATCGATAAAAGTCACCGATGTATCGATATTTCTAAAAAAATATCGATAAAAGTCACCGATGTATAGATATTTCTAAAAAAATATCGATAAAAGTCACCGATGTATAGATATTTCTAAAAAAATATCGATAAAAGTCACCGATGTATAGATATTTCTAAAAAAATATCGATAGAAGTCACCGATGTATCGATATTTCTAAAAAAAATATCGATAAAAGTCACCGATGTATAGATATTTCTAAAAAAAAATATCGATAAAAGTCACCGATGTATAGATATTTCTAAAAAAATATCGATATTAAAAATATCAATAAAAGTCACCGATGTATAGATATTTCTAAAAATATATCGATATTAAAAATATGGATAAAAGTCACCGATGTATCGATATTTCTAAAAAAAATATCGATAAAAGTCACCGATGTATCGATATTTCTAAAAAAAATATCGATAAAAGTCACCGATGTATAGATATTTCTAAAAAAAATATCGATAAAAGTCACCGATGTATAGATATTTTTAAAAAAATATCGATATTAAAAATATCAATAAAAGTCACCGATGTATAGATATTTCTAAAAATATATCGATATTAAAAATATGGATAAAAGTCACCGATGTATCGATATTTCTAAAAAATATCGATATTAAAAATATTGATAAAAGTTACCGATGTATAGATATTTCTAAAAAAATATCAATATTAAAAATATCGATAAAAGTCACCGATATATCGATATTTTCAAAATTTTTTAGTTTTTTGATGATCGTTTTGTAGTTCCATGTGTTTTTTCGATTTTCTTTATTCCCTTTTAAAAAAAACTTCAAAATTAAAGTTTGAACTTGTCTGTGAGAGAGTTAAAATGTCACCAATATTCAATATTTTGCCATACACTTAAAAGCTATTGAAAATTATCTAAATTTTTCTTAAAACACTGCACCAATTAAGCGAAAATATAACTTTTTTTTGTTTGTAATAGATCCATTTCAGTTGAAAAAGTAGTCACCTTACAAAAAAGCAATCATGAAAAGTAGAAATTTGCCCCGAACAACTTTGTTTCAGGCAAAATTGAAAATCAAATTAAAAAATAAAAATTCATGTATCGATATATCGATATTTTATCGATATTTTTTTCTATGTAATGATATAGCATCGATATTTATTTTGATCGATATTTCCGACCTCTAACCCTCCACTTTTCAGGAAAATACCCATGCGTCCCTCTACTACAAAAATTATTGAAATCCATCACACCACTTTTAAAAACTCTCAATCCGTCTAAAAACTAATAAAGAAAAATAACAGTAATCTTTAAAAGTAGTGACGCCGAGAAAAAGTGATATAAAGTTTTCAAAAGTTTTAAGAAAGAAAGTTATGGTATATCAAAAATGCATTATATATTACTTTATATAATAAAGATGTAAGTATTTTTATTAACAAATATTGTTACACTGGGTCAAATTTTAACTTTGAAGGAAGTACCTTTTAAGTTAAATTTCTATTCTTGTTTCATAAAAAGACAAGCTAATAAAAAAAAAATAGATTTCTCAATTAATTATTTAATTTAATGAAATTATACACATTTGGAAGTACTATTTACATATAAATAAACAGTAATGTATAAAATGTTGAATTATTACTTCACTTTTTCTCTTACAGTAGAACCTCGATTAACCGAATTAATTCGAACCGAAGATAGGTCGGATAAGCGAAAATGCCGGATAATAGAGAGTTGTAAAAAATAATAATAAGTAAATTATTTTCATTTATGTTTTGGCTTTTGATGGTCAGGGCTTTTAATGTTTTTTTTATGACATAATTGTTGGAAATGAGTTTTTGTTGTTGTAATCTTGATAATCGTTGTTTCGCGGTTCTATCCCGAAGACTTTTTAAAAGCAATAGTTCAGTTTGATCTGCATATGGTTATTGCTCTAACCATGTCAGTCCTTTTGAAAAACGGTCAAAAGCCTCACCATTACTTATGCAAATTTAGTGCACAGGAAAATATTCCGGTTTTAAAAAGAGCAAATGATTTATTACTCATTTGGAAGATTTTTGATGTCGACTAAAGGATGGTCGGTTAACAGAGAGTTCCGGATGAAAGAGGGACGGTTAATCGAGGTTCTACCGTACTTCCAAGTAAAAAAACCTAATCGCAGAATATTCATTAAAATAACAATAAATTTTGAACCCTTGTACAATGCTACAGTTAGGAAGTAAAAATTGTTCCATTACTTATTAATATTTTTATTATAAGATACGAAATTATAAAATTTATCGTCGGGGAGGCGATGGGGGGGTGCTTGCACTTGTCACTAACTTTTGGGCATCCACATACTTTTTTGTTTCCCCGTTTTACTTCTGGTGGACATTCGAGTGTTTTGTGTCTCTCTGGAAGTTCCTCGCTAAGGGGACTGTTAAGTCAAAAATAAAAATTCTTCAATTTTTGTCTAAAATTCATGAAATTTTTTGTGCAGTTCAATAGCAATTAGATGAAACACAACCTAAAATTTCAAAAATTTATATTGATTTTTTTTCAAGAAATAAAATTTTTATTGAAAAATTTAGCGTTTTTTCCGTAATTTTAAAAACGCTCCTTGCGATTCAAATTTTTTGCAATCTGTCTCAATTTTTTTGTACAAGCTAATTGAATAAATATTGACATAATTGTGCATGGATTTTGAATTTGACTCATTAGTTAATTATTTAAAAGTAAAACATTCGTACAACGGCAAAAAATGTAAACTTTTTAAATAGAAGAATTACGAAAATTACTGTAAAACAATAAAAAAATACCAGATTCCAAAATCCATGCACAATTGTGTTCAAAATAGTATAGTAAACAATATCTCCAAATTAAAAAAAAAAAATACATCAACTTTTGAATCGCAAGGAACAAATCGAATACCCTAAAAATCTTAAAATACACATGAAGAGAAAAATGCAATTTAAGAAGTTGAAATACATACGATTTCTGATATGCGCGCTTACAAAAACTCAAATAATATTCTTAGTTCTTCTCGGATCAGCAAAAGTAAGGTATGTACTGAAAGCTAGAATTGAAGGCTATATATTTCCACTATAATATAAAAATAGAAAATTTTGAAATTTTTGCCTTAACAGAAAGGATAAGGTGCATTTTAAGTGTGTAAGAGAAATTGTGTGTTTTAAAGTTTAAATGCATTTTCTCGGAATTGATTTTCATATAAATATTGATAATTTGAAATGTCATAACTCAAAAAATTTTTCACGAATCATTATAAAAAAATTTGTACTTCTCTTGTTGATTGTTTACTAGGGAATGTGGTATCTAAATTGCTATTGGATGGTTATTTTATGAAATACAACCTTTAATTTGAATATAAACAAGGTGAAACAGTTAAAAAATCACTAACTTATTTTTCGACTATCCATAAAAAATGTTTAAATGAATATATTTTTCTTAATGTAGTATATGCCCTAGATAAAAGCATGTAGTTTATTTATATACAATTTATTTCCTACAAACTTAATAGTTTCTCATTTATCTTATTTTAAGTTTTTGAAATATTTCATCAAAATTTCATGCAAAATTGCAATTTTTGAAAAATAATAATAATAAATTTGAAATTTTTTCACTGCATTACTAATCTATAGTAGTACTAAATAAAAAAAGGTACTTAAAATATTCCTAGATAAAGTTTTTTTTAAAAAAGTGCTCCGAACGTAGGCAAGTACCTTAACTATTAAAAATTAGAGTTGTGGAAAATCGCACAGCTTTCAAATACACTTTAATACTGATGTCCAATTTGAGTCATTTACCTTTTTTATATTTTCATCATCTATTTAAAAAAAAAGGCCAGTTTGCGATATTTTTTGCCCTAATTCCTGAATGGGTCTTAAAAAGAATAAAATAATAAGCTTCGCCTAATAGATGATTTTGGCGATATACTTTTCGATAATTCTTATATTATCCTTTCTTATAAGCGAAACTGAATAGACTGAGAGGTGACTGCAATTTTTGGACCCCATCGAACATCATTCTGATTTTTTTTATAGAAATTAGAGAAAAGTGAGTAGTTTAAAAATCCACTGGTCTGCCATGGCAAAAATGGCCGAAACTGGTCAAAAATTGACTTTTAATAAGTTGAACTAAATCCAATTGCCAAATGAGCCATAACTTGCCAAATAATGAGCATTTTTTTTTATTCGGTAACCCTCACTCTTTAATTATCAATTAAGAAGGTTGCAGACGATTCAGATATCTGGCGACGGTCTACTTGCATCTATTAAAAGGGAGCCAAGTTGGCAATAAACGATACGTCACGGATGACGTAACTGATGTCGCCAATTTGGCTTACTTTTAAAAGATACACATTGTCCAAGCCAGAGATCAAAAATCGTTTGCGCTTTTTCTCATTGAAAATCAAAATGAAGTGGGTTGCCAGACGAATAAGTTTGTTCCCTTTTGGCCAGTTATGACATATTTGGCAATGGGATTTTAGTTCAACTCATTCCAAGGCGATTTTTGATCAGTTTCGGCCATTTTTGCCACGGCAGACCAGTGGATTCCTAATCTACTCACTTTTCTCCAATCTCTATAAAAAATTCAGAATGATGTTCGATGAGGCTCAAAAATTGCAGTCGCCTCTCGGACTAGAAGAGAAGGGGAAAAAAATATATTTGAGGAGGTATGATCAATGAAATAGAACATTGTGTTAAAGACATACGTTTTTCACATTTTTACGCCATTCAAGCCTTTTTACGGGAATTTTGGAGTTGGCGGTGTTTAGAACACCTTAAGAGGCATATAAAAAAAAGAGTATTTTAAAAAATCCTTTATATGCATTGTCAATTTTTATATTCATTAACACAGCGCCGATATCAAAAACATTTGTATGAGCAAAATGTGCGGCAAACTACGTTTCCAAATTTATTTATTAAAAATGAACGTGAATTTACGCTCACATCCAAATACTATTAATTTATTCTGATCAAAGTAACTTTATTTATATTTATTTATTAAAAAAAAATTTTGGCAACAGAAAAAAATTTCAACAATGATTGGTTGAATGCTATTTTAACGCGAATGGATGACGGCAAGTTGGTTTATTAATAATTCGCAAAAGCGACCTTTTAGTGATAGTGACAACCCCTAAAATTTGATTGAATGCATTGTCATCGACGTCGAACCTATCTGCCAAGTTTCAGTACGATTGGATGACGGCAAGAGGGTTTATTACGCCTCCACATATTCCGCCAACATACAAAATCGAAGAATATAAAGGATTTTAAGGGGGTCCGGTACCGAAAATAAAAAAAAACTTTATTTATGTGTTTTGTACATTTTTATGTAAACAATTTATTTTATGTATGAGATACTATTTATATATCTTTGAGAAAATGTTTTTTAATTATTGTGTTTAGTTATTTAAAAAATAATTAAAAACGAAGAAAAATCCGTAATAATTGACGTTTGCGTATTTTGATATAAGTCAAGAAAAAATAAATTTTTTTTCAAAGTGAAAGCTTTCTGTAATACATAATTATATTAAGAAAATTTTGTCTTCACAGATTTTTGATAGGTGAATTAAAAAAAAAATTCAAAATTCTCATATTAAACTATTGAAATTTTTGCTTTTTTTTTATGTTTTCTTTTACGCTAAATGTTATATTTTAAAACAGAATTAAAAAAATAAAATTCTGCGAAGACAAAATATTTAAAAATAGCCAATTGTTAATGGTTCTGGAGATATATCGATTTGAATATGCAACATCTGTGAAAAACACTAGTGCTCGAAAAACGCACTTGAAGCAGACGCTTCAATGTGTTACGCCCATTAGTGATGTTTAAATCACAGGTAATTTTGTGGCGTTCTAATCACCGGAGGAATAAGATAAAAACATCATTCTCTTCAGGAATGTATGAACTATTTTTTAAAATCAGAAAAAATATTTGGGATTTTTGAAGAAATTTCGGTACTGGACCCCCTTAAAAAAGCATTTCCTTAAAGCATATCAAGAATAATTTGAAGAGAAGTAGCAAAGACTACTTGATTGATCGAGTTTCATCTTCAAGGAGAAGTCAATCATCTTGAGCAACCTTACGACCCAGAAAGAGATGCGATTAGCATACTTCGGATTGTGGAGGGTACAACAATGTTATAAGATCCTCGCTCTCATTTCTCTGTATCGATGCATTGTAATATTTATGTAATCCTCGAAAGAGAGAGATAGAGTTTCGTCACTTTTGATTGCGGATGAATTGTAATCAAAAGTGGCGTGTTTTGATGTTTCAAAGTTTCAATTCAATGACAAAAATTACTTACAAAATATACAGTTTATAATATTATGGTTTTTTCGATTAGAAAGAAATAAACAATACAAGTTTTGCAGTGTTTGTATTTATGTATTATGAAAATGATTATAAGCGATACAAGTTTTACGGTAGTTGTATTTTTCAAGTAATCTTGGAATTTCAAAGTTACAATTTAATGACAAAAATTACTTACAAAATCCAGTTAATAATATTATGTTTTTTTTTATTAGAAAGAAATAAACAATACAAGTTTTGCAGTGTTTGTATTTATGTATTATAAAAATGATTATAAGCAATACAAGTTTTACGGTAGTTGTATTTTTCAAGTAATCTTGGAATTTCAAAGTTTCAATTTAATGACAAAAATTACTTACAAAAAATACAGTTAATAATATTATGTTTTTTTTTATTAGAAAGAAATAAACAATACAAGTTTTGCAGTGATTTGTATTTATGTATTATGAAAATGATTATAAGCGATACAAGTTTTACGGTAGTTGTATTTTTCAAATGATTTTCTTGGTGTATATATATTGTTTCTCAATGCTTCACTATATCATTTCCAATTAAAAAATGTGAAATTGTAATCTTGGAATTTCAAAGTTTCAATTTAATGACAAAAATTACTTACAAAATATACAGTTTGTAATATTATGGTTTTTTCGATTAGAAAGAAATAAACAATACAAGTTTCGCAGTGTTTGTATTTATGTATTATGAAAATGATCATAAGCAATACAAGTTTTACGGTAGTTGTATTTTTCAAATGATTTTCTTGGTGTATATATATTGTTTCTCAATGCTTCACTATATCATTTCCAATTAAAAAAAATGTGAAATTGTTATCTTGGAATTTCAGCGCTTCTCTACACTTTAATAATTGACTTACATAATTTTCCATGAATGTTTCGTTTTTATTATTAACCCTTTTCACTCGTATGTCCCCGTATGGGGGACATCACTCGTTTTACCATCGCGCTCGTATGTCCCCGTATAGGGGACATCGCATCTTGACCTTGAGCCAGTAAATTTCAACAAACCCAACCATCGACAAACTCTCCTTATCGCTCCTTTCAAGTGATGCAGAAAAGTGCTCGGACTGTCGTGAACCAACACTACTCAAGTTCTCTTTTGATTCAAAACCCCACTCAAATATTTTTTTTTATACATCATGGTAATTTTACCATATTTTGATTTGATTTCTGGTGCCATTTCAAGAGAAAACTTCAGGAAAACATGTATTTCTCAAAAAGTTGCGCTGTTAAAAGTTAATTCTCCGAAATCACTAATAAACTTTAATGTCCCCTGAGAGGGCACATCCGAGTGATATGCTAGAATTACGATGTCCCCTGAGAGGGGACAGCGGAGTGCAAAGGGTTAATGCGATGTAGTGTAATATACTTAAGCATTCTTAGTGGTTTCAATAAATTATTTTGACACGTTGAAAAATAAAATATTATGTGGCCACATTCCCATCCTAGGTCAAGGGGTGTATTCAGAGGCTATATTTATAAATTTTTGATTTAAGGATGGTAAACCTTCTAGTTAAATTGGAACACATTTCCATCAAAAAAAAATTCTTCTTGATCGAACATAAAAAAAAAAGAATCTGAGTTATTTGCTAACTTTCTAAAGCATAATTACGAGTGCAAAGGGTTAAGTCCTATATCCTCTAGAAATCTGAGCTTGCAAGGATATTTTTTTGTGTGTGTTTTTCCTTTTTCTTGGAATTAAATAACATAAAAATAATTGACCTGAAAAAAAAAATACTGTGTAAAAAAATCAAAAGTGTGTCCATTTAAGTGGATTCAAGGTCTCTAGAGGCTATGTATAGCTATGTTTTACTATTTTATGTATAGCTATGTTTGTCGATGGCAGGCAAATTTGCGGAGGCATAATTAACTCCCTTGCCACCATCCAATCGGACTGAAACTTGGAAGATAGATTCGATATTGAAGACAATGCATTCTATCAAGTTCTGGCAGCAGTCACTGTCACTAAAAGGTCGCTTTTGCGGATTACTAATAAACCAACTTGCCGTCATCCACTCGCGTTAAAATAGCATTGCACCAATCATTGTTGAAATTCTTTTCTGTTGCCAAATTTTTTTTTAATAAATAATATAAATAAAATTACTTAAATCAGAATAAATTAATGATATTTGGATGTTAGTGTATAAATTCACATTCATTTTTAGTGAATAAATATTCAAAAGTAGTCTACCGCATATTTTGACGATAGAAATGTTTTTAATATTTAAAATTAGATGCCAACACCAAGCACACGCTGACAACAGAAAACGGTGCTGTGTTAATGAATATGAAAATTGGTAATGCATAAAAACGATTTATATTAAAAACCTTTTTATGGGTTATATTATTATAGTATAGGACACAAAAATGTTGATGTTTTAAATTTTTTTCATCGCTTTAAAAATTGATATTTATAGTTTTGATTTGAAGCACAATTTCAAAATATCCCATAATTAGTAAAAAAATTGTTCTTTTCAACCACGTCACTTGAAAACTTTACGTCCATTTTTCTGGGTGGCCTTACCATAAAGTAGCCATGATCTGTTTTACACATCGATATAAATAAACAACTGGATAGACTGCTTAACGCTGGGAAAATGAAGCCGTTGCCTGATGCCGTTGGCCGTGATGCCTGATGCCGATAAAAAAAGATTGCCGAGGATTGATAATAAAATTTCGGGTTGTACACAGCAGAAATGTCAATAGTAGACAATAATTAGTAATAATGTGCAAAAAAATATATACTCTAGCACTTTACAAGGTTTTTCGCATTTCCATCCAACTCTAAAAGTGAACTGTGATTGGTTAATCATCCCACCAGCTTCGCAATCCCCGGCGCGTTTTTCTCTTTGCATTGACAATGGAGCAGTCTATCCAGTTGTTTATCTATATCGATGGTTATACATCACACTAATAATTGGTATACGTATACAATTGAGATGATTTTCTTCACTTTTTATGTTAGAATTTCAAACTTTTTGGCAGTACATCAGAATTATAAATAATTAAATTTTATACATAAACCTTTTTCCCCCGTTAATTTTTAATTAGCTAATTGCAATTAAAGTGACTAATTAGGACATTATTAGAACAGACATAAGTAAACTTGTAATTAACTTAAGTGTATGATTTTTATTGAAAATAAAAGATATTATATTGACATAGTTTTTACCAAAAAATTAAAATTAACCTATAAATAAAAAATGTGTTTATAACAATATATATTAGTTTTTTTATGGAAACATATTCATAACTATTGTCTACAAAACACAATTAGGATTTTGTAAATCGGACCACTTAGAATGAAGTTATGATCGTTGGCGTCAAGTCATATAACACCAAAAAGTCATTCTTCTGAAAACGCGTTTAAACTTTACTAAACTAATTAATGTGATAGAAAACCGATTCACAAAACCTACTGCAATTGTAAAAGCAATTTGAGTCTTAGAAAGAAAATTGTAGCATTTTAAAAGTAATGAATTCGGGATTATTCGGGAGGGGGGGATGCATACTTTAGTCTAATTTCGCAATTCCTAATGTGAATTTATACCTTTGTTGGGGAGTTCTATTTCGTTTTGGTACATAACTCAACAGTCCTCCAACAACTTCAACAACAGATGAGGATTCCAGTCAGGGGGGAAACTTGTATCGCGAATTATATTCATAACAAGGGTATTGTTGTCCGTGGGAAGGAATTTGGATACTTTCAGATCATATTGTCAGGTGGGGTCAGTGAATAAAGGTACCACGAAAATATGGATCATAAATAAGTATACCACATTGTATTAAATTCCCAGATGCAGAATAAATAGCATTTCTTACGAAAACAGGTTGTTGTTGACCGATAGAACCCATGGGAAACGAGGGGGACAGGATGACAGGGATTGTTAACCAAGTTATAGATTCCAACAACAACATAGATTCCAGGTGGTATGGAACGAGACAAATATTATTGTAAAAATGCTTAACTCGAAAACGAGCAAGGTGTATAAGTATAAGGAATCATTCGGGGGACATCATACAGATTGAGATTCAGAGATTCGAAGTGGAGAGTTAGTTATCAGATACCAGTGATCAGGAGTGTGGATCCTCAGATGCCATTGGATTATACCGCTTGAGACAGTGCCGGATCGGAAGGTTAATCATCAGAGCCATGGGTAGACAACTAAGTGGTAAGCGTCCTCACTTATATTCATCCTCACAGTCAATTCCGCGATAATAACATTACCTTATTAATGAAGGTTCTTAAATGGTTAATTGTAACTTAAGTTATCATGACTAATTCGAAGTCCAATAATTTGTTAGTTAAGATCGTCATAGTAGAAATTGTATTAAATTGTTAACAGTATATTAACTTACATAACCAGAATCTTGTAAATATATTAAGTGTAAATAAATGTTCTTATATTAACCACTAGCATTGATTCAGTGTGTATTTCTTAATGAGTTTAATTATTGATCACTTACATTACGGCCAGAGAGCTATTGTAGCTACTCAACACCTTTATAATCCGCCTTAAATGTCTATAATGGCGAGTAGAAAGTATCATTTAGGTATACATATACAATTGAGAAGATTTCCTTTAATTTTTAGGTTATAATTTCAAACTTTTTTTGGAAGTATATCAGAATTAAAAATAATGCATTTTTATGTATAAAATTTCTTTTTCCGTCAATTTTTTAATCAGCTAATTGCAATTAAAGTGACTAATTAGGACATTATTAGAACATACATAAATAAACTTGTAATTAACTTAGAGGTATGATTTTTATTGCAAATAAAAGATATATTATTGACTCATGTTCCTATGGAGAATTTTGAATTTGGCTTCAATATTTGTTTAATTACAAGTTTTTAAATAAAAAGTTTTAAAAAATACATAGTTTTTAACAAAAAATTAAGATTAAAATATGCATACAAAAATTGTTCATACCAATATATATTAGATGCTCCATAGAAAACACATTCACAACTATTGCCGACAAAACAAAATTAGAATTTTGTAAATCGGACCATTTATTATTTAGTTATGACCGTTGGCGTAAAGTCATGTAACACCAAAATGTCATTCTTCAGAAAACGCGTTTAAAGTTTACTACACTAATGAGCGTGATACAAAACAGGTTCACAAAACCTACTGTAATTTAAAAAGTAATTTGAGTCTCAGTAAGAAAATTGTATCATTTTAATGGTAATGAATTCGGGAATATTTTAAAACCAAAAAACAAAAACGCAGACTTGAGTCAAATTACGAGATTCCTAATGTATATGTATACATTAAGTGTTAAGCCTATTAATTTTTTGGTGAATTTTAATGAATGAGATTTTATATAAATTCTTCCGCGTTAAGTATTCGGCAAAAATAATGATTGTTTATTTTATTTAATTTAATTATTTTCTACTTTATCCAAACAAAGAGCAACTTTCAAGGAATTAATTACTTTCCGTTACAAATAAGGACATTTGTAACAGAAAGCAATGACCATTCAGCTGTTGTTCTTAAACTAGAGTATGTAAATAAGAACACACGCATTGGTTAAAAAAAACACACACTAATTTGGAATGTTTTGACAAGCTAAAAATAAGATCGCAGATTAAATATAAGATCTTTCCAATCCAAATAAGCGACATTTAAAGCGTATTTGGAACTCCAGTATTATTTCAACAACCGACGGCGCTTCAACCGAATTGATCGTGAAACAACTCGGTAAACAGTACTTTCAATTTTCCATAATGTTGCACAAATTGTCTGTATATAATGTAAATAGTGACGTATTATTTTAAAATTCTATTGTAATTTATTTTATCTTATTTCATTTATTAACAGCGATAATACAAGTTAGAAAAAGGTGGCAACACCTAAAGCAATCCAGAAATTTCGAGATGTTTCTTTCTCGACGAATTGGCTGGAAATTTCGAGAATGTTCTCTCGCGCCAACTATAAATAAGACTGGAGATCGGGAAAGTTTTCAGATTGACTTCGGGACTTCGATGAAAGCTGATCGCTTTGTTTACTGGAGAGAGCTTGTATAATCGCTGTATTCGAAGTTGTTCTTACTGAAGCTTGTGCTGAAGCTTGAGAGTGATTAAACTGTTGTCTTTGAATAAATTTTGTGCCTTTGAAGAGTGAATAGTAGTTTTTATCTTAAAAAACTGTGCCATCATTGCCTCAGCGGAAAAATTTATAACAATATGTTTACATAAGGTAAAGTATAGCATTGGTAAATAAACAATTCGATTTTTTTCCCATTTCTTCAAGTTTTGGAACATCCTGATTTGAAAAAAGTGGTCTATATAGAAAAAATTTCTGTCTGTGTGTACGTGATCAGCATAACTCCCGAACAAATTGATTTACGATGTTCAAATTTGGTTTGTGTTGGCCATGGGACCATTAAGGATTTCGTCAAAATTGCCCATGCGCATAAGGGAGAAATCATGAACAATCATGAAGAAATCATGTCTTTCAGTGATTGTTAAAAAAATGGCCCCTACCATTTTGTTTAAAATCTCTGTGCTAATGCCTCTTAAGGTAGTCTAATCGTCACCACCTTTGAAATTCCCTTAGAAATAAAAGCGTAAAAAGTTAAAAAAGGAGTGCCTTTAACACAGAGTTCTCAGGTCTTGAGCATCGACCGTCAACGATTTATTTATTTTTTGTTTGACGCACAAAAAGGGACAATTTAATGTTTACTGAATAACATCGCCAATCCCGCAATTTTGGCGTTTTTTTTTTATTTCTCTAAGTAAAAACTACAGCCAAAAATATCGCCAAACTGGCCATTTTTATTTAAATGAGTGAAAATATGCAAACGGTAAATAGCACCAAATCAAATTTCAATGCAATGACCAATATTATAGTGTAATTGAAAGTTGTGCGATGTTCCACACCCTTACTTTTTGGTCGTTAAAGTTAGTCGTATTTGTGGAAAACTTTGAAATGCGAAAATGTTTTTTTCATCAATGAAAACCAGAAAGGCCAATGGGTTTGTCGAAGTGTTGCTCTGGGGCACAATCGCATTGTCAGCGAGCACATATCGTAAATTTGGTTACCTGCGCTACTGCATTAAAAGAGACTGAAACTACAATAATAAACACTTGGTGAAATGTTTAAGGTCGACTGGAATGAAGGTTAAGCTCAATTAACATTCGTGAAATTTCAAATAGTTTACCTTTTGAATGGTTTCTAAACGTTCTTGAACCTAATGGGTACTTGAGGGAGATACAGTAAGCCTACTCTGACTGAATGATAGTAAGCAAAATACTAGACTGAGAGGCGACTGCAATTTTTGGACCCCATCGAACATCATTCTGAATTTTTTATAGAGATTGGAGAAAAGTGAGTAGATTAGGAATCCACTGGTCTGCCGTGGCAAAAATGGCCGCAACTGGTCAAAAATCGACTTTTAATAAGTTGAACTATATCCAATTGCCAAATGCGCCATAACTTGCCAAATAATGAGAATTTTTTTTATTTGGTAACCCTCACTCTTTAATTTTCAATTAAGAAGGTTGCAGACGATTCAGATACCTGGCGACGGTCTACTTGCATCTATTAAAAGGGAGCCAAGTTGGCAAAAAATATTACGTCACTTATGACGTAACTGATGTCGCCGATTTGGCTTACTTTTAAAAAATATAAGTTTTCCGAGCCAAAGATCAGAAATCGTTTGCGCTTTTTCTCATTGAAAATCAAAATGAAGTGGGTTGTCAGACGAATAAATTTGTTCTATTTTTGGCAAGTTATGACATATTTGGCAATCGGATTTTAGTTCAACTCATTCCAAATCGATTATTGATTAGTTTCGGCCATTTTTGCCACGGCAGACCAGTGGATTCGTAATCTACTCACTTTTCTCCAATTTCTATAAAAAATTCAGAATGATGTTCGATGGGGTCCAAAAATTGCAGTCGCCTCTCGGACTATAAGTAATATATGAATGCAAAGAGAAATATACCATGGCAGCATTACCACTACAGCAGAGAATTGCCCAAATACAATCCTAAATCCACAGACTCTTTAATGAAAAGAACAACAACAATCACATCGTCAGAGAGCATATCGTAAATTTGATTACCTGCGCTACTGGATTACTTTTTAAGAGACTGAAACGACATTAATAAACACTTGGTGAAATGTTTAAGGTCGGCTGGAATGGAGGTTAAGCTCAATTAACATTCTCGGAATTTGCAACAGTTTGAATGGTTTCGAGGGCCTTTTAATCTAAGGAACCATTCAGTCGTGTAACCTAAATAAGAACAATTTATGAGACAACCCCCTTACTTTATGAGACAGCATTTTTAGAAAACTTCGAGCTGATTTTCCAGAGAATATTAAAACGACTGATACTTGCTCATTCTTTTGAAATCAGTAGACAAAACGAATTTTAATTTCGAAAATATTTACAAAAATGTGATTGAGGACATTTTAATTTTCTTACTCGGAATTTTACCTTTTTCCATAAAAAGAATTAACGAGTTTTCTTTGAGGAATTAAATTTTTTTCAAGATTGCTCTGGGAATACTAAACACCCTAAATGATTTCAGTTGTTATATGTAGTTTATAATTGTAAATATTTATATCTATAGTTTATAACATGCAGGCAAATTTCTTCGAGAATATTGGGCTGTTTATTTTCATATATTTTTACAGCGCAAAGGTAAATTAAAGTAACATAATATCAAATGAGGATAATATTAAAAAAAAATAAAAAAATAATAATAATAATAATAATAATAATAATAATAATAATAATAATAATAATAATAATAATAATAATAATAATAATAATAATAATAATAATAATAATAATAATAAAAATAATAATAATAATAATAATAATAATAATAATAATAATAATAATAATAATAATAATAATAATAATAATAATAATAAAAATAATAATAATAATAATAATAATAATAATAATAATAATAATAATAATAATAATAAAAATAATAATAATAATAATAATAATAAAAATAATAATAATAATAATAATAAAAATAATAATAATAATAATAATAATAATAATAATAATAATAATAATAATAATAATAATAATAATAATAATAATAATAATAATAATAAAAATAATAATAATAATAATAATAATAATAATAATAATAATAATAATAATAATAATAAAAAAAGAGACAGAACAGTAATTAAACAGTAATTATTTAACAAGCTCGTTACTATTCACATCACTTATTATTTTTTGAATAACTATCGTTTTGTTGAAAAAATATCGCTCTCAGGAAAAATTTATTTAAAATTTTGAAATAGTTTTAAATGGTTGGAGATTTTTTCCGATAAAAACCCTCCTCTTAACTTTACCTTAAAAATAGTTTCTATAAAGAGATTCAGTATTTGTGTGATTAAATAAATCATTTAACTTTTTACAACAATTCTAGATTTGTAGGCTATTTAATATTAGACATTTTATGCATAGTGCGAAAAGTAGCACACTCCTTACCAAACATTAAAACTCTTATAAACTGCTATGCAAAAGTTTAAACTATGACGTTAATCGACTTTAAATTTAGAATTGAAGAATTACAAAAACCTATAAATATATTCAAAAACTCTTTCAAAATACTATAATCAAAACAAAGTTGTTTCATTTTTCATAGCGGTAATTTTTTGTGCAAAAACAGAAATGTGCTTGTTGCAAAAGTTTGTGTGTATATACAAATTTTAAACGTCACAGACTTGGTTGGTTGTATTCAGATTATCTGGCACCGTCAGCAACACGAGGGCTATAATGCGCCGAAACATTCGTCATTAGACAAGCCAACATACATTTACAAACACCCATGCCTAACACGGGACTCGGAACCCGCAACCTCGCGGTCTAGAAGCCAGCACGCTAACCACTATACCGTTTGGTCGGCCGTCACAGACTTGGAATATTTCATTTCTGCAAACGATAACACATCATAGTTGAGATGTTATGGGCTAGAGAAATTCTAGCGGATGAACTTACGAACAAAACTTTATGCCACTTGGCAACTTTATGCATTACTCTAGCTTTAGTTTTTCTTCGTAAATTTATACTATTATTATTAATCTGTCAAAGAAATTTTTTTTATTGAGTTTTATCTATGGAAGGCAATACATTGAAAAATCCAGATCTGACAAGCCGTGTGTGATGACAATCGTCAGATCCAAACACTGTCGAATGTCCAACACATTACTGTTCGTGACACTGTCGAGTGTCCAACACATTACTGTTCGTGACACTGTCGAGTGTCCAACACATTACTGTTCGTGACATTGTCGAGTGTCCAACACATTACTGTTCGTGACACTGTCGAGTGTCCAACACATTACTGTTCGTGACACTGTCGAGTGTCCAACACATTACTGTTCGTGACACTGTCGAGTGTCCAACACATTACTGTTCGTGACACTGTCGAGTGTCCAACACATTACTGTTCGTGACATTGTCGAGTGTCCAACACATTACTGTTCGTGACACTGTCGAGTGTCCAACACATTACTGTTCGTGACACTGTCGAGTGTCCAACACATTACTGTTCGTGACACTGTCGAGTGTCCAACACATTACTGTTCGTGACACTGTCGAGTGTCCAACACATTACTGTTCGTGACATTGTCGAGTGTCCAACACATTACTGTTCGTGACACTGTCGAGTGTCCAACACATTACTGTTCGTGACACTGTCGAGTGTCCAACACATTACTGTTCGTGACACTGTCGAGTGTGCAACACATTACTGTTCGTGAAGTTCAAAGGCCTTTAGATCTCCCAATATCAAAAGATACTTACTATTCGTAGACGAATTTTGGAACCAAAAACATTTGTTTACTGCAAAATGAAAGAAAAATCAGCTCTGAAACTACATCATAAGTCACAAAGAACAGCGTGGGCTTGTAATTATATGTCATAATTAAAGATCAAAATGGCAATCAGTGTTATTCAGCTATGAATAACATAACCCTAGCGTTTTTAATCTAAATCCTTTACATGCATTGCCACTTTACATATTAATTAACATAGCACCGTTTCTGTTGTCAGCGTGTGCTTGGTATTTGCATCTATAATTTTAAATATTGAAAGCATCTCTATCACCAAAATATGCTGTAAACTACTTTTCAAAATGTATTGATTAAAAATGAATGAATTTATGCACTCACATCCAAATATCTTTTATTCATTCTGATTAAAAAATTGTATTATTTATTTATTAAAATTTTTTATGCAACAGGAAAGAGCTTCTTCAGTGATCGGTTCAATGCTATTTTATCGCGATTGGATGACGGCACGTGTGTTTATTAGTATTCCGTAAAAGCAATCTTTTAGTGGCAGTGACAGCCCCAAAATTTGATAGAATGCATTGTCATCGATATCAAATCTATCTACCAAGTTTCAACGAGACGTCATTGTATGTTAAGGGGTTAGTTTTAGAAAACCTTGTGAAAATACAAATGTGCAGGTGGAAGTTATAAAAAATAAAATGCTGTTTATTTAAACTCGTGTTTAATTAATCTCTTTTGCCAAGGTTTCAAAATTAATTTCAGAGACGCACATTTAATTTTTTTTTTTAACTAATAGTCGCTATATGCATCACAAAGATCCGTATCACGTTTACGTATCCAAAGCTTATGGTTGTCTGGAAGTACTACATCAAAAAACTTACGGACAAGCGACTACGCATCTGAGAATCAGAAATAGAAAACACGTTTGCTTCCATGTGCTTTTCAAGTGTTGCCATTTATCCAAAGACAAAAACTAAACATTTAGTTCGAAACAAAATGTAATTTATAAACTCTCTAATGACGATCCAGCAATGAAGCCACTGAATAACATCCATGGGAATCTCAAACACGTATCCTCTGCCACCATAATAAACGAATCTACGCATTTGTCAGACATGCAAGGTCAAGATCGTCCTGAAGCATGGAACCTCAACAATGAGATTCATGTTTTTATACTTTGGGGAATTCAGATCAAGCGGCGTGGTAAAACACGTGCATCTGTCAAGAGCACGTTGTTCACAACGTGGTATAGCCGCATGTGGTTGGTTATTGCCATCTGGGCAGGGGTTGCCCGATTGATCTTTGGTGTCTTGTACTTGGTCGATGGGCGATTTATTTCAAAAGTTTCTTTTTTGGTGGCATCCTTGGAAGACCAATTATGGTCCAACAACGCCCTTCGTCAAGGCTGCGAAGGTTTCTACGGCGACAATGCATTCTTCGGCATTGTTTTCCAATATTAAGCTAGGAGTTTTAATTCCATTCAAGCTCTTGCACGTCATTAATGACGATGGTATTTGTATTTATTGTTCTCGGTAGTAATTGCTCCAACAGGTTTTTGGTGGGAGGGAGCGCGGTGTGTTTTTGCGGCTGGATTTCTTATAAAAAGTATTACGTTTCGTCATTGAACCTTGGAAGGTAAGAGGGATTTGAATGAGGTAGCCATGAGGAATTCAAGTTTGTCAAGCAATTTTAAACCTGCATCTCAGAGCTAGCTAGTTTTGAGTCATTGGCTGCCTTCCTCAAAACATCTTCATGAGTATCTATTTCATACAGTCTCATGATGCAGGTGGAAATGTAAAGGTCACAGGTCAATCGGTTTGTCCTAACAGTGGTTCTGATTAAGAGGACTTGGATGACCTTTACCGCAAAGGAGGTTGTATATGCTGCGGGAACGTAACTTCATGAGGAAAAGATTTCGATGAATTATTCAAAGATGACACTGAGAATGCTGTTGTTAAATAGTTTGCTCTACCATGAAAAGTATAGAAACTCACAATCGGTTTAAAAGCTGGGAAATTATTTTATTTTTATTTGTTATTTACTACGGCGTGGCCTTCTGGAAGCACATTTTCTAAACTTGCATATTCGGATAAAATTTGCCAACGACCATTGTAACATATTGTGTTTAATGGGTATAGGCAGGCAGGCGTGCTTCCAGGTGGAAGATTCTTTGGCTCGGAATCACCCTAGGATATCAAACATTCATTCTTTTTGTTATGAATGAATAAAAAACATTTAGCAACCGTGAACAATTATATGTTCTTAATTTAATAATATGTTTTTAATTTACCATAATTCCTATTGTATCGTGTTAAAATAGCTATGGAGTTCAAGAACTTTGAAATAAGTAACAGAATTGTAAGTCACGAATATCACAAAACCGTTATTCATTGTTTTTTGTCTTCTTAGGTCTAATATAAGGTGTCTTTGAAATGAAATGTACACTGTTAAAAATTTTGTTCCACCTTGCACCAAAAATTGGTTCCCATTTAGCTGCCACTAACATTTGGTGCTTAGTTTCACGATTTAATGGTGCAACCTCAGACCGTAAGCACCATTAAATCGTGAAACTAAGCACCAAATGTTGGTGGCAGCTAAATGGGAACCAATTTTTGGTGCAAGGTGGACAATTTTTTTTAACAGTGTACTATGGATGCTTCCATTTTACAATTATAGTCACAGTGCTATATGGCTCTTGTACTTCAAACTCTAAATATACAGGTTGTCTATAAAATGTAGAGACACATTTTGATATTGAATAATTCATAAAATAATGAAGATATAAACTCACTTATGGCATTTATACATAGAATAACTCATATATTTCCTTTTTTTTTTTTTTTTTTTTTTTTTTTGGTTTATCAATTTAAATTTATTTTCATTATTTTTTTAATTATTCAACATCAAAATGTGTCCAACATTTTAAAAACACAATGTATAATAAAACCAGCCCGACATTAATATTTATCCGTTTTACCTAAAAAAATAATACTCCTTCTCTTATTGAATTCAAACAAACTAGAAAAATGTCATGTTAATTTATGATCTAGATAATATTGATAATACGGGATCTTTATAAAATGATGTCCTAAATACGGTTGGGGAAATCTAAATTTTTCAATGGCGTTTACGTTCGGCGAATGCACATTTTAAGAAGTCCTTTTTGTATCATCTCATTCGCACTGATGGCTCGCATATCAAATTTAAACATCGCTATCTGCTCTAGGGCTATACTGTTTACATACAAACACACAGCCCATTTTCGAAAAACCTTTTCTGCACACAAGACTCTGGAAATACCTTCACGCTAATTTTTTTAGTTTAATGAAATATTTTCATTATCCTATACAGTAGAACCTCGATTAACCGTCCCTCCTTTATCCGGAACTCTCTGTTAACCGTCAATCATTTAGTCGACATCAAAAATCTCCCAAATGAGTAATAAATCATTTGCTCTTTTTAAAACCGGAATATTTTCCCTTGCTCTAAAGTTACATAAGTAATGGCGAGGCTTTTGACTGTTTTTCTAAAGAACTGACATGGTTAGAGCAACCTAAGGATGCAGATCAAACCGAACTATTGCCTTCAAAAAGATTCCGGGATAGAGCAACGAAACAAAGATTATCAAGATTATCGCAACAAAAACTCATTTCCAACAATTATGTCATAAAAAAAAACATTAAAAGTCCTGTATTCAATAAACGAAAATCCTTTACTTTTTATTGTTTTTTACAACTCTCTTTTATCCGGAATTTTCGCTTAACCGACCTACCTTTGGTCCGAATTAGGTCGGTTAATCGAGATTCTACTGTATATTGCATATTTCATTGATCGAAGGCGATATATTGATGGATGGAGGGATTGTCTGTCACTGCAAGGGACGTGAATCGTCTTTGACAGAATGAAAATTTGACATTTCTAAAAAGACTTTTTTGCTGTGATTTGGGTATTGACTTGTCATAGTGCTCCTTACGCTGGGGTTTTCTGAGAAAGGAATGTTGTGAATGCGGCTGTCCTTCGGATCGAGATGGATCACTAATCGCTGCTCAAAGGGCGTTGGAGAACTATCTTTTAATTAAGGTTAAAGAAACGAGACGTGGGATAAGGCCTCGTGTACGATTCGAGCGGCAATACCGAGAGAACGATAGAACGGTGGTTTACCATGATTCGAAAAAGTTTTATATTTGAAATGTTATTTTACAACTTTTTAAAAAAACGTATGTCTATGTGATGTTTTGCGATAATCTCACCACTATTAAACAATTTTGGTTTTAGTTGGTTGTATTCAGATTATCTGGCGCCGTCAGCAACACGAGGGCTATAATGCGCCGAAACATTTCTTCATTTAACAAACCAACATACATTTACAAACACCCATGCCTACACGGGACTCGAACCCGTAACATCGTGGTCTAGAAGCCAGCACGCTAACCACTATACCGTTAATTTTGGTTTTAGATGCTTCGTTTTGTATGTGATAATAACTCAAAATGAAGCGCTCAGCTAGTTCGCTGGATGACGTCACGATGGGAATTGATGGAAAACACTAGAGGTTGGAAATATCGATCAAAATAAATATCGATACTATATCGTTGCATAGAAAAAATATCGATATAATATCGATGTATGATTTTTTTTATTTGATTTTCAAAAACAAAGTTTTTCATGGCAAATTTCTGCTTTTCATGATTGCTTTTTTGTAAGGTGACTATTTTTTAACTGAAATGGATATACTACAAAAAAAAAAACTATATCGTTGCATAGAAAAAAAATATCGATAAAATATCGATGTATGATTTTTTTTATTTGATTTTCAAAAACAAAGTTTTTCATGGCAAATTTCTGCGTTTCATGATTGCTTTTTTGTAAGGTGACTATTTTTTCAACTGAAATGGATATACTACAAAAAAAAAAATTATATTTTTGCTTAATTGGTGAAGTGATTTAAAAAAAAAAAAAATTAAACAATTTTCAATAGCTTTTAAATGTCTGGAAAATATTGAATATGGGTGCCATTTTAACCGTCTCTCAGCCAAGTTCAAACTTTTGTTTTGAAGTTTTTGAAAAGGGAATAAAGAAAATCGAAAAAACACATTGAACTACAAAATGAGCACCAAAAAAACTAAAAATGTTTGAAAATATCGATATATCGGTGACTTTTATAGATACTTTTAATATCGATATTTTTTTTATAAATATCGATAACAATATTGTCGTATCGATATATCGCCGACCTCTAGAAAATACCGCTTTCACTCTCATTGTAGCTGGAACAACTCGCACAGTTCTATTACTCCCACGGCCTGCCGCTTATCTTTCACCGCTCGCATCCTGGATTGCAAGAATCATAGTAGTCCGAGAGGCATTTGCAATTTTTGGACCCCATCGAACATCCTTCTGAATTTTCTTATAGAAATTGGAGAAAAGCGAATAGATTACGAATTCACTGGTCTGCCGTGGCAAAAATGGCCGAAACAGATCAAAAGTCGACTTGGAATGAGTAGGACTAAATCCGATTGCCAAATATGTCATAACTTGCCAAAAAGAGAACAAACTTTTTCGTCTTGCAACCCACTGTATTTTGATTTTCAATGAGAAAAAGCGCAAACGATTTCTGATCTCTGGCTCGGAAAACTTGTATTTTTTTTTAAAAGTAAACCAAATTGGCGACATCAGTTACGTCATCAGTGATGTAATGTTTATTGCCAATTTGGTTCATTTGTGAAAGATGCAAGTAAGCCACACATCCGAATCGTCTGCAACCTTCTTAATTGAAAATTAAAGAGTGAGGGTTACCAAATAAAAAAAAAAAAGCTCGTTATTTGGCAAGCTATGGCGCATTTGGCATTTGGATTTAGTTCAACTTATTAAAAGTCGATTTTTGACCAGTTTCGACCATTTTTGCCACGGCAGACCAACGGATTCGTAATCTACTCAATTTTCTCCAATTTCTATACAAAATTCAGAATCATGTTCGATGGGGTTCAAAAATTGCCTCTCAGTCTATAGGACCAATCGGTTGCAAAGTCTTTACCATCCTGAGCTAATTCTGATCGATTTCTATGAATAGTGAGTACGACATGATTCGAGTTCTTTATGCAGGGTGTCCAAATCAAATGTCCATAATTTCAACATTCGATAAAAATAATCGATTAGTGATACGTTTTGTGGTATTAGGTAAAATTAACTGCCAAATTCTTAGATTTTGGGGAAAAGTTTTACTTTACGACCCGCGGTAATCCAGTCCGTAGTTCCGAATAACCAGCCGAATTTAGTTCAATAATAATTATAGTAATTGAGGAATCATTTATAAAAAATGTTAATTACTGAGCATTTGAAATTAAATTGATTAATTGATTGATAAATTGACTGATAATTGGAAAATCAGTTTACACCAGAAAAGACAACTTAAATACTCAAAGTATGTAGTTAATAAAACTATACCCTACTAAATTCATCTATAGTTTATTTACTGTTTAGCTTCGCCATATTTTCTTCTATCGGTTTAAAAATATAAATCGGAAGTATGGTTGCTCTACAATAATTAGTTATAGTAACATAGTGTTTCAATAAGGGAGAATAAATAGCGCCATTCTGTATATTATTTGCTTTATCTTAAAAGAAAATCGACCGCGAGGTTGCGGGTTCGAGTCCCGTGTTAGGCATGGGTGTTTGTAAATGTATGTTAACTTGACGAATGTTTCGGCGCATTATAGCCCTCGTGATACTGCCGGATCCAAATAATCTGAAAACAACCAACCAACCAAACCAACCAACCAACCAACCAACCAACCAACCAACCAACCAACCAACCAACCAACCAACCAACCAACCAACCAACCAACCAACCAACCAACCAACCAACCAACCAACCAACCAACCAACCAACCAACCAACCAACCAACCAACCAACCAACCAACCAACCAACCAACCAACCAACCAACCAACCAACCACCCAACCAACCAACCAACCAACCAACCAACCAACCAACCAACCAACCAACCAACCAACCAACCAACCAACCAACCAACCAACCAACCAACCAACCAACCAACCAACCAACCAACCAACTTAAAAGAAAATCTGATGTATGCGAAAAGAGATTGTTTTAATATCTATTTACAAAGTTGTTAGGGGTGTTGTTACAACTATTAGTAAATGAGTGCACAGTGTAAATATCTTAAATTACTCAAAAGAACTTTAAAATTTTCTTTACATCTATAATGTTCATATTTAAATAATTGGATGAAATAATGTGCCTTTAATTTGAAATGTTGATTGTCATCAAATTATCAAATTTGAACAACAATTGGAAAATCCTGTTATAACTGTCTGTCAAAATGTATTTTTAACAAGAAGACAATAACTTACGAAATCTTTGATTGAGGATATACAAATAGAATTAGGAAATAAATAATACAGTAGAGAATATATTTATAAAAAAAAAAACCTGTCAAAGGGTAATGATCGTCAAAAGCGCGGAATTAAATGAATCGTAAGAATTCATAATTGTAACGTAATGAGGGCTTTCTTAAAGGGCTTTTCAATTTCACTTTCTTTCAAGCATGACTAAGAAATGCTTAACAATGTCGATAATGGTAGGAGGCAAATCAACATCTGGATCAAGTGATGTGTTTACAAATAGGTCAACAACCACAAGGAACACAGATAAATGGACAAGTGACGTGATACAGTGAAGGTTAAAAAGGTGAACACTATTGTGCTTCGAGAATTCACAACATTTCGTCACTGTGTTTGGCCAGATCATAAGAGATGATGCTACACTGTACTTTAAACTCAACAATGGATCATTTAAAGGGGGATAAGAGACAAATTGTTTTCAAATGCATCGATTTGAAAATAATTCGATAGTATATCCATGTTGAAAGATGGGTTTCGAAAAAGTAATGTAGGATATTCTGTGAAGATTCAGGTTAGCTGGAATATGATGTCACTGAGCAAACATGGGATGGCTTTTCTTCGAGAATTCGACATTTTGTCAATGTGTTTGGCCAGATCATAAGAGATGCTACACTGTACTTTAAACTCAACAATGGCTCGTTTGAAGAGGGATACGAGACAAATTGTTTTCAAATGCATCGATTTGATAATAATTCGATAGTTTATTTATGTTGAAAGATGGGTTTCGAAAAAGCAATGTAGGATATTCTTTGAAGAATCAGGTTAGCTAGAATATGATGTCACTGAACAAACATGGGATGGCTTTTCTTCGAGAATTCGACATTTTGTCAATGTGTTTGGCCAGATCATAAGAGATGCTACACTGTACTTTAAACTCAACAATGGCTTGTTTGAAGAGGGATACGAGACAAATTGTTTTCAAATGCATCGATTTGATAATAATTCGATAGTTTATTTATGTTGAAAGATGGGTTTCGAAAAAGCAATGTAGGATATTCTTTGAAGAATCAGGTTAGCTGTAATATGATGTCACTGAGCAAACATGGGATGGCTTTTCTTCGAGAATTCGACATTTTGTCAATGTGTTTGGCCAGATCATAAGAGATGCTACACTGTACTTTAAACTCAACAATGGCTTGTTTGAAGAGGGATACGAGACAAATTGTTTTCAAATGCATCGATTTGATAATAATTCGATAGTTTATTCATGTTGAAAGATAGGTTTCGAAAAAGCAATGTAGGATATTCTTTGAAGAATCAGGTTAGCTAGAATATGATGTCACTGAACAAACATGGGATGGCTTTTCTTCGAGAATTCGACATTTTGTCAATGTGTTTGGCCAGATCATAAGAGATGCTACACTGTACTTTAAACTCAACAATGGCTTGTTTGAAGAGGGATACGAGACAAATTGTTTTCAAATGCATCGATTTGATAATAATTCGATAGTTTATTCATGTTGAAAGATAGGTTTCGAAAAAGCAATGTAGGATATTCTTTGAAGAATCAGGTTAGCTAGAATATGATGTCACTGAACAAACATGGGATGGCTTTTCTTCGAGAATTCGACATTTTGTCAATGTGTTTGGCCAGATCATAAGAGATGCTACACTGTACTTTAAACTCAACAATGGCTTGTTTGAAGAGGGATACGAGACAAATTGTTTTCAAATGCATCGATTTGATAATAATTCGATAGTTTATTCATGTTGAAAGATAGGTTTCGAAAAAGCAATGTAGGGATATTCTTTGAAGATTCAGGTTAGCTAGAATATGATGTCACTGAGCAAACATGGGATGGCTTTTCTTCGAGAATTCGACATTTTGTCAATGTGTTTGGCCAGATCATAAGAGATGCTACACTGTACTTTAAACTCAACAATGGCTCGTTTGAAGAGGGATACGAGACAAATTGTTTTCAAATGCATCGATTTGATAATAATTCGATAGTTTATTCATGTTGAAAGATGGGTTTCGAAAAGGCAATGTAGGATATTCTTTGAAGATTCAGGTTAGCTGTAATATGATGTCACTGAGCAAACATGGGATGGCTTTTCTTCGAGAATTCGACATTTTGTCAATGTGTTTGGCCAGATCATAAGAGATGCTACACTGTACTTTAAACTCAACAATGGCTCGTTTGAAGAGGGATACGAGACAAATTGTTTTCAAATGCATCGATTTGATAATAATTTGATAGTATATTCATGTTTGAAGATAGCTTTCGAAAAAGCAATGTCGGATACTTTGAAGATTAGCTGGAATATGATGTCACTGAGCAAACAGCAATAATAAATTTAATTAATACAATATGAATGATAAGAATTTTCTTTTGTAAAAAAAAAAAAGCTTATGATAAGGTTCTTCAAACATAATGTCTAATTAAAGGAAATAAAAATAAACTAAACTGCTCAAAAATCAAAAATCGTATAATGAGAAAGAAAAAATTTTAAATAAGAATTTTTTAAAAAAAAATGTAATGAAATGTATTTACATAACAATCAAGTGATTGTATTTCGTTATATTTCCAACAAAATTTTGTTTAGAGCCATAGGGACCTATTTCACTTTTTATTCGTAGTTTGCTGAGATGAGTTGTATAAAATTAAACCCGTATTGTTTTAAAGAACAGTTTACTTGAAGAATAATGAAACTCAATCATTTTGAATGAAAATTAAAAATTTTAATTTGTCCTTACTCACAATGTGATTATTTTATTTTGCCAATTGTTAGCTTATATGCATTTGTTTCTGTTTCCTGTAATAATTTTTTTTTCTTTTCCAAAATTGAACATTTTTGTCCTTTAAGCAATTGGTTTTTAGTTTATAATCCTTATTCTTATTTTTAACTTTTAGCTACGTGGCAAGGACCTTCAATTGTGTTTATCCTAGATGTAATCACTAAGGACAAATCAATTGGTACCTTATCGTAACATATTTTAAAAACTGTAAAAACTATAAATTTTTATTATGATGTAGTGACGTGCGTCATTGGAAAAGTTTTAGAATTGTTATGCGCACATTAATATTTGAATGAATGAAATAAAATTACTGATACACCTCCCACGATAATTTTCGAAATATTTGAATCTACTTGAGTAGAATTTGGTGCTATACATATGTCGTTTTAAGGGGGTTGGGGGGGGGGGGGGGCTCGGATGGCAACACTTTTTCTCGGAATCTATCTTGAGGTTTTTAGCGCATCACAGCATTTGAAATGTTATCTGCAAAATGGTTTAACTTGGTGGACAATGTGCTGATCCAAAGTATTTTTAAATATTCTTCGAAAAAATAACATCATTAAAAAAAAAAAAAAAAAAAAAAAAAAAAAAAACAGTAAACTTCTGCTTTGTAGAAGTGTGATGAAGAGTGTTGTTGAGAATATGGAAGAGAAATATATCGAGAAGAGTATTTGGAGTGATATGTGAAAACGGCGAATGAAGAATTAGAGTAAATAAAGCAATCTATGATTGTTACAAAGAAATGAATATAGTCACAGAGATAATGAGAAGTGAATTATGAGCTTTTGTCATACAAATATAACTTTTTCTTAGGATCTACTCAATATTTTGAATTGAATTTTTTTTCCTGCTACGTATTGTATTATTACACAAACAAAATATGCTTTTACAGAAATGTTGATTAGATTTAAAAAAAAAAAAAAATCCTAACCATGATTTTTTTTTTTTTTTAATAAAAACCGTAGCTCTGTTACGAACTCGATACAAAAATACTGCTCATTGTTTCATCTGAACCCCAAGTTTGGTACACATACAGAATTTTATGAGTATTCACTTTCAATTCAGTTAAAAAAAATTTTAGAACCTTTTTGCTTTTCTCCATGTTTTGGAACGTGAAAACGTTTGGACTTCAAAAATGTGGTATACAAAAAAATCTCTGTCAGTGTGTACGGTACGTGGTCAGCATAACTCCCAAACAATGTGACCTACGTTGTTCAAATTTGGTGTTCTGGTTAAAGATGGCATTGGGACCTTGAAAATCATTAAAGAAATCATGTTTTTCAATAATTTCTAAAAAACGGTCCTTACGATTTTGATTAAAACCTCCGTGCTAATGCCTCTTAATGTGTTCTAATCGTTTCCACCTTCGAAATTCCCATAGAAATAAGGCCGACCAAACGGTATAGTGGTTAGCGTGCTGGCTTCTAGACCGCGAGGTTGCGTGTTCGAGTCCCGTGTAGGCATGGGTGTTTGTAAATGTATGTTGGTTTGTTAAATGACGAAATGTTTCGGCGCATTATAGCCCTCGTGTTGCTGACAGCGCCAGATAATCTGAATACAACCAACCAACCCATAGAAATAAGATAAAAGCGAAAAAAGTTAAAAACGAGCATCGCATTTTTGAACAATTGATATTTTTTTCCCTTCTGATTCAAGCGCAAGAAAGAATAATGTAATTGTCTATCGAATAATATCGCCAATTTTGGCATTTTTTCATTTTTTTTTTTTCCATGTTAAAAATATTCCAAAAATATTGCCAAAACTGGCCATTTTTGTTTGAATGAGTGAGAACGTGAAACCCATAAATAACACCACATCAAAGGGATGACCAATAATGAAGTGTAATCGAAAGTTGTACGATGTTCCACACCTCTAGTTTTTCGAATATTCAACTGTTATAAAAAAAAAGAAATGAAAAAAAAAATTAGAGCGAGGTCATTCGAAGCCACTTTTTTTTCTAGTATATTTGTAAATAACGTTTTAACTCATATGTTAATTTGCGAGATATGCCAATGAATCCCTTCCTTAATGACTCCTCAATGAAGGAGTTACGAGCATCTATCAAATGGCAATCTGCGGTTTGGACTAATTACGGGTTTCGCTTTGGGTGCTTGAACCACTCATTAGGCTGAAGATGAGACGTCATTTTAAAGATGACAGATCGGATATTCCTCATGATAGGATCAAACAAGGATGAGTCTGATGATGTTTCATCGGAGGATAACTTCAAAGTGGATACAATTACATCTCTGCAGTTTAAAGCAGTCTGTAGAAATTAACACATTCCCGTACAACTTTTAATAAAGTTGCAAAGTTACTACTATTAACCCTTTGCAGTCCTAATTATGCTTAAGAAAGTTAGAAAATAACTCGGAATTTTTTTTTTTTATGTTCAATCAAGAAGAATATTTTTGATGGAAATGTGTTCCAATTTAACTAGAATGTTTACCATCCTTAAATCAAAAATTTAAAAATACAACCCCTGAATACACCCCTTGACCTAGGATGGGAATGTGGCTACATAATATTTCATTTTTAAACGTGCCAAAATAATTTATTGAAACTACTAAGAATACTTAAGTATATTACACTACACTTCATTAACCCTTTGCACTCCGCTGTCCCCTCTCAGGGGACATCGTAATTCAAGCATATCACTCGGACGTGCCCTCTCATGTGACATTAAAGTTTATTAGTGATTTCGGAGAATTAACTTTTAACAGCGCAACTTTTTGAGAAATACATGTTTCTCTGAAGTTTTCTCTTGAAATGGCACAAGAAATCAAATCAAAATATGGTAAAATTACCATGATGTATTAAAAAAAAACATTTGAGCGGGGTTTTGTGTCAAAAGAGAACGTGAGAAGTGTTGGTTCACGACAGTCCGAACACTTCTCTGTGCATTTGAAAGGAGTGATAAGGAGAGTTTGTCGAGGGTTTGGTTTTTTTGAAATTTACTGGAGCAAGGTCAAGATGCGATGTCTCCTGCACGGGGACATAAGAGATCGATGGTAAAATTAGTGATGTCCCCCACACGGGGACATACGAGTGAAAAGGATTTAAGACAGGCATTACAAAAGCTGCCATGATCATCATACTTAAATAGAAAGCTAAAGATTCCTGTCTACAGAGTCTGCATTAGCAGGGCTGGAGCTAACAGTTTCACCTTCCTGGGCAAAAAGGTAAAATGCCGCCCTTTCATAACAAAAATTAAAAGAGATAACCTAAACCTTTCCCTCGCTTAGTAGTCAAATAAAACGTGAGCAAAAAAATTGGCATTAAAAATGTTGAAGTTTTGATTTGTCGAAATACAAATTTCTTGATTTATGATTTTGGCACTAAATGGAAATTATATATATAAAAAAAAAAAAAAAATTATAGCACTTTGTATGTGTGTCCACTTATTTAAATAATAATAAAAAGGGTCATTTTTTATTTTATATATTTTTAACCGGGAGTTTATTATGCTTGTGAGTGGTTTCCTTGAAATATTTTAATATTTTATCTATATTACTCTGTATTTTTGGTTCTGTTTTGAATTTGGTCTTTAATACACGAAAACTCTACTTCAAGACGTGTTTTTATTTAAAAACTACATGCCTCAACCCTCTTGTGTCGGTCTTCTGCTTCAGGATTTTTGAAGTGAGTGGGTACCTATACTTAAAAGTTCGTAAAACATATTAAAAGCAAATTTTATTAAAATTCCACCTATTAATTAATTTTACAGCCCATTTGCCGCTTCCTAAGGTTGCCCCCTCGGGCAGCGGCCCGGCTTGCCACCCCCTAGCGCCGGCCCTGTCATTAGATCAATTGTTTTATATGGCTCTGAAACACAGACTTTGAGAAAGTGTTGTAATGACTTCATCATTCCCAAATAGATGGCGCTCATCCATTTGAAAGAATACTTTTACTCATGTTTTTTTTTAGGGACTTCCCCGAGTTTAAAAAAAAAAAAGAACAATTGAACTGAACAGCGAGCGGCGGACTTTTGGGTGTTCTAGATAATGTAAGAACATTTAAAAAAAAACTGTGAACGGTTGTGTGTGGTTATCAATAATTTAAGATAGATGGACATGTGTGTTTTGTAAGTTCTGTGTGTTGTTCTTGAAACAAGTCTGTGTTGAGGATAATGTGAATTAAAGAAAATTCCGAACTTCGCTACCTTTTCTTGTTCCGACATCACAGTGTGATGAAGAGTGTTGTTGAGAATATGGAAGAGAAATATACCGAGAAGAGTATTTGGAGTGATATGTGAAAACGGCGAAAGAAGAATTAGAGCAAATAAAGCAATCTATGATTGTTACAAAGAAATGGATATAGTCACAGAGATAATGCGAAGTGAAATATGAGTAGGCGTTGACACTACCATGAATTGGAATCAAGGGTGACGTAGATCAGGATCGCAGATATCAACATTTGCATGGGTGTCCAAATACTTATTGGTAGATAGTGTATAATATTGTTGCGTAGATGGGTTCAAAAGACTTGAAGCCAAAGCAGATTAAAGCTTGAAGAAATTTATTCCGATGTAACTCTTCGCAGATTGTTTTACAACTCCAGAACTTCCCGTTCTAATCGACACAATACAGCTCTTTGCACAACAATAGAGCACAAAACAGCAGTTAAAAACTAGATACACAACTGCTAAAATCGTCGCAAAAGACAATGCAATACACTTCACTTTCGGAACTCCTCTGAATGCTCGCTGACAGACAACTAAGTAAGTCACTCAACTCTCTATTGCCTTATATAGGAAAGCTTCCTTCGCGAATCTTCTAGAGATAGAAATTTGGAGAATTTTCCAGATCGCAGTCGAAAAGCCCTATACAGGTACATGGGGACCAAAAATGTTGCCAAATGGTCGCCAAGTTTGGTGACATTTAGCGACTTCTAGCCAAATTTGGCGAGATTGCCATTAACCATAATGTTGGCATTCTCCTTGTAAAACTCGTTTTCCAGCATTGTCCCAGTAAAACTCGTTTTCAAGCATTAAGAGACACATCGCAGGAAAGCGAAGTAAAGACAAACTATTGCACTGCCTTATGCGAAATGTACATAAATTTTCCTCTTTACATAATTAATACTACGAAATATTTACAAATATACAGAAATTCGTAACAATATTTTGAAGTGGCAATTTCATCTGAGGTGCAAAAGTAACTTTGTATGTTTAAAATCGCTACTATTTTTTAGTGAAATAGCAAAGCGTATACCAAACGGATAGCAAATATGCCGTGACTATTACATTGCATATTATATTGAAACAAAATGTTAATTTTGGTAAGATGAATAGGAATTTTCTTTTTAATCACCTTGATATTGACACTTAGTTATTGAATTCACACACTTCTTGCCTTCAAAATAACTTATTTGTCACTCGCTTCCTCTTGTTTTAGTTGCATGTCAAAAAAGATTCTCCATTCATCAAGATGAGTGTCTTTAAGGATCGAAGGAAAAAAAAACGTATCAAATTCTCTTCCGACGTTTTAATACATTGAAGTCAAAGGTGTTATAAATGGGTTTTAAGGCGGCTTAATCGCTACTTAATAGTCGAGCAACATGTAAGTATTTTTCTTCGTTCTTTTATGTAACACAGTGATTAATGCCAGAAATAAAGTAATAAAAATGTACGAAACTTCTTTTCGAAGATTGCCCTTCAGCTGCTTTCTTTGAGACGTCACTTTTTAACATGTGAAGACACATTGATAATAGAGACGATCATAAAATGACAGTACACAATAGAACTTGCCGGGGAATTGCGTGTTGGTAATGCAAAAGATACTTAACAAGATCTCAGGGTAAAATGACTATCAGAAGGTTGTTTTCTTGTTATGAAATATTGGTTAAATCATGGGATGGATCCTGATAACAAAACAATTTAATTACACTATTTACCTGGCTACATTCTATTTCAAAGCTAATAAACTAAATCATATTAAGTACAAGTGCTAAGAAACTTTGTGGAGGAGCACTGAGGCAGCGTGTCTGGTGCTCATGAATTTGCGTAGCCGAGTTTAAAACAGAGATGTTACTTTTACAAGAATCAATTTGGCGGACATGTTCTGGTGCATTCACACAAAGGCAATAGCAATGGGAAATCTCAATCATCAGCATATGGTGTTTTCTTGAGTTCTTTTCTCAGAAGACATTCCATTCCAGGTCATCCATACCACCCAACTTGAGATTTTCCCCATCCTATTATAAAAGATCCGAACCCCACGTGGTACCAAACCAACCAATAGTGTACAGCCTTTTCCTCATTCTAAACTGATTCTTGTTAAAGTAACATCTCTGTTTTACACTTGACGACGAAAATTCATGGGCACCATGGACACGCTGCCTCAGTGCTCCTCCACAAAGTTTCTTAGCACTTGTACTTAATATGATTTAGTTTATTAGTTTTGAAATAGAATGTAGCCAGGTAAATAGTGTAATTAAATTGTTTCGTTGTCAAGATCCATATCATGATTTAACCAATATTTCATAACATGAAAACAACCTTCCGATAGTCATTTCACCGGGGATCTTGTTGTTAAGATCCCCGGTGTGTGCTCAAGAAAAGCACTGGCAGGTGACGTATTGCGTACGCCTTTTCAGTGGCATAAAAACCACTTCACGAGAGTGCCATATTTGTGAAAGGTTCCATTTCTATAGCAATGGACGGAAAGGTAAATGCGATCATCGAGGTTTTTGCATATTTGGACTCAGTGTTGCATTTTAGGACCATACACGAAGATAAACCGAAGTCTTGGATATGGTTTCCGATTAACATAGTTTCTTCACCTTTCCACAATCATTGAAAGTCACATAAAGTACTTAATATTTTTAGACTTGTTTTCAAGGCCTTAAAAGTACTTGAAAATGCTTAGAGTTCCCTAAAAGTCCTTAATTTTTACTGATGTTGTGCGCCCGATGGCAATGTTTATAAAAATCCCTTGCATCACCAACACGCAATTCCCTCGGCAGATTCATGATCTACTAACATTTCTCCAAATTTTATAAATAATTCAGAAGGATTTTCGATGAGGTACAGAAACTTACAATCGCATCTCAGTCTACTACATTCGTTGTTAGTGAACGAAATGGAACGTCACTCTATCCGACATAAGCGATCGTTAATTTCTAAGAGAAACACAGAGAACGGATTCGTGATCTGCCGTTTCCTCATTGAGATCGAGCGTTAAACATTTCCAACCTGACATCTGGAACGCCCAAGTCTTTTCCTAGTTGTAATAAGCGTAATAAGATTAATATATATATATATATATATATATATATATATATATATATATATATATATATAGGGGAAATTTAAATTCGACCATTATTAGTATATATTACGTTATAGTTTAATCCCCAGACATCGTTTAAAACTTTACTTAGTACTATAGAGTGATTGTAAGACTTTCACTACACTGTTAAAAAAAATTGTCCACCATGCACCAAAATTTGGTTCCCATTTAGCTGCCACCAACATTTGGTGCTTAGTTTCGCGATTTAGTGGTGCTTACGGTCCGAGGTTGCACCATTAAATCGTGAAACTAAGCACCAAATGTTGGTGGCAGCTAAATGGGAACCAATTTTTGGTGCAAGGTGGAACAAAATTTTTAACAGTGTACTCAATAGCCCTATAATGAAATACTTTCTAAACACATAGATAAGATATTGCTTAGAAGCATGCGACATTTTAAGTGGATGCATAAAAAGAGTTACGAAACAGGGGTACTGACTGAAAAAGATAAGCAAAAACTAGGCATTTTTTAAAGAATTCTGAGAAGCATATTCGGAGGAATAAAAGAAAGAAATTTGTAGAGAAAAAGAACAAATTCTGAAATTTATAAATGCTTTACAGAACCAGATGTAATTAAATGCATAGAAATCCGACAAATAAAGTGGGCAAGACATTAAGAAAAAAGATCTTCCTTGGTAAGCCCATAGTAACTCGCCTTAGAGGCAGACTCAAATTCAGGTGGGGTGTCTGCCATGAAAAGCACCTAATAATTCTAAAGGTGAAAAACTGGAAGTCGATCGCCAAGCATACGAAAGCATGGAAAGGAATTTTCAGGAAGGCCAGGATGTAACCAGGTTAAATACCCGACAAATGAAGAAGAAGATAAAAAGAATTAAGCATGCAATTTAAATTATAACTTAATAGCATTTATTATACTAAACTTCAACTTAACTAGACATCACTTAGACGGTAGATCGTGACAGTGCTCATAGGTATTTAATCCATTTTGGCGGCGTGAAAGCATAATGTTCGCCAAACCACAACCCTATAGAGAACAAAAGGCTATAAGGTTTGGCGAGAATTATGTCTTCACTCCGCCAAAATGGATTAAATACCTATGAGCACTGTGACGATCTATCGTCTAAGTGATGTCTAGTTAAGTTGAAGTTTAGTATAGTTTTAATTCAAAAATAAAATGTGAAATAGTGACAGGTTCTTTTTCAACTGGAAGTGTGGCTGAAATAGAAAAAAATAAGTACTTCGGAGGTTAGTTTTGACACGTTGATAGTGGAAAATAATTTATTATCTTTTAAAATTTCGTTCGTCGACTTTTATAATTGTAATTATGTATTTATCAAAATTTCGTTTTGAAGCTAAGTTATGGGAAAATAATTTGAATTGGGAAAACTTTTCATGGGATATAAAAAGGCTAACAATCTAAACATGCACGGGAGTAAAAAGTAGAGACTAACTTTATGGACTGGATCTAAATATCGGTCAAAAATAATTCTTCCTCACCATGCCATTGACTTACTATTGATGTATTCCCGATGCCCGATATTCATGATTCAGGCATTTTAATTTGTTAGGGCGTGTCCCAAGGACAGAACATGCAAAAGTCCGCGTCACTGGCCAACAGAACATGTGGATTCAAAAAAGAAAAGCTCTCGTTTTCAATACATATATGTTCTATTTTTTTAAAGCGATCCCTTCTTTAATTCGGATAAGGAAACAAACATTTGATAAACAGATTCATTTATTTTTGGAAATGTGCTCAAGAAAAGCACTGGCAGGTGACGTAGCCTTTTCAGTGGCATAAAACCACTTCACGAGAGTGTCATATTTGTGAAAGGTTCCATTTCTATAGCAATGGACGGAAAGGTAAATGCAATCATCGAGGTTTTTGCATATTTGGACTCAGTGTTGCATTTTAGGACTATACACGAAGATAAACCAAAGTCGTGGATATTGTTTTCAAATCACATAGTTTCTTCACCTGAACAGAATTCATACAATCATTAAAAGTGCTTAATATTTTTAGACTTGTTTTCAATGCCTTAAAAGTACTTGAAAATGCTTATAGTTCCTTAAAAGTCCTTAATTTTTACTGATGTTGTGCGACCGATGGCAATATTTATAAAAATTAAAATCTTATCTTATTCCTTCGACACCGCCATTTATCCGTGCTGCTCTGTAATTGCCTCGAATATTTGTATTTCGCGTATGTCAACTCATACTTCGTTTAGTTTTTCAGCAGAAGCATTTTAGAAGTACTATGGCCGAAAAGTGCTCATTTCATGTGCACTTTTCTATGACCAAAGTACAGTTCTATAACCAGTGCTATGACCAAAGTACAGAGCATATGAAAAATGGATTGTACCATCATCAAAGTTTGTTCATAGGGGCAGCGTAGCCCAGTCGGGAGTGTATCGTTCTCACAACTTGAAGGTTGCGAGCCCTGAGGTTGTGAGTTTGATCCTGGAACCGACTAAAAGATCTCTAATGGTGACTGGAGCACGTTAAATCAGTCATGGTCGCAAAGTCCTCCAAGTTCCCATACAAATCAATACCTCTGGGGGGGTGGCGAAGTCAAGTTTTCTGCTTGGTATTGCCTCTAAATTAAGAAGTTCCTCATATGGTAGGTAGTGCTGCCAGCTACCGGGTAGCTACCGAAAAGAGGTAGAAATGAACTCTTCGGTGGTTATAGGTAGACTTGCGCACTCCCTCTCACGAGAGAGTGTGTGCTTACATCTTCTACAGTACTGCCCACTACTAAACTGTAATGGATATGGGGTTGGTACTATATGCTTAAAAGAAGCAGAGGGGCCTTAGTCACCATAGTTCTTGATAAGAAGAAGTTTGTTCGTAAGGTAAAATGCAAATTGTTCATGAAATATTTTAAGATTAGTGCTAATTGGGAAGCAAATGTAAAATCACACAAAAAAGGGGATTCTGAACCAAAAATAAAACAACTTTATAAATATTTTTTAGTCAAAAATTTATCTTATGTATGAGATACTATTTATATGTCTTTAAAATAAAGTGTTTTTTTTTTTTTTTTTTTCCTTCTTTTTTTTCTTCTTTTTTTTTTCTTTTTTCTTTTTCTTTTTTTTTCTTCTTTTTTTTTTTTTTATAATGTGATTATTTATTTTTAACTAAGAATAGTCCATACTAATTGATGTTTGCGTATTTGATACAAGTCAAGAATTTTTTTTTTTTTTTTTTAAATTGAAAGATTTCTTTAATACATAATTGCATAAAGAAAATTGTGTTGTCACAGAATTTTGATGGGTGAATTACGAAAAATTCAAAAAATTTTCAAAGTTAAAATATTGAAATTTTCGATATTTATTATGTTATCATTTACGCTAAATGTTATATTTTAAAACAGAATTTAAAAAAATAAAATTCCGGGAAGACAAAATGCTTAAAACTATATAAATTAAATGTTTCAAAAATTTGAATAAATAATAGTTAATGGTTCTGGAGATATATCGATTTGAATTTGCAACTTTTGTGAATAACACTAGTGCCTGAAAAACGCACTTCAAGCAGACGCTTCGAGACACCACACAAATTAGCGACGTTTGAATAATAGATAATTTAGTGGCGTTCTAATCACAGGAAGAATAAGATGAAAACATCATCAGGAATGTACGAACTATTTTTTTTAAATAAAACAAAAATGATTTTTGATGAAATTTCGGTACTGGACCCCTTTGAGAAAAGTTGGTTGTTTTCAGATTATCTGGCGCCGTCAGCAACACGAGGGCTATAATGCGCCGAAACATTCGTCATTAGACAAGCCAACATACATTTACAAGCACTCATGCCTTACACGGGGCTCGAACCCGCAACCTCGTGGTCTAGAAGCTAGTATGCTATCCACTATACCGTTTGATCGGCCTTTTGAGAAAGGAAAATTTCAAAAAAATATTTTATACTTTCAATTGTCATAGCCTCAATATTATGGTCTGCGAAGTTTTGAGAGAATTTTTTTTTAAACTTAGAATTGGGGGATAAAATTTACTTTTGATAAGCAGTAGAATAATTAGGATGCTTAAGCATACGGAATGCGAACAACAAATAAATTGTGGTTCGTTTCAATGGGTCTCA
This sequence comes from Linyphia triangularis, assembly GCA_963978545.1. Lineage (NCBI taxonomy): Eukaryota > Metazoa > Arthropoda > Arachnida > Araneae > Linyphiidae > Linyphia > Linyphia triangularis. Next base: position 3,219,472 of record OZ021726.1, read on the forward strand.
TTACACTTATGAATGTTTATCTTAATTTCACTAAAGTTTTCATTACCTTCATTGTTTCATGGTATCAGCTATTATATTCGAATACACGCGCTTAGAGAAAAAATGAAGCTCCTTCATGGCAATGAACTAATATCAACTGTAGCGAACCAACCGGTCAAACTTAAATCAACTACCAAGCCATTAGCCTACTACTAATCCCAATAAACGAACGTCATATGGGAATAAACGGCAAATGAATGGGCGGTACCATCGATAAAACCTCATCTCTTTGAAATATTAATCCTTTTTTTTTTTCTTCTTTCTTTTTCTTCTTCTCCTCCCGCCATTATTCTGTGTACTTGTGGTCAAGTAACCTTGTTCCAGACAAATTTAGAATGAAATTAGAAACGCGAAAGAAAAGAATTAAAATAAGAAATTCACCAGGTGAACCGATACCTCCAGGCTGAAAAGTAAGAACGTGTTTGGATTCGGAAATCACTACGTAACTGAAGAGGGCAGAGAGAAAAAAAAAATCACCGAGTGCCCCATTTTATTTGTTTGATTACATCTCGATCTGGTTTGCTCCGTTTTTATATGCGATAATTAGCCATCGCCGCCCGCACCCCATTGTTACAATCCACTTCAAATAAGGATATTTCATTCAGCAAAAAGTGTTTATAGAAACGTGATTAGCGACCCCAGTTAGAGAGGGACATTTATTAATTCCCTCACTATGAAATAAGGTTCTTTATTCAATTAAAAATGAATTCACAGAAAAGTCAGATGACAGGGATTTAGTTTTCTCGTACTTCAGTAGTTACAATCCACTTCAAATAAGGATATTTCATTCAGTAGAAAGGGTTTATAGAAACGTGATTAGCGACCCCAGTTAAAGAGGGACATTTATTAATTCCCTCAGTACGAAATAAGGTTCTTTATTCAATTAAAAATGAATTCACAGAAAAGTCAGATGACAGGGATTTAGTTTTCTCGTACTTCAGTAGTTACAATCCACTTCAAATAAGGATATTTCATTCAGCAAAAAGGGTTTATAGAAACGTGATTACAGTTAGAGAGGGACATTTATTAATTCCCTCAGTACGAAATAAGGTTCTTTATTCAATTAAAAATGAATTCACAGAAAAGTCAGATGACAGGGATTTAGTTTTCTCGTACTTCAGTAGTTACAATCCACTTCAAATAAGGATATTTCATTCAGTAGAAAGGGTTTATAGAAACGTGATTAGCGACCCCAGTTAGAGAGGGACATTTATTAATTCCCTCAGTACGAAATAAGGTTCTTTATTCAATTAAAAATGAATTCGCAGAAAAGTCAGATGACAGGGATTTAGTTTTCTCGTACTTCAGTAGTTACAATCCACTTCAAATAAGGATATTTCATTCAGTAGAAAGGGTTTATAGAAACGTGATTAGCGGCCCTAGTTAGAGAGGGACGTTTATTAATTCCCTCAGTACGAAATAAGTTTCTTTATTCAATTAAAAATGAATTCACAGAAAAGTCAGATGACAGGGGTTTAGTTTTCTCGTACTTCAGTAGTTACAATCCACTTCAAATAAGGATATTTCATTCAGTAGAAAGGGTTTATAGAAACGTGATTAGCGGCCCCAGTTAGAGAGGGACGTTTATTAATTCCCTCAGTACGAAATAAGTTTCTTTATTCAATTAAAAATGAATTCACAGAAAAGTCAGATGACAGGGGTTTAGTTTTCTCGTACTTCAGCAGGGTACACACAGAATGAAAATCAATTACATTTCAAGGACTTTTAAAGACCTAAATTATATATTTATTAAGGACTTTAGGAAATTTGTTTTGAAGCATGTCTTTAATGTATGATTTTACATTTGCTTCCCAACTAGTGCTAATCTTATAAACTTTCCTGCACAATTTGCATTTTGCCTTATGAACAATGAACAGACTTTGATAACGTTGCAATTCATTTTTCATATGCACCGTACTTTGGTCATAGCATGAAAAATATGAAACTGAAAACGTTTTATTATTTACTAGCTAAATACCCGTGCTTCGCTACGAAATTTTAACATATGCAATATTTTAGCTAGCTGTGAGGCCTTGCATTGCGGAAATCTGTCATTCGTGTATAGGACCCAGTTTTTGGCGCTTCGCTCACAGGAAGGTTCATCTCTACACAAAATCGAGCTCGCTTCGTTCTTTGAAAAGTTAATGGACACATAAACACAGGCTTATTTCACTCGTTAAAAGGTTCATTGCTATGCAAGCATAAGCTCGCTTCACTCACTAAAATCTAATTGCTACGTAAAGACTTAATATTGGAAGCCTTTTCCTTGTCAAAAAAAAAATAAAAATTCCCCGTTAATACAATAATACAACACCCGTTTAAGATTACTTTAACACGTGTTTGTGGCAAGCAAAATTAGAGGCTAAAACTACTTATGTTGAAACATTCAGAGATCTAGGCCTATTCGAAGTCACTTTTTATGAAAAAATTAATTGAAAAACAAATTAAAATTTTGACATTCTTTTTGTCAGTTCTATTAGAAGGCCAAAACTACTTGTGTTGAAAATTTCAGAAATGTGGCCCAATTACAAATCGTTTTGTAAAATATTTGTTAGTTAAAAAAATAAATTAAATTCTGTTTTTCAAAAATCCAATTAGAAGGCCACAACTATTTATGTTGAAAATTTCAAAGCTGTAGCCCTATTTGAAATCGTTTTGTAATATAAAAATTAATTAATTAAAAAAATTAATTAAAAAAGAACAAAATAAAATTTAAAATTCTGTTTTTTAAAAGTCCAATTAAAACGCCAAAACTACTTGTGTTGAAAATGTCAGATCTGTAGCCCTATTAGATATCGTTTTGTAACATATTTATTAATTAATTAAAAAAATTAATTAAAAAATAACTAATTAAAATTTTAACGTTCTGTTACTGATGTATACAATTAGAAGGCCAAAACTACTTATGTTGAAAATTTCAGACCTGTAGCCTTATTAGTAGTCGTTTTGTAAAATGTTTATTAATTAATTAAAAAAAATTAATTAAAAAAGAACAAAATAATAATTTAAAATTCTGTTTTTTAAAAGTCTGATTAAAAGGCCAAAACTACTTATGTTGAAAATTTCAGAGCTGTAGCCATATTAGATATCGTTTTGTAACATATTTATTAATTAATTAAAAAAGAACTAATTAAAATTTTAACATTCTGTTTGTGATGCATAAAATTAGAAGGCCAAAACTACTTATGCTGAAAATTTCAGAGCTCTACGCCAATTTTAAGTAGGTTTCCATAGATCCACAGAGCCACAGACAGACAGATAGACAGACAGACAGATACACAGCTTGTTTTATTATTATAGATGAAGAGCTACAGTACTTGGCGCGCCATTATCCTACTGCTTATGTCGAGACGCGTTAAACAGGGACAGTATTCTTTATTTTAAAGAATTTCAATTCGTAATAGCTGAATTTGGACTGAATAGAAAGGAAGATATGTTCGGATTTACTACACGATACCTATTGGCGGCTTTTTGAAAGTCGACGATTTTGATACCTCATTGATAGTTTAGATTGGGTAACATGGCGTTTTCACGCTATTTTGGATTGGGCGACACAGTCATTTGACTTAATTTTCAATTTGGCGACTTTTTTTTAAAAGTCCCCAAGAGGCAACTAACGGTAAATCATAACCTGAATGAATATATTATTATAAAAAGTTAAATTCCAGTTTATCCGGAATGCTGAAGTTCTTATTCAATCTATTGTGAATTTTCAGCATAGAAACCTTAATATTCTTAGGAAAACTCCGTGTTCAATTTTTATAGGCATATATCCGGAAAACGTTCACATAAAATATGTTATGGTTATTTGCCAAATCTAAACAATTCTGGCTTGTTTTAATTGTATACGAAAGAGAGTTTTGCAGTAGAACTTTTACTATCCACAGCACCCGGAAAGGTTAGGGCTTAATCCTAGTATACGTGACACGGTGGATTTGGCGACATTGGCGATGATTTATATGCTTTTTTTCACGGTATTTTTATGAATTTGCCATTTTCAGGTTACGATTGTCGATGTTTTTGCTTTTGTCAATTCGAGTAGACAATCGTAAAAACGTTATTTCGGTGTTGGCATCAGTTTGGCAACAACCATCAGCATGTCATTTCGGCGTTGGCAACATTTTTCAAAATCACGCCAAGCGTGTAACGTATACTAGGATTTTACCAAAAGTTAGAATTTACTTTACGGTCCCCACTTTTTATTTGGCGATTTTGGGTAATCTGGCACCAGTGTGGTTCCATTCTAACTTGGAATCCATTTTTGAAAACCTGCGTCAATTCAACTTGGCGGCAAAATTGCAAAAAAAAAAAAAAAAAAAAAAAAGTTGGTATGTGGTGCACGAGGCTAATAAAATCCCACTCATCAAAGTTTATTTCTTGTTCCTGGATGGCAGCTACGCGTTGCCAGGACAACGTAACTTGCTTTTAACTTTATTTTCCTTTTTGTCGTGTTCTAAAAATTTATGCAGTTATAAGACAATGAACGTATATCTTTTCCTCATATGAGCTGTGTTTTATAACAGAGGCTAATTATGCTTGTAACTATATTTTGCTTGTAAATAACTGTAAATATTAAATGCTAACATGTCGTCAATTGTCTTGAGTTTACTTATCTTATTGAACCGCATATTGTAGGAAGTTCTATCTATTCGCTTCCCCTAACAGGTACCATAAAACCCCTCTACTAACCTCCGATTTTTCCCAAAAGTCTGGTTTATCCAGAATTCTAATCCAAAAGATCTATACACATCCTGGATCTATTTATTCTTGCATCATCTTAAACATTAAATCAACACGTTTTAAATAGACACTAATTCGTATCAATATAATAAGAAAAACAAAATATAGTGAATCGCAGTCGCTGGCTGTTGCCAAATGTATTAGTCAAATTTCAAAAGATATTTTGTGATTGGCCGGATTACTGAATTTGGAAATTCATGCATAAAGTACATTTAGAAGATTTGTGATTGAATGTTTAATGTCGTTGCCATTCTGCTCACAGAAATACAGCAGAATTTGGGCGGCAGGCAAGAGAATTATATACATTGATATGGCGCTTGAAACGCAAATGTCACGTAACACTGGCACACTCTTACAACAATGGAAAATTTCCGCATTTTTTAAAAACGAGTGAAATTAGTACATATTTATGAAGAATTTCTTTCTGATTCCAAATATTTAAACAAAAATTCTTTAAAAAAATTAGATATTTAAATATTAAGAAAAGAAAATGCCCCAAAACTCAGCCAAAACCAGTCAAGACAGTCAACAAAATTCGTGACGTAAAGAGATCCCTGCGTGTCTATGGTTATCGTAAGGTTTCTGCCAAATAGTTATCGTTAAAAAAGTTGGCGTTGGTAGACCATTGCCACATTCCGTACAGGTTGGCCGTGATTTGCGAGAAACTTGCAAATCTAGTTTCTGCTGTTGCATTTCAAGCCAAAATGTTTGAGATCTCTTTACGTCACGTTCAATGCCAACGAAATGAGTCGTTTTCTCGCACACCTCTAACAAGGTAATTTTGATGGCAAATTAAAAAAAAAAAAAAAAAGAAAGAAAAAGCGCATTGAGCAGAAATTTTTATATTTATGGCCTTTTCGAAACATTTAGAATTGAATAAAAATATAAAATAAAAATGCGGGAATTATCCATTGTAAAGCAAAAACATCCATACTTTTACATAAATTAATTTAATAATAACATAATTTTTAAAATAAACATTATTTTTGGTCTACTAAGGTCTTGTATAAAGATCTAAGTAGAACTAAAATAATATATAACGTTTTTTTTATGCAATGACATTTACAAATAGTATAAATGGAATATAATAAATCGAATGGTACATAAATATTAAAGGAAATATTAAATAGAGCAAATTAAATGATACTGAGATATTTTAGGCAATAACACCGATTGAAGGATATTTATACATCAAATGTTAAATCCACTGAAGGTTGTTTGGTTGTTTTCAGATTATCTGGAGTCGTCAGCAACACGAGGGCTATAATGCGCCGAAACATTCGTCATTAGACAAGCCAACATACATTTACAAACACCCATGCCTAACACGGGACTCGGAACCCGCAAGGTAAGTGGTCTAGAAGCTAGCACGCTAACCACTATACCGTTAAACCCACTGAAGGTTGGTTGGTTGTATTCAGATTATCTGGCGCCGTCGGCAACACGAGGGCTATAATGCGCCGAAACATTCGTCATTAGACAAGCCAACATACATTTACAAACACCCATGCCTATCACGGGACTCGGAACCCGCAACCTCGTGGTCTAGAAGCTAGCACGCTAACCACTATACCGTTAAATCCACTGAAGGAGTTTTAAAGATGAAATATAAGAATATAAAATGAATTACACTTTGGTATTAAAAGGAAGAGATTACATTTAATGAGGCTATTTTGCATTACAATTCATTTCGTTGGCCTTGATACTGTGGTCATAACTGGTTCTTCTACACAGTTTTAGTAAATCAACGTAAGGTGTTTTAGTGTTTTTAAACATTTTGTAAATGTGTTTATACATACTCATTAGACTGAGAGGCGACTGGAATTTTTGGACCCCATCGAACATCATTCTGATTTTTTTATAGAAATTAGAGAAAAGTGAGTAGATTACGAATTCACTGGTCTACCGTGGCAACAATGGCCGAAACTGGTCAAAAATTGACTTTTAATAAGTTGAACTAAATCCAATTGCCAAATGAGCCATAAATTGCCAAATAATGAGCATTTTTTTATTATTTGGTAACCCTCACTCTTTAATTTTCAATTAAGAAGGTTGCAGACGATTCAGATATCTGGCGACGGTCTACTTGCATCTATTAAAAGGGAGCCAAGTTGGCAATAAACATTACGTGACGTAACTGATGTCGCCAATTTGGCTTAATTTTAAAAGATACAAATTTTCCAAGCCAGAGATCAAAAATCGTTTGCGGTTTTTCACATTGAAAATCAAAATGCAGGGTTGCCAGACGAAAAAGTTTGTTCGCTTTTTGGCAAATTATGACATATTTGGCAATCAGATTTTAGTTCAACTCATTCCAAGTCGATTATTGATCAGTTTCAGCCATTTTTGCCACGGCAGAATAGTGGATTCCTAATCTACTCACTTTTTTCCAATCTCTATAAAAAATTCAGAACGATGTTCGATGAGATCCAAAAATTGCAGTTGCCTCTCGGACTACATGTTTTGCAGAAGTTGAACGGCCATTGACAGACGATTGGACGTTTCTCCCTTCATTCCATGTTCGAAAATGACATTCGTTCATGACACAAAGAAATAAAGTTTTCATCCGTAACAATTCAAATTAGAATCAGAAGACTTAGATTAGTACCAAAAACAACTTATTCACAAATTTTTAAAAGCAATCCGGTAATGTCCATGACCTTGCGTGGCAGCCAAACTTTAAAAAAAGTTATTTAGGCGCTCGTGCATCTTGCCTATCGACACAAAATTAGAACTCTAAATTCGGAGTGTAATAATTGTTCACCAGAGCGAATGGACAAGAGAGGAACGCCCCAAGAAGGCAGCCAAAGGGTTGGGTTGGTTTTTTTTTATTTAAAAAAGTCCTTGAAATTCGGTTTTGTTTGACCTGCTTCAAAAGCTGGGTCAATGGGGATGAAGTGATCTTGTTTATTGTTTTATTGGGAAATATGTCCTGAACTTCAGAAGGAGTTGTCTTCTTAAGAGTTGGATTTAATTAATTTGTCCCTTGAAAATGAACACCACGACACTCATTCTGTTCAAGAATTCAACAACGTCAAGTGTTCATCGAATGAGAGGCAAGTTCAGGTAAATCCTCGAACATCATTTTGAATTTTTTTGTAGAATGTAGATAAATGTTAGTGGATAATGAATACACCGGTCTGCCGATGAAAAAATGGCCGAAACTATTTAAAAATCAACTTTGAATAAGTTGAACTAAATCGGATTGCCAAATGTGTCATAACTTGCTAAGAAATTAACATTAATTTCATTTCTGGCAAGCCACCACTTTTTAATTTTCAAATAAGAAGCTTGCAGACGATTTAAGTTTCTTGATGCCAAGATGTTTATCTTTAAAAAGTCAGCCAAGTTGACAATAAATATTAAATCGTCTGCGACATAATATTTATCACAAACCTGGCTAACTTTTAAATAATGGATGTATTTTTCGCCAAACAATAAATATCGTCCGTACTTTTCCTCATTGAAAATTAAAAGAGCAATGGGTTTCTACACAAAAAGATTGCTCATTATTTGGCAAGTTATGACATATTTGGCTATCTGATTTAGTTCAACTCATTTACAGTCGCTTATAGATTAGTTTCGGCCGTATTTGCTTCGGCACACACCAGTGGATTCATTATGGACCAAATATTTCTTTATATTCTATTAAAAAAATTCAAAAAAAATCTCAGAATGATGTTGAGTGGGGTACTTGAACTTGCTCTGGAGTTTGACTTGGATCCCGGGAATGGAGGGTATTTCTGAGGAACAAAGCCCCACTATGTTTTTTATCAAAAAGTGCATTTTTCTTGTATTTCGGTTGGAATGACTGGATATATCTTGACTATCGTTTGTGCCGCAAGTCTACCTCTTAGCTTTGATGTACTACACCATTCAGTCTGAATATAACTGAAATAGCTTGCAGGCAGGGCCTATTCTAACGGGTAGTCGTGGCTTATTTGGGCAGTCGTAAATCCAAATTGGGCAATCGTAAAATCAAAATTGGGCAGTCGTAAAAAATACAAAGCCAAATAAAATAGAGAAAAACTAGGGATGTGGAACATCGCACAGCTTTTAATTACACTATAATACTTACATGGATTTGTGTCATTTACCGTTTTTATATTTTCATCCTTCATTTAGCAAAAGTGGCCAATTTGACGATATCTTTTGCAATATTATAAGTGAAACTACTGGGGAGAGAAGAAAAACTATCGTTGATGAGGTATGCTCAAAGAAAGAGAACTCTGTGTTAAAGGCATTTGTTTTTCAACTTTTTACGCCATTAAAGCATTTTAAAGGGAATTTCAGAGGTGGTGACGTTTAAAACACCTTAAGAGGCATTACCACAGCGATTTTGAACAAAATCTTTCGAGCCGTTTTTTAGCAATTACTGAAAAATATGATTTTTTCAATGGCAGCTAATACTTTATACGCGAAAACCTTTTTGACGAAAACCTTAATGGTAGGGCCCTGTACCATCACCAACCCGCACTCCAAATTTGAACATAGTAGGTCAATTTGTGCGGGAGTTATGCTGACCACAGACACAAATTTATTCTAGATCACTTTTTTGAAATCAGAATGTTCCAAAACGTGGAGAAACGATTTTTTTTAAACAGAATACTATGCTTTCATTATCCTATGTATACATATGGGTAATTGAAAGTAATAATTGCTCATTCTTATTTTGTAACAATAGTGGTTGTGGTACTACTTTCAAATATTTTACATTGAAATCATATTTTAGGAAGACAAATAACAAGGCATTTTCTCCTGAGACACCGCGTACATTTAAATGCACATCGTATTTTAGGCACATAATTTTTCTTTGCCTGAAATAGCCGAATTCAGTCCTACAGCTGATTATAGTTCCACCGATTGTGAAGAAATGGAGTCTGTAAAGAAACGGCAAAAACCAGTTCCTTTGCCAGTAGAGGCATCACGAAAAGTTGGCGCGAAGCACATGCCAGCAATGAACTAAGACTTTTTTCTCATGTTTTCGGATGTCTGGATGTTCTGCGCGAACAAATTTTTTTTTGCACTAACTGTAAAGTATTTTTATGTATCACGTCCTCGAACGAAATTGCTTTATTGCCTTTCATGATTAAATTTCCCATCTGAACAATTAAATTTAAAATTTTTGCTTTATAGTTGAAATCCAATAACTTTAAAAGTACGTTATATGGACCCAAAAGAATAATATACATAAAAATTAGCTTGAAATCATGTTTCAAACAGTTGTGGGTCTCAGGAGGATATGCCTAAAATCAAATCTGAGAGATGTTAAAATCTAAACTCCATGCCAGGACAAGCCGATCCTGTCCAAGCTTAAAACGTTACTGACTAGAGAGATTTTAAAGAAAGCACACCGGATGTTATCTTTTTTTTCCCCTTAACCTTGCAATAGGGGGTGGATAGGGACTGGTATCTGAGTTCAGTGTCCAGTGTCAGCTGATCAGCTCCCCTACAAGCCGAAACCTTGGGATATCTTGTCTCATCCACTTCAACAGTCGAGCGCGAAAACTCCTTTTTCCCCTTTGTCAATAAATCTTCATTTCGGCTGTTTGCGGTCAACACTTGTTCCACTGTGCTGTGTGTCATGTCCTCCTTCTTGGGAGATGACCACTGTATTTTTAGGGGGTGGGTGACAACAGTTGTAAAATAAAAACAGCAATGAATAGTTGACAAGAGGGAGGAAGGTGGATGACAGCTATTGCCTTGTGAGTGTAAATAATCTTTTAATGTTTGGTATCAAAGACGTTGAATTTGTATTCACGATTGTTTTGTTGTCTTTTGCGACTTCGTAGTCAAAGGTATTTATAATTCTTTCATAAGAAAAATATTATAGAAGTATATACAGTGGCTAAAACAATTAAGAATACACTTCATTTTTTGAACACATTAGTATTTTGTATGGGGAATAATGCCCAAAAAATTTAATTATAGCAAAGCTTTTTGCAGAGGCATTAAACTATGGACATTTTACTTTGTATATACACAAAAAATATAATAATTTATTAAAAATCAAATTAGTCATACAGTTTTGAAATTTTTTTAGACAAATTTTGCAATAAAAAAATTGGGAATACACTTGCGAAAAATATGTTTATTTACCCTTACATATTTTCAATTTGACTGCTATTTTAATGTAATCTTAAATATTGTTATTCTTAACCTTTTCAATTCTAATTTTTTTGTGATGAAACTTGTTAGACGAACTTAAATTCAAACTTTTAAATAAAAAATTGCTCTTCGAAGAAAAACTAGTATTGATTCCTATTCAAATTATTTTTTTAAAAAAAAAGGAAAATCTTATTGAAATAGCTAAAATTGTTGGTAGAAGCCACACGTGTATCCAGACAATCATTTCAAAATTTTAAATGAGGGATCGATTGAAAATAAAAGTAGAAGAAAAAAGAAGAGAATTCTGTGGATATCACAAAAAGGTAAATTTTGAAAGAAATCAAGGTTTATAATAAAGTACAAGGCACGCAATGTCAAAATATGGGGTCTTTTTCATTGTAAAAAGCAGTTACACACACCACCTGACCTCTGACATCAATATCATAGAAAATCTACGGGACACACGCGAAATAGTGGTCTAAAAGCATAAAATTAGAAATAAAGCCCATTTAAAACAAGTGTTGCAAGAATAATGGGGTAAAATCCCTTCAGATACCATCAAATACCATCATTCTTCGTGTGTGAGATATTACAAAAATTTCATTGGTGTATTCTCAATTTTTTTAGGTAAAAATCTGCGTATGTTTATTTAAAATATTTATAAAAATTTTTCTATTAAAATTTTTTTTTTGTTGGTTGGTTATTACGTTTAACGACCTATACTTATGCACAATGACGGCTAATCAGACCGGAACCTACAGCTTAACGTGGATTTTGAACAACAACGAACATCCGTGCCTAACCCAGGATTCGAGCCCGGCACCTTTTTTTCTTATTGTTCTTCTAGCAGTCAATATTGTTCTTTATTTTTACTTTAAATTAAACTATGTGTAAAATTAGAGACGTGTTTTCACTTCTTGGTAATGTGTTATTTATATCGAAAGTTGGGTTTATTAAGTAAAAGTAAGGTGTATTCTGAATTGTTTGAGCCACTGTAGGTATATAAATATTAACTAATTAACCTCATGAAATAGGATAACAGAAACCTGATTTTAAAATTTGAGTTATATTTAAAGATAAATTATCGAATTTTATTGTTTCAAATTAATTTGCTGTATGGGTTGAAAGTGGGGATGGAGGGGAGGGATGTTTTATGACCTATTTTTATGCACAGTAATGGTTAAGACGGTATCAGGGCGGAACCTACAGCTTAACGTCGATTCCGAACCACAATGGACATCCATGCCAAATCTTGGATTCGAAACCGACACCTTTGGCATGCGAAGCCAGAGGGTAGAAGCTAACCCCATAGCCATCAGGAGTGTAATGGGGAGGGGGGGGGGTGAGATTGTGCTTTTGGGCAGTCGTAAATTTTCCTTAGAATAGGCCTTGCTTGCAGGTCTTAATACTAAAAGTATTTCTCAATCTTTTTGCATTGCAGTGTTGCATTCTCCTTCTTCTTCTTATCAAGGACTATGGGGACTAAGGCACCTCTGCTTAAACATTTTGTACCAACCCCATATCCCGTACAGATCGGTAGTGGGCAGTACTGCACTGGATGTAAGCGCACACTCGCGAGTGGGAGTGCGCAAGTCTACCTATAGCCACCGAAGAGTTCATTTCTACCTCTTTCGGTAGCTACCCGGTAGATGACAGCACAACCGACCGTATGAGGAACTTCTTAATTTAGAGGCAATACCAAGCAGAAGATTCCACCAGAAGACTTGGCTTTGCCACTCCCAGAGGTATTGATTTGTATGGGAACTTGGAGGACTTTGCGACCATGACTGATTTAACGTGCTCCAGTCACCATTAGCGAACACGGCGGTCTTTAGTCGTTCCCAGGCCCGAACTCGCAACCTCAGGGCTCGCAACCTTCTAGTTGCGAGAACAATACTCTCCCGACTGGGCTACGCGGCCAGTGTTGCATTAGTGTTCGTTAATCTGTTACTGGAAAGTTCATACTAAAACTGATTTATCTTCATTCGATGAAGTCTGTCATAATACAAAATATGTATTTTTCACTCTTTTGAATTAGGCATACTCAAAATCGTACGTATTTTAGTGGAATACGTTTCATAATTCAACTTCTAAAGCGAGTTAAAATTAGGTGTATTTTTAGACCAATAAAAATGTCAATACTTCAATTCAGTGAAATCTTTGACGAACAATGTAGTAAAACTTTAATTTGTTTCCACTGACTATTGTTAAACAATGCAGATATTTAGCATAGACAAAAGGCAACGGAATAGAAGTTACGCTGCAATAATGAGGAAGTTTGGAGTGATTATTAAATTATACAGTTTAAGGTAATAAATCAATATAAAAGTGTTACAAAATAAATTGAGAAAAACTAGAGGGGTCGTGTCTAATACATTCTTGTTACGTATCAATATTTTCATACTGTCACGATCAGTATTTTCCCTTTTAGTTATTATTTAACAATATTTTCATGTTTTGGATTATTTCACCAGTTATACATTAAAGAAAAAGCCACCATGACAATCTACTTACAACCAAAAACTTAGTTAATGAGTTCATTGATTGTATTCAGATTATCTGGCGCCGTCAGCAACACGAGGGCTATAATGCGCCGAAACATTCGTCATTAGACAAGCCAACATACATTTACAAACACCCATGCCTAACACGGGACTCGGAACCCGCAACTTCGCGGTCAAGAAGCTAGCACGCTAACCACTATACCGTTTGGTCGGTGAGTTCGTTGATAGAAACTTTCACTTTGTCCAATCATTTCTCCGTATTTTCATGTCACGTCCAGTTTCAACGTCAAGAAAAGTCCAACGTGACAACCAAGACGCCAAATTTCGAAGCTTTAATTAAAACCAATTTCAAAACGATTTTCAGTATTGCCAAAACATTTTTTTTTTTTTTAAAAAAGAATTCGATGTCAAGTTTTGAAATTGTTTTTGAGCAGTCCCTATGTTTAGGTCGGTGTTGTCTATACTGGACCTTTCGATTTGAAAATACGTTGCGCTGTTTGTTTTCTTTCTATATCTTGAAAGAAGCATCGATCATGGTGGCAACGGGGTGCAGTGACAGGTGGGTCAACAGCTCCCCCTGTTGAGCAGGAAAGGAATAAGGCAGTTACCTGGAATGTAAACACGAGGGAAACTTCTGGGGGAAGATGGCATCAAATATTCTAGATATGACATTTGTTGCGTGTACGGGAGGGTAGGTATTGTTAATGAGGAAAAGAAACTTCTCAATGAGTCACTACAGTGAAACAGAATGAATGTATACTTTGACAGTGTTTTCAACGACGAATCAAGGGGGGGGGGGGAATGCACGAGCATTACACATAAGCTGAAATGGATGTTTTTTTTTCTGCTTCTGATTATTTTATTTTAGTAACAGTTTATTGATAGGAGAAGCATAAATGTCAAGAATGATAATATCGTCCGTTATTATTCTGTTTAATGAAAAAATTAAAAAGTTTTTTTTTAGGGCTGATCAATGATAATAATTGCCTAGTTAAAACATTGATACGTTGTAGTCATTTTATTGTACACATAAAACAGTGTTGCTTTACATAAAAAAAAAAAAAAAAAATAAAAAAAAAAAAAAAAAAAAAATGTTTTTATGTGTTGTCTTATGATAAGAGAGTGATATTTCTTATATTACTGTGAATGTGCTATAAATTCGTTGAATAAATAAAAAGGATTAATTTGTATTACTTATATATTATTATACTTGTTAAATTTTATAACTTTTTTTTATATATATAAGCTATGAATGGAGTGCTAACACTTGGATGCGGTTTAAAATTATATTTCTATCAATAAAGAATACCGAATTATAAAACGTATAAAGGTTTCTGTAATTGTCACTGAAACTGAAGAAAGATGTTTGTTTCCCATTCTTATGAAATTCTGATATGTCATGATGGAAACCGAGTACAACTTCACTATATTTATTAGCATTCTCACTACCATTCTAGAAACAAATGTGGAGCACTTATCCTTTGAATGCTCTTCCTCATTCGAGATCGCATAAGTTATAACTAATAGTTCGGCATAATGAAATCAACCAACAAATAAACACCCAAGATACATTTCATACGATATTAAATAAATAACATTTTATCTAACTTCGGCAGCGCCAAAGTGGGGAGAAACATGACAAATATGCAACCCTGTTGTCCATTTCTAACTTCTAGTCACGTGTCTCGTCCTGGTTTCATTTCTATTGTACAATCGAAGCAGAAGCGCGCAGTCTACTGTTTGTTATTAGTCTATGATTGGAATCTGGTTAAAGAAATAATTAACAACAAAATCTTAGGCAAATAACCTTTATATAACCTAAATGATT
The DNA here is from genome assembly GCA_963978545.1 of Linyphia triangularis. NCBI lineage: Eukaryota > Metazoa > Arthropoda > Arachnida > Araneae > Linyphiidae > Linyphia > Linyphia triangularis. The sequence continues at coordinate 3,234,691 of OZ021726.1, forward strand.
TCATCAAATGTCACTTTGAATGTTGTAAGAATGATTTCAATATCACTTTAAGAATTCTGAACTCTGAAACTTTATTCAATTCCGAATTAGTTTTTGTTACGACAATAGCTTTTAATAAGTAATAACGCTCAAGTTTCCTAATGAATCGCATTTGTCGTGGACTTGCATAATTCAAAATAACATATCTTTTGAAAGTATGTTTTTAAACGCTGTTTGAAAACTTGAGGCTTTTCTTTACGAAAGAGACACATTCCTTAGCCCACATTTAAATTGCATAGTGCCAATCAGGCATAAGAAAACAAAGCTGATAATTGCATAATATTTTTACGGCATTCTTAAAGAAGGAAAGGAGCAAGGCCAAATTCGAATAGTCTAACGCCTACGTAACTTTAAAAGTTGGCCTCATAAAATAAGACTTAAAATTAAAAGACCGCACTGGTGAAGATGATAACCCAATAAAGGGTCATGTTATAAATTGTGACTGCTCAGTAACATAATACTTTTTTCGTTGGTGGCTAATCTCTTTACTTATATAATAAACATACCAACTTTACCTATATAATAAACATACTAACGTAACCTTTTCTAGATAAACACTTTAAAGTTATACAACAGAAGAAGAGTCAAACAAAAGTGTTTATTTTCATTTCTTCAGCCTATTACCTAATACATCAGGTACTTTTATTTTTTTATTACTCGTGTCTATATTTGTTAAGTAGTTCAACGGTCATACTTTAATGAGTCGTTTACAAAGATTGGTTAAAAGTAGATTGCTCGACCTTTTACCCATTTTGTAATGTGTTCATGATATTACTAAATGCGGGAGATGTGACCGCAAAAATTGAGACAAAGCACGGAAAAGTAGGTGATACAGCGCACGGTCACTCTATTATCTTCTGTACCCTATGTCCAAAACGGTCATGGTGCAATTGAATTATTACGGCACACAAGAAACTTCGGTTGTATAATTCATTGAAATGATTTAAGTTCTTTTCGTTTTGAAATTCGGACTATGTCAAACGGAAAATGAAGAAGAAAGGGTCTCAATGACAATCTTGCATAACTAACGGATTTCTTGCAATTTTCTGTACCTTCTGTTACGCAAGTTGTTTACATACCATAGAGTTCTAAACAATAGATTACGAAGTCTGTAGTCAATTGTCATAGGATTCCATGACTTACACTATACTAAATTCAAGCTTAACTTTGCATCACTAGATGGGCCCCATCTGATGGCTAAGTTGTTAGAACTCTGGCCACGTATGCCAAAGGTGAAGGGTTCGAATCCCGGGTTAGGCATGGATGTTCGTTGTGTTTCGAAATCCACGTTAAGCTGTAGGCGCCGGCCTGATTAGCCGTCAATGTGCATAAAAATTGGTTGTTGAGCGTATAAATAAACCAACCAACCAACATCACTAGATGGTATGTCTTCACTGTGCTCATAGGTAATTCACCCATTTTGGTGGCGTGAAGGCATAATGCTCTCCAAACCAAACAGCCTTTTGTTCGATAAAAGGGAAGGACAGGAATACTATATCATCCCCTTCCCTTCTCCTGATTCTTCTCCAGTCGCACAACCCTCGAAAAGAACAATATCACGCTGGGAAGCACCCCACAGAAACCCTGTAGAGAACAAAGGGCTCTAAGGTTTGGCAGGCATTATATCTTCATGCCACCAAAATAGATGAATTGCCTATGAGCACGGTGAAGATCTACCGTCTAGTGATCTAAAGTTAAGGTGGAGTTAGTATAGGAGGGAAGATGAGTAGAACTAGCATGCGAGAGCTATTGGAATTGTCACTGCAATCTCTGCATTCGACGGTGGGCAGACACGACGGCGATTGTGACAGATAGTCAATGCAACCACCTCAACCAAAACATCCTTTCCCCGTTTAGCTATTTGTCTCCGCATTCCTTGAAGCGAAACAACAAAGAAACACTCTCTGGAAAGTAGCAATTGTGTTTCCGCTCTCTTGCCATTGTTCGCCGGCGACCTTGTTGCAATAACTATTCTTTTAGGAGTGAATGGCGGCACATTGAGGACACTCGAGGGGAGATTGTTATTGTTACGCCTTTGAGCACCAAATGTTTAGCGCGTTGGGAAAGCACTGGTGGGTGGCCTTACGTTCCTAGACTCAAATTACTGGCTCATATCCATAATACAGTAGAGTCCTGATTATCCGAGTTAATGTGGACCAAGACCAACTCGGATAACCGAAAAACTCGGTTAAAGCGAAAATTAAAAATAAAATAAATCGTATCGGTTTGAATGTATGTTTTGACAAGTACAAATGTTATACTATAGGTAAACCACATGCAATTAATAATATATAGTAATGCTTAAAGAGTTCTCTTACTTAAGCCTCAAGACCTTGAGCGACGCGATAGGAGGAGCAGTGTCATACAATGAAAAGGAATGTAAACATTTTGTTTTCTTGAGTGTTTGAGAGATCAAGTACCAATTTTTTTCGGTACTAGTTTTGACAAAGAAAAATATCAGGGGTAAAAGAAATATTATCTGGCTCGGTTAAAGCGGAAATTCGGATAACCGGGGCTCGGATAATCGGGGTTTTACTGTATATGTGTATATTTTTGTATCAGATAGACAGAAACTTATTTTTAAACCTTTGAGGCCTATGACAAACTGGGCTTCTATGAATAATTTGCAACTGTGAATTCCAGAATTTTTTCACCCACGTAACATTTTTGCTTGGAAAATTCATTTCTTTGACAACTGCATATTTAGGAGATCGAAGAACAGACCCGTGTAGATCTTAGAGAGAGAGAGAGAGAGAGAAAGGTGAGAAAGAGTGGAAAGAAAGTTGTAAAGCGTATAACATTATTAATAAATAAGGACCTACTTTTTAAAAGTTATATGATTTATGTTAAAATTCGCATGCACGCGGTAGACAGTGAATATGTAATATTAGCTTATAGACTGAGAGGCGACTAAATTTTTTGTACCCCATCGAACATCATTCTGATTTTTTTAGAGAAATTAAAGAAAAGTGAGTAGATTACGAATCCACTGGTCTGCCGTGGCAAAAATGGCCGAAACCGGTCAAAAATCGACTTTTAATAAGTTGAACTAAATCCAATTGCCAAATGAGCCATAACTTGCCAAATAATGAGTATTTTTTTTTTATTTGGTAACCCTCACTCTTTAATTATCAATTAAGAAGGTTGCAGACGATTCAGATATCTGGCGACGATCTACTTGCATCTATTAAAAGGGAGCCAAGTTGGCAATAAACATTAAGTCACGGATGACGTAACTGATGTCGCCAATTTGGCTTACTTTTAAAAGATACACATTTTCCAAGCCAGAGATCAAAAATCGTTTGCGCTTTTTCTCATTGAAAATCAAAATGCAGGGTTTCCAGACGAAAAAGTGTGTTCTCTTTTTGGTAAGTTATGACATATTTGGCAATCGGATTTTAGTTTAACTCATTCCAAGTCGATTTTCGATCAGTTTCGGCCATTTTTGCCACGGCAGACCAGTGGATTCCTAATCTACTCACTTTTTTCCTATCTCTATAATAAATTCAGAATGATGTTCGATGAGGTCCAAAAATTGCAGTCGCCTCTCGGACTATTGGTGATCACTCGCTCCTGGGGACCCGTTGAAGAACATAACAGTTTACATTTAAGAAAAAGCGGAACGGATGTAATATAAGACATTTGGCGATCAGAAAAATCGCCAAAATCAAAATCATAGTAACTAAATTAAAATGAAAAAAACCAATAATAAAAAAATTTAAGTTAAAATTCTCTTCCGTTAGACGTGTACTAGTTGGCGCACTTGACACCAAGCCTAAATGTTTACACTTTTAAATTATATGCAAATGTATCGCCAAGTCTTAATGGTTTGTTATAGGAATTAAAAATGATTTGAAGGTTGTTAGTTTGGATGAGTCATCGCTGCAATTTGGCGGTTTTTGTAAGTACCCATCTAACGCAAGAGTAAATAAATTTAAATGTAACTTAAAACAAAATATGTTTCCATAAACCGCATTTATCCTGAAAATAAAAAGCTAAATGAAATCACGGTAAAGAGATGTCCTATACTACACCTCTACCGAAAAAGTTTTTCATTCTTTAAAACTTTTTAGTACACAGAAAAAAGTATCGTGACGCCCCTTTATCAACTTGGTCTATTCCTAGTTGACGTTAAAATATCGCCAAGCCGATTTGGCGCTGTTTTGTAGGCGATACAGTTCTAAATTTGGCAACCCCATTTTTTTTTATTGACTTGCTTTGGCTTCAACCTTTCTATACCATAAATCATGGAGCTGGTTTGTTTCTCAATTTTTCATATTTTAATTCCGAATTGGCGACATTCTGGCTTTGTCGCCAACTTTTCAAAAGTGCGCCAACCCATAAACGTGAACTAGGAATTTACCATCAACTTTATAATCTGGGTCAAAATAAAGCGCCAAGGAAATGAAATCGCAAATGAAATATTACGTTCCTGGCGTAAATTGTAAAATAATCTGGTGAAAATAGTAAAAGCATACATAAAATACAAAAATGAATTCAAATCTAGATGAAATAATATACCAACTTGATGCACAGGACAGAAACAATCAAAAGATGAAATTCAATATTCTGGGTTAAATACTAAAGGAAATATTTATAAAATATTTACAAGGGAATGTAAAGAAAAATTAACAAACGGTTGAAATGTTTTCAAAGTTTTCGGTTAATTTCAATAACATTCGTCTAATCTACGATTGTCTGTTATGACCATCGATATAGATAAACAACTGGATAGACTGCTCCATTGTCGATGCAAAGAGAAAAACGCGCCGGGGATTGCGAAGCTGGTGGGAAGATTAACCAATCACAGTTCACTTTTATAGTTGGATGGTAATGCGAAAAACCTTGTAAAATGGTAGAGTATATATTTTGTTGCACATTATTACTAATTAAGGTCTACTATTGACATTTCTGCTGTGTACAACCCAAAATTTTATTTTCAATCCCTCGGCAATCCGTATTTTTTATCCCACCAACGGCATCTGGCAATGGCTTCATTTTCCCAGCGTTAAGCAGTTTATCCAGTTGTTTATCTATATCGATGGTTATGACTTATGTATACATTCAGTATCCAAACACTTCACGCTACGCTTTAAAACCCACACATGCGCAAAGCTTGTTTACGGTATCGATTGTGAATAAACATACAGAAATATTACAATAACATTGGAACCGCTTATCGGACAGAGGATTCGAATACATAAAATTAATCAGAAAAATAAGGAGTACATATTAAAATAACTTTGGTTTTTATTTAGATGCAATTTAAAAATATAGTTGCCAAGCCAAGAATTTTTTTTAGTGTCATTAAATTTTAATGAAAGCAACATTTAATCGAATTTAAAAGTTGTTCTCTATAATCTCCATGTACTAAGCTTCGGTGTACCAAATTTCGTGCCCTTATAGGTGCTAAACTGTGGATGTGTAAAAGGTACAGACGTACAGACAACTCAGTTTTATATGCAGGCCCTGATCATCGCCTAGGCCCACAAGGCCCCGGCCTTGGGCCCATGATTTTAGGGGGCCCCGAAATTGGCTGTAAACTTATAACTTTCTTTCTTTTTGTGAATATCTTTTACAATCTGTATAAAAGAATTTTTACATAAAAATAATTTTTATTGATCTTGAACCGTCTTTCGTATCCTAGAGTGTATTTATTCAAATGCATCAAACCATCATTTAAAAGCGTAAAAAAAAAACAACAATATTTCTCGAAGAAATATTGAAAGTAAGTCTTGGCAAATTGCAAGATCAGCAAATGTCGGCTTTGAAGTTGTGAATAATGATACAGATATTGTTGTCACGTATAATAATCATCGATATAAATAAACAACTAGATAGACTGCTTAACGCTGGGAAAATGAAGCCGTTGCCAGATGCAAGTGGTGGGATAAAAAAAAAAGGATTGCCGAGAATTGAAAATAAAATTTTGGGTTGTACACAGCAGAAATGTCAATAGTAGACCTTAATTAGTAATAATATGCAAAAAAATATATACTCTAGCATTTTACAAAGATTTTCGCATTTCCATCCAACTATAAAAGTGAACTGTGATTGGTTAATCTTCCCACCAGCTTCGCAATCCCCGGCGCTTTTTTCTCTTTGCATTGACAATGGAGCAGTCTATCCAGTTGTTTATCTATATCGATGATAATAATACTACACATTGTGATCGTGAAATGCAATGCTACATTACAAAATTTTATGTTTTGATTTATAAATTTGATTATTTGAAATTTGTTTCTTTATTTATGATAAAAAAAAAAAAACTTTAAGAAGGGACAATATATTGAATTAATTTATCAGCTTTTTCTATATTTAGTGTCAATTCATTTGACAAGGAGTCAAACACATTTCCAATAAATCTCGCATTTGATGAAGGGGCCCCTAATAAAAATGTCCGGGCCTTGGCCCCCAACTTGTCATGACCAGGCCTTGTCTATATGTAAAAAATACACAGATTTTGTCATAGTGCCTATTGATGAAGACAGCACATGGCTAGCGTATGAGTTAGAAAAGAAAACATGTTTAAGGTATACGTAAAGGCTTCAAATCGCAAAACTCGCAAAAATCGGGGAAGATTTGTAAGGCCGTAAAAAACAAAAGCAAAATACAAACAACACAAAAGAAGGAAACCCTATGACGTAGGAGCATACTAAAAAGGAAATATATAATAATTAGTATAATAATAACAGTTTTTAATATAAAAAAATACTTTTTTAAAAGTTATTCTCAGATTGTAGTTTTTTCGATTTTGCATTTCATTCAAACAGTAATAACTCCAGTTTAAATGATATTTTTTGAAATTTGTTTTTTGCTATATAATCTGCATACATTGTTGAATGTGTTGACCCTAAATACTAAGTGATTTGTAAATAAATATTTTTTTAATTGAATTTTAAAGAAAAGATTCTGTATAAAATTTTTTTTATTTTTCTAATAGATTCAGTTAAATCAAGATATCGCAAAATAGACACACTGTAAAATTCTGTTAATAGGATCAAAACATAGAGCAGGGTATTCCGTATTATTGAACACCAAAATTGTATCTGTGGGTGAATTAGAATTTTTGTCATTACAGTTCGAAATTAGCCTAATTAGTTGATTAAATGTTAATTATTAAAATTGAAGTAATTAAAAAAAATAAATAAAAATTATTGGAAACAGTTTAACAAATAATGTACTTTTCAAGGTGCAAAGGTCTAATTTTTAAATTGAAAATTAAAAAAAAAAAAATTTGAAACCTATACGTATACCTTAATTGTAGACTAATACTTTCGAAATACGAAGTATAAGGCTAAATAGAAAAACAAAATGAGGCAAGAAAACTTCGGATGTTACAATGATACGGGTTAAATGATCTTTAATGGGAACGACACAAAAGAAGAACGATGTTGATTATTTTTTCGTAAAAAGTCGCAGGTTTTTCTAAAGCATTGTTTTAAAATGCGTCTTTTTAGTTATTTTCTACAGAAGAAGCTACGCGACATCCTGTCATCATCGAGTGCATTTTAGTGGCCTAAATACTAAGAAGTCGTTTTGCTTCGACATCACGCCTCATCTCGATATGTTTTTTAAAAAAAATAAAGCTTACAACAGTTTTTGTTTAACTCTTAAGAATGAAACAGGTCTGCAATAGATCACGGAATTGAACGTTCAAAGTGGAGCTTGTACTTCATTAGGGTCGAGCTACAACAGGATTGTTATGAAAAGGGAGAAGAAAAAAAGGATGTGGTGATTAAGACTTAAAAAGGAAGAATTGGATTCCATCGATTGGAATTAAATATTTAAAAAAGTTAATTACATTTTTAATTATATCCCTTCCATATGCCTCAATTGAGGTTAGCTTGCAAGAGGGGAATGATTTAGAAGTATGGGTTTGTTCAGTTGAACTGTTTGTATTGGATTGTAATTGAAGTGAATTTGGGACGCAAAGATCTTTTTGATGGTATGAAAGGAAAACATAAAGCACATTTTTCAGCTTATTTAAAATTCAATAGCTAAATTAAAGTGATTATGAAAATTACTAGAACAGAAAAATTATATATTTTTATTTTATTCAATAGGGCAAAAAGAAAGAAAAAGACATTTAATGGACAATTCTCGCATTTTTTAAAAACGAGTGAAATTAGTTTATATTTATAAAGAATTTCATTCTGATTCCAAATATTAAAAAAAAAAAAGTTCTTGACAAAAAATTAGTAATTTAAATATTAAGAAAAGAAAATGTCCGAACACCTCGTCCGATCGGAGTCCGATCAAAACGATCCGCTATAGCTGTGACGTCAAAACATCCTTCCTTTTCCATGGTTATCGTGAGGTTTCCGCCAAATTTTTGGTGTGTGTTTGGTAGACAATTAATTGCTATATCCCGGATCGGTTGATACGATTTGCAAGAAACTTGCTAAACTGGTTTCCGCCGCTGCGTTTCAAGCCAAGTTGTATCAGATGTAGTGACGTCACATTCACTTCGAGCCGAATGGGACGTTTTTCCCGCCAAAACTAACAAGCGAACTTTAGTTGCAAATCAAAAAGAAAAGAAAAAAGCACAGTTAGTAGAAATGTTTGTGTTCATGGACTTCTCAAAACATTTAGAATTGAATAATAAAAAAAAAATTAAAAATTAAAAAATGTGGGAATTGTCCGTTGTTCAACGTACTGGATGTAAATGTTGTTCCATATCGATGTGTACTTTTTTCTTTCAGCATAACATATTGTATAGTACAAATAATAAAACTCCTTAGTTTACGTATATAGGCCAAATATATACGCTGATTCCAAAAATGCAAATATATGCATGATGTCTATCCGTTCGTCTCACTATACTAAACTTCAACTTAACTAGAAATCACTTAGACAGTAGATCTTCACCGTGCTCATAGGCAGTTAATCCATTTTGGCGGAGTGAAGACATAATTCTAGCCTAAACCTTATAGCCTTTTGTTCTCTACAGGGATCTGTGGTTTGGCGAACATTATGTCTTCACGCCGCCAAAATGGATTAAATACCTATGAGCACTGTGACGATCTACCGTCTAAGTGATGTCTAGTTAAGTTGAAGTTTAGTATAGGAATGGCACCTTTTGTAAGTCAACAAATGCTGAATCGATTTTACTGAAATTTTGAAAAGGGATCAATTGCAAAATGCTGATATGTACGGTACGCTAAAAAAAAGTCCGAACGATGGCTATATCTTGTATTGTAATTGATAAAATAACAAAAGGCAAGTACCGTTGTAAATTGTAGAAGTCAAGTTGTACAGCTGCAATGGTGTTAGTATAGGAAAATTTTAATTGAAGGTAATGTCAATTAATTCCAAAGGCGTGAGAGGTTTTAAAATATTATCACAATTTATAAAATTCAAAACATATAATTTTAATTCCATTGCACAATTTGTAATTTTGCATCCATTATTGAACGATTTTATCTTCATTTAATGTTTGAAAATGATACTTCATTGTAGAGATGCCCCCCCCCCCCCATCCCTTGTTATATCCCTTCATGCATTTACATAAAATTATATTTTTTTCAAACAACACTAAACTAAAAATTACGTATAAGGAAATAAACGTGTAGCACTAGCAAAATTAAGTTGCATTAACACTTAGAAGCACGAATTAATTAATTAATTTCACCAAAAAATATTTATTTTAACTTTTGTAAGTGGTTACATTATGACACGACAGTGCAAGTAACAGTGCACACAATATCGCTGACATATCTAATCAAATTTTTTAAAATTGCACTGTGTTTCAGGTTATACGAAATCGAAATATTCCTTAGATTATTTATAATATTTTGTTTGGTTTCGCTGTAAAACCAATCAATCAGCTTATAAAAATGATTTTCTGTGTGGAGTCATTGTGCTTCAAAGGGTTAATGAAAAATTAGTGAAAATAATTTTAAAATTACGAAATCAGGGAAAAAAATTCAAGTCATCATTGGAAATAATTAAAAAAGTATGGGTGTGAAACATCACACAAGTTTCAATTATACTATAATACTGATGTCAATTTGTGTCATTTACCGTTTTTATAATTTCAGCATTCATTTAGAAAAACTGGCCAGTTTGGCGATATTTTTTGCGGTAATTCTTTATTAGTTTTTTTTTTTTTTTTAATTTTTTTATTTTTATAAACACCTTTCCCAAAATTATGATTTTGGCGGTATATTTTTCGATAATTCTTTTATAAACCTTTCTTATAACGGAAACTGGGAAGAGGGGAAAAAAACGATCGTTGATGAGGTATGCCCAAGTAAGAGAACTCTGTGTTAAAGGCGTTTGTTTTGTAACTTTTTACGCCACTAAAGCCTTTTTACGGGAATTTCGGAGGTGGGGACGTTTAGAATTATCACAGTGAGGCATTACCACACCGATTTTGAAAAAAAAAAAAAAAAAGTTGGATCCGGTTTTTTTTTTGCAATGACTGAAAAACATGATTTTTTCAATATCAGCTACCTTATGCGCATGCGTGATTTTGACGAAAACGTTAATGGTAGGTCCCTGTGCCATCACCAACCCGCACACCAAATATGAACATCGTAGGTCAATGTGTTTGGGAGTTATGCCGACCACAGACAGGCATTTTTTCTTGATAACTTTTTTGAGATCTGGATGTTCCAAAACGTGGAGAAATACAAAAAAAATTACATTTTTTGTTTTGACCGACTACTATACTTTCATTACCCTATGTATATATATGGATAATTGAAAGTAAAAATGCACCTCAAATTGTAAGTTATTCGTATAATATATGTTGAAAGCTTCTATAGTAATATTTTTTTTTAAGTCAGTGTACTCAAAAAACATTTTTATTCTTTAAATCATCCCTCATCTACCAAGTAACACCTTGGATTCCTTATCAGAAAATTGTGGATATCCTTGTCATTGTAACAGACTATCAAGCGTGGAAGAACAATAATTTAAAGGACACAAAGCATTCTCATAAAACACAAAGTCTATCCTTAGATTTGGTTAAATGAATTATCCTTCACAAATAATACCGCAAGTAAAAAGTAAATTCTTCAAATGGCTCATCTGTCTTTGTAATAAAACCTTCCTGTCACCAAGCATTAATCAGAAAAAGAAACAACACCGAAGGCTATTTTCTGCAATCCAAAAATACCTGTGATTTATTCTTAAACTCAAATGGCGAGATTTCACGCCGTCGGCGCAATCCTACGGCAATCCGCATATATTGAAAACGATTTCTTCCATTTATCTAAAACAACGTCGCGTTTATTAAAAATCCGAACTTTTTTCAACTTCCTCAGCCTTCGTCGAAAATGGAATAACCATAATAATTTACCGTTGTCCCATGGCCACCAAGCACTCTTTGGAGAGTTTGTCGACCTCTAAGATCCATGATCGGTTTCTCCTATAAGATTTAGTGCTTTTTCCGTGTTCCTTTTTTTTTTTACAATAAAAAGATTACAACTTTACTTTCTAGAGGAACTTATACAGAAGTAGGTCACCACTGTGGTATGCATACAGCGACCATGACATTGCGAGAGGGCCAAAAGCCAAAAGCTTCCTGTATGGTGCAAGATAGTTTTCTTTATTATTATTAAACGTATAAAGGAGGGAATTTTCAAGGATTGTTTGATGTGATCGTTAGCATGTTTGGAGTCGTTTTTAATGGTATAGCCTTAACAGGGGACACGATGTTGTGAGCAAGGCCGATACCAAACTCTCTTCCAACTGTTATAACAACAAAACGAAGGTGTTTATTTCCCCTCGATTGTGTATATCTGTAGACTGTTTATTTGAAGAATGACTGTTTGTTGGAAGAGTGTCCTCGATTTTGCAAATGTTTAGGGAAGATGAATGGCATTTGGGGCATTGGCCAAAGCGGAATGGCGACCAGAACGGAAAAGATGGCTCCACGAAGGATATCTTCCTTGAGTCATGGCAGTAAACCTCCAAAAAAGTACGGTTTTTGGTGAGTTCGTTGAACGGAGTTGGTACCGAATCCTTGAATATTGCAGAATCAACGCTGGCGTAGTTGGCTATCTTGTCCGAGCGGTGAGAGGAGATATCTTAGTATTTAGGGAAGAAGAGAGGATACATAAGAAGGGTTGGTTAAGAGGTGGGGGAGTCAGGAGTAGTTTTTTGAGATCCCGGGATTCCTTGAACATTTGAGAGGTTTTCTGAGCGGGCTCTTACAATTTTTGGGTTTGAAACGAAAAATGAGAAGCTCGCCTTCTGTAGAGCAGACTAGTTCAATTCAATTAGATTTAATTTTTGCTAATATACTAAACTCCAACTTAACTTGACATCACTAGACGGTAGATCGTCGCAGTGCTCATAGGCATTTAATCAATTTCAGCGGCGTGAAAGCATAATGTTCGCCAAACCACAACCCTGTAGAGAACCAAAGGCTATAAGGTTTGGCGAGAATTATGTCTTCACTCCGCTAAAATGGATTAATTGCCTATGAGCACGGTGAAGATCTATCGTCTAATGATGTCAAGTTAAGTTGGAGTTTAGTATAGTAGAAGAGTGTGGTTTTTTTAAAAAAATTCCTTTATTTCTTTTTTTAAATTTACATGTATATGGACACAGTATTAGCTAGTTTAATTAAGCTCTTCAGCTGGACACGTCTATTGAATATGTCTATTACCTTAGAACAACAAGGTTGCTTCTCTAATTTATAAAAGAATACAATTTGAAAAAGTTCATATATATTCAAAGAAATTTGACAAAAAAAAGAAGGGAAAAAAAAAAAAAGCCACAATTAAGAAATTTATTTCTACTGAAAAAAATGTCGAAAAGTACAATTTCTCCCCTTCCGCATCATCACTTTATTAATATTGTTTTTAAAATGTGTGAAATGTATTGCATCTTGTCCTATAGAAGTACTGACCTCCCATGTAAAAGTACAATTTCATAAAAGCAAAGAAATTTGACAAAAAAAAAAAGCCACACATTTTTTAAGAAATTTATTACAGCTGAAAAAAAAAAAAAAATGGGAAAAAGTACAATTTCTCCCCTTCCGGCATCATAGCTTTATTAATATTGTTTTTAAATTGTTTGAAATGTATTGCGTCTTGTCCTAAACTGGAATATAAGTACTAGTGTCATAGCTTGTGGATTTTTTAGGCGATCCTATCAGTGATGAACTCGATTCTATAGCCGCCAACCAGCAGTACTTATTTAACTAGAAATTACTTGTGTATTCATCTTTTAAGCGTGATAAATACAAAACTTCTAAATAAATATTACGTGAATAAAATTTGTAAATTTGTATCCATTCAAAATCAGAGGCGTACTGGGACATAAAATCTGCCCGGTGATTTTAGTTGAATGCCGGCTCAATTTTTTAATATAATCATTGATCAGTTTTTAATAATTATTGTTAAAAATAAAATAATTTCAATAAATAATCAATTTTAATAATTGATAATTTTTTTATTTAAATATTTATATTTAATTAAATTCAATAATTAAATGGTTTTATTTATTAAATCCTTTTAATATTTTTTTTTTTTTTTAATAATTAGTTTAAGTAAAATTTTCTCTGTCTCTATTATTCATATCTCTTTTGAGTAAGCATTATTTATATTATATATCTTTTTTTTTTATACCTCTTTTGAGTTGTTGAACAACAATCAATGACTTTCATAAACCATTAATAGTTGTTTCAAAATCTAAACCTTAAAGTAATCTGAATTGCAAATTATAGAATGTCTATATATATATATATATATATATATATATATATAACTATTAGGTTTATTAAAAATGATATCCGAAATGATTATATCGATTTAACCTTAAAAGATATATAAAATAAATAAAATTCGTAATTCGATAATATATAGAGAAAGGGCTGGTGGATGTGATTGGGATGTGAATGTATTGAGTTAAAAAAAAAAAAAACGTTAAAGAAAGCAACTAATTATGTTGAAAAAATTGACAAACTTAAAAACGTCTTCCAAACCATGCCTTCCTTTTTTTACAATGACCGGACAGGTGATTGCACAGGACAACCCCATGGCCAGGACGCCCCTGTTCAAAATCCCTTGTTACTAACATTTTAAAAACGACTATTTTTAAAACAGCTTTATAATTTAACCTATTAAGTTCATAAGTTCTCTGTAATCAAACTGGTACGTAACTCTGAATAGCCTTTTTTTTTTATATATTTCAGCCGCACTTCCCTTATGCAATTAGAGTGATTGATGGCATTGTAGGGGCTCGAACGAGGTGCTGCGGAATTTTTACTTTCAAGTTTATAGGTCAATAGGTGGCCTTCATACCATGGGAAGGGGAGGAATTGTGAAAGTGTTCTTAAAATAGCGACGCCCCTTTCATAATGGACTCTAAAAGTTTTTTTTTGCTTCCCATTGAGAGAAACTAGCCATTTCTTTACCTTGCGAAAGAATACAAATATTTTTTCTTTTTAATTATCGTTTATATTTAAATAATGTACACATAGAGCAAATTTAGGTCTATTCCTAGTTGACGTTAAAATATCGCCAAGCCGATTTGGCGCTGTTTTGTAGGCGATACAATTCTAAATTTGGCAACCCCATTTTTTTTATTGACGTGCTTTGGCTTCAACCTTTCTATACCACAAATCATGGAGCTGGTTCGTTTCTCAATTTTTCATATTGGAATTCCGAATTGGCGACATTCTGGCTTCGTCGCCAACTTTTCAAAAGTGCGCCAACCCATAAACGTGAACTAGGAAGTTACTCAAATTTATATCTTTTAATTAGTATTAACCGGCCAAAGAAGAGGTTGGAATGGCTTTCTTCTGCGTTTCTCCCACACTTAATTTGCTATTTTTCAATGAGTTGTTTCGCTTCAGAAGCGCTATGTTTGCAATTAATTTCGAGAACGAAAAAGAGAAGGTTCACAAATATTATGTATACATTTTACAAGGTTAAAGGACACACAAAATCTTTTTTTGGTTTTTGTTGTTGTTGCTGTATATTGTAGTGATGGTAACAGTAATTAAGTGCCTCACATTCATCGAGGGTAGGAAGGTCTTCACCATCTGCTCCAAAGGTCACGACCACCAAACTTCACCAGAGCATTTGATGGACAGCTTGAACCTCTCAAAGGAGGACAACTATATTGATCCTATTCTTGTACTCGACTTTCTTAGAGTCAACTGACCCATGGATCACGGAGGATTAGTAACAACAACAATTAAAAAGAGCAAGGATGCTTAAAATTCTGACGGATATACTATATTAATTTCCAGAACCAAACTAATAACACCGAAATATATTATGTGAACAACAGAATCATTTTAAATGTTCCAATGAATATCTTCATCTGCAGTAATGCACTTCAATGTTAGTAGATCATAAATCCACTGATCTGCTGGGGCAAAAATGGCTAAACTATTCAAAAATTGACTTTGAATTAGTTGAATTAAATACAGATTGCCAAATGTGTCATAACTTGCCAAATAATGAGTATTCTTTTTCATGTGGTAACACACTGCTCTTTTATTTTCAATGATGAAGACTGCAGACGATATTTATTCTCTGATGGAAAAATTTCGCCATCTTTTAAGAGGAAGCCAAGTTGGTGATAAATATTACGTTTCTGATTATAAATATTACGTCTCTGAAATGTTAGTAGATTATAAATCAACTGGTCAGCCTAGGAAAAAGGTCTTAAACTATTTAAAAATCAACTCTGAATGAGTTGAACTAAATCCGATTGCCAAATATGTCATAACTTGCCAAATAATGAACATTATTTTTTATGTGGTAACCCACTGACTTTAATTTTCAATGAGGAAGACTGCAGACGATAGTTATTCTCTGACAAAAAAAAACTTCAATCTTTTAAAAGTGAGCCAAATAATTTGTTACTGATGACGTAATAGCCATTGCTAACTTGGTTGACTTTTGAAAGATGAAATATTTTGACGCCAGGAAAGACAAATCGACTGCAATTTTTTTAATCGAAAATTTAAGAGTGGTGGGTTACCATACAAAAAAACTATGTTTATGTTTAGGCAAGTTACGATATATTTAGCAATCAGATTCAATTCAAGTCATTTTTGAATAATTTCGGCCATTTTCGCCCCTGCAGACCTCTGGATTTCATTATCCATTAACATTTCTCTTCATTCTATGAAAGAATTTAGAATCCTGTTCGATGAGGTACTTGCAGAGTTCTCACTGAGAACGCACTATTCGTTCGAAAAAGAGACACGGCCCTATTGAAATGAGTTCGCTCAAGACGAAAGGGTCATGAGAAGAGTTCTCCGCAAGTTGGTTAGTGGCACACTGACTTCTCGCCAACCCAAACACACACTTTTCTTATAACAACTCGACACGAGAAGCCATCGGAAACAAAGGAATAGTCACACTGAGGAATCGGTTCTCCAACATTGTTATCATTACGGCGGATTTATTGTTTGGCGGGGATACGTGTATTGTTTTCACGGGAGCCGCACACAAAGCAATGGACGTGTCGATTTTTTTGAGATCGCGGCGTTGTGCAGTTATTCGAAGAGAAGCAGGCGACTGTGTTTATGAAAAGGGGGTGCAGTTATCAAAATCTGTGCCAGTAGTGCTAAGATTTCAATTACTTTTAACGTCCCTGTGACAGGAATTGGGAACTGTTTATATCCGGCTGCTGGGTTTATGGAGTATATGGTACACAATTGGTGAAATATATTTTTTCATTATCTTGGTAATGATGCAAAAACCTGTATTGGTTACAATTTATGCCCTCTAACCATAGATTCGAACAATAGGATGTGGATTAGCACTTTTTTTTATAAGAGCATAAAATATACATATCAGCCTTCCAAACGTCATCCTGAAATTATTATTTTTTTTTTTTTTTAAATTCTATTGAATCCATTATTTTGCCCAAATGGTATGTGTTTACTATCTAAAAGTCCAATCAGTGTTCCAAAACAAAATGTCCAGATATATGCCACATTTTTTTTTTTAAATATTTTTTTACACAAATCCAAAATAATATTTTCAAAATGCCTATTATATTATATACATATTTAAGTTACCAATCAATATTAACCTCATCTCTTATTTCATTACATAGCTTGTTATCGTGAAAAAGTTTTTCCAATCGCAATTTTTTAGATAAGATTTAAAATTAAATCACAGTCTAAATACGGAGCACTTTTTTCTTAATTAAGATCATTCTGTTGATCTGTTAATCACATGTAATTTAAATGTAGAAATTATGCATAGCTTCTTCTTCTTTAAAAAAAAAAAAAAAAAAAAAAAAAAAAAACTCATAATTTCCATTTGGACGGAAAGACAGTTTAATGTTGTTATAGACATCTCGCATAAAAATTCATTCCTGGCAGATTTTATTGAAATATCCAGTTCATATTAAAAAAAACTATCAAATGTATTGTAAGGATAGTCAGACAAGAAAACGTCTTTTAAATTAACAATAAAATTAATTAATCTTTTTAAATAACAATTTTTTAAGCAATTCCTGTCCAATTACAAAACATTTGACTCTGAAACTTACGTGCCTGGTAACAAACTAGGGATGTGGAACATCGCACAGCTTTCAATTACATTATAATATTGGTCAGTGCAGTAAAATTTAATATGATGTTATTAACCATTTTCTTATTTACGGTCACTGAAATAAAAATTGGCAGTTTGGCGATATTTTTGGCAATAATTTTTACATAAAGGAAAAAAAAAAAAAAAAAACTATCAATAAATTTGCAAAATTGGTGATTTTGTTCGATGGATATTGCATTGTCCTTGCTTGTAGGAGAAACGCAAAAATATCAATAGTTGATGGGCGATGCTCAAGGGCAGAGAGCTCTGTGTTACAGACACTCATTTTTCAACTTTTTACGTTTTTATCGCATTTTTATAAGAATTTCGGAGATGGAAATGAGATGGGTGCTTACTCGCATAAAGCGAGGTATTGTTAAACGTTAAACCGACCAGTCTCTACTGTGTGCGTCCTTATAAAGAAGCATGGTTTAATTTTACTTAGCACTATGTGAGTATGCGAGTAAGCACCCATCCCGGCTCCACTGTGTTAAGCACCCTTAGATTAATATCTTTTCATTTGATGGTCTGTTGATATGAACGTATGAGCATGCGCGCAAGTTGTATCAGAAGTAGAGTTAGGCGATATCGATACGACGATATTTTTATCGATATCTTTTTTTTTAAATATCGATAGTAGAAATATCGATACAAGTCACCGATCTATCGATATTTTCAAAAATTTTAATTTAATTTTTTTTTTATGATCGTTTTGTAGTTCCATGTGCTTTTTTCGATTTTTTTTTAATTTATATTCATTTTTCCTTTTTCAAAAACTTCAAAATTAAAGTTAGGACTTGGCTGAGAAGCAGTTAAAATGGCACCCTAACTAAAAAGAAAACATAATGTAATGGAAAGCTAAGATCATTTATTAATAGTCATTAACTCAGCGCCGTTTTTGTTGCCAACGTGTGCCTGGAATTTGCATCTAATTTTAAATATTAAAAACATCTTTATCAGCAAATTATGCGGTAAACTGCTTTTAAAAATTTCTTCTTTAAAAAAATAAATGTGAATTTATGGATTGACATCTAAATGTATTTTATTTATTCTGATTGATAATATAATTTATTTACTAAAACAATTTTTATAATTTATTTATTAAAACAATTTTGGCATGAATTCATGAAAAGTAAAAATTTGACCCGAAAAACTTTGTTTCTGGCAAAAATGAAAATCAAATTAAAAAAAAAAAAAAAATCTTTTATCGATCTATCGACATTTCATCGATATTTGTTTCTATGCAACGATATAGTATCGATATTTATTTTGATCGATTTTTCCGACCTCTAATCAGAAGTAACATTGGATCTGGAAAGGGGAAGAAGAGATGTAACCTTTGCAGAGAGTAGTTATCACCTCTCCTACTCCCATGCATTTAGTTTAGTTGTTAAATATTAACACTGAAATTTTTCCGTAGTCGGTGCCATTATTTCACCCGGACACTTAAGTTATTTTTAAGGTGAACAATTCTATTCACAACACATGGCAGGTTAGTTATGATCAATAATAAGTTGTATATCCATATCTTAACTTTACACATCGTGTCGATTGCCTTGGATACCTTAAAAAATTAAACTTTTGTTTATAGAATTTCAGTTTAAGACATTTATCGTTAAATAAAATATCAATAGAATATTTAATTAACTTAAATTTAATATTGGTAATACTAAACAAATATCCGCGGCTCGCATTTGGGCGAAACAACATTTAACAAAATAGTGGCGACTCTTGCACCAAATTTGGTGCGAACATTGCTTTAAATGATAATGATTTCAACGTTTAACAATGAATAATTAGTAGCCAATTGCGTAACGCGTAGTAATTACTAAATCTAATTAACTGAATAATCATGCACTGCTAAAATGCATAAATAATTCAGAAATTTTAACAATTGGCAGCAAGGAGATTGTTTCTGGCTTGGAGTGAATCTGTGGCCCGGAGGTAAAGGACACCATGTCACATTCTTCTATTTGCTCAGGAGAGCCAATTTTCCATAACTTTGAGCTATTAAAACGGACGTGATTTTATTTTTCAAAGTCTTTTATCTTCGTTATTTATGGAAACAGGACATAGTGCCTTATAATATTGTAGAGATCGAAAAACCCGCATTAAGGACATGGTGTTAAGTCAATTTAATATTAAAAAAAAATGGACATGGTGTCCTTTACCTCCGGGACACAGATAAATGTTTCTTAACATCTCTCTGCCGATCAAACGGTATAGCGGTTAGTGTGCTAGCTTCTAGACCGCGAGGTTGCGGATTCCGAGTCCCGTGTTGGCATGGGTATTTGTAAATGTATGTTGGCTTGTCTAATGACGAATGTTTCGTCTCATTATAGCCCTCGTGTTGCTGACGGTGCCAGATAATCTGAATACAACCAACTTAACATCTCTCTCTCTGGATCCCCGATGTTTCACTTACATTTACAACCAGATGCACACTTACAATCAAAATTCAACAAACCACAAGTTTACAAAGTACAAACTAGGCAGGTTGGTTGGTTGTTTTCAGATTATTTGGCGCCGTCAGCAATACGAGGGCTATATTGCGCCGAAACATTCGTCATTAGACAAGCCAACATACATTTACAAATACCCATGCCTAACACGGGACTCGGAACCCGCAACCTCGCGGTCTAGAAGCTAGCACGCTAACCACTATACCGTTTGGTCGGCACAAACTAGACAGGAATAACAAAGTTA
The DNA here is from genome assembly GCA_963978545.1 of Linyphia triangularis. Taxonomy (NCBI): domain Eukaryota; kingdom Metazoa; phylum Arthropoda; class Arachnida; order Araneae; family Linyphiidae; genus Linyphia; species Linyphia triangularis. The sequence goes on from OZ021726.1 coordinate 3,254,958, forward strand.
CGTTATTTTGGGTTAATGGACATCGTGGGATTCTTTATAATGAACATGCTGATTAACTGGCTAAGCTTGGATCCTCCAACAAGCCATTTGCTCAGTTTGGGCCACTACCATTTGTCCCAGTACCAAGATCAGAGGATTAATTAGATCAAGTCTTAATAAAGAAAGCCGACCAAACGGTATAGTGGTTAGCGTGCTGGCTTCTAGACCGCGAGGTTGCAGGTTCCGAGTCCCGTGTAAGGCATGGGTGTTTGTAAATGTATGTTGGCTTGTCTAATGACGAATGTTTCGACGCATTATAGCCTTCGTATTGCTGACGGCGCTAGATAATCTGAAAACAACCAACCAATCTTCATAAGGAAATTGATCTAGCATGGAAGAAGTCTCAGAGAATGAAACAATCCAAACACTTTATAAAAAGAATCTCAAATCAAACACTACAATTTATACTGGGAGACAGGAAGTCCTGTAGAATCATGATTGGTTTGCTAACCGATCACTGTCTTAGGAACTATCTTAAAACAATTAAAGTTGTTGAAAATAACTTATGCAAGGGCTGTCGAAACTCAGCTGAAACAGCAGAGCATGTGTTTGGCAAATGCCAATCATTCATGGACATTAGGCTTAAAACCTGTGGAGTTATTGACATCGAGTGTAATAGACTGAGAGGCGACTGCAATTTTTGGACCTCATCGAACATCATTCTGAATTTTTTTTATAGAGATTGGAGAAAAGTGAGTAGATTATTAATCCAGTGGTCTGCCTTGGCAAAAATGGCCGAAACTGGTCAAAAATCGACTTTTAATAAGTTGAACTAAATCCAATTGCCAAACGCGCCATAACTTGCCACATAATGAGCATTTTTTTTATTTGGTAACCCTCACTCTTTAATTTTCAATTAAGAAGGTTGCAGACGATTCGGATATCTGGCGACGGTCTACTTGCATCTATTAAAAGGGAGCCAAGTTGGCAAAAAATATTACTTCACTGATGACGTAACTGGTGTCACCAATTTCGGTTACTTTTAATAGATGCAAGTAGACCGTCGACAGATATCTGAATCGTCTGCAACCTTCTTAAGGGGACTTAACAGTCTTCGACGAAATTTAAAAGCAGTATTTACATCCAACTTCAATGTCCTATAAATTATTTAATTTTCAATATATATGCACATTTTTTGCACAGGATTTATTGTTGAATATTTGTTAATATAGTAATTGTGTAAAAATAAACAAAAAATTGAATAATTTAATTTTATAAACATTTTTTGAACGATGACATTTTTTTAGATTGAAAAAATAGTCATTTGCCTTGGTACACTTTAAAAAAAATCTATTTTATATTTCATATTAATTTTTGTGTAACATATTATACAGAAGTGAGTTTTATATTGTAGACCTAAAATATTTACTATAAATATGTATATATATATTTTATTATGGATTTTATGTCGAAGAAAAAGTTATTTTTAGTGCATACAAAATGAATAATTTTTTTAATAAATTTCAAAAGCACTATTGCTTTAAAAAATAGGTCAGTAAATTAATTCCAAATGTTTACTTAACATTGGTATTTTTTAAATAAATATTTATAGATTATTTTCTTTATAAAGTGTACCAAGGCAAATGACTATTTTTTAAATCTAAAAAATTTCATCGTTCAAAAAACGTTTATAAAATTAAATTATTCAATTTTTTATTTTTACACAATTACTATATTAACAAATATTCAACAATAAATCCTGTGCAAGAAATGTGCATATATATTGAAAATTAAATAATTTATAGGACATTGAAGTTGGATGTAAATACTGCTTTTAAATTTCGTCGAAGACTGTTACGTCCCCTTAATTGAAAATTAAAGAGTGAGGGTTACCAAATAAAAAAAAAAAATGCTCATTATTTGAAAAGTTGTGGCGCATTTGGCAATTGGATTTAGTTCAACTTATAAAAAGTCGATTTTTGACCAGTTTCGGCCATTTTTGCCAAAGCAGACCACTGGATTAATAATCTACTCACTTTTCTCCAATCTCTATAAAAAATTCAGAATGATGTTGGATGAGGTTGTAAAATTACAGTCGCCTCTCGGACTGTAATGACTTTTGTTATGTTTCCCTCTCAGATTGTTTGGCCTTTTGCAAGGCCACTGCCCTGTTTAACATGCCATAGGCAGTCTTCTTATTAGTAAGGTTTTAGAGAGGTACAATGGGCCAACAGGCCTAAGTACGCATGGCTTTACCACTCTCTTTTTAATCTAATCTAAACTAATCCACAAAGTACAAAAGTAATAGGAATTTCTTCCATCGATTTCTTCATTCCACTGTAGGAGTATGGTTAGTTCTAAATGTCTGGTAATTGCTTCACTAAAGAGAAGTTAAGTGAAACCAATCTTTCTTCCAAGGTACAGTAATTATACGGAACAATTCCAGCAGTCCCGTTGAAGAAAATCAGTTCTGGTTGATCGATGGGGAACTGAAAGAGCAAATAGAGCGCATCCCGTTGGGAACCGGATCAAAACATTCGCTTATTGTGTAATTATTCAGGTAAAATATCAGTCGGGGAAGAGTGCATTTAGTGAAAGGACACTCGACAAGCACTCGGGAGTGAGTGTTTGTCCGGTTACAGAGTGTTGGTTTAGTGTTGAGTGCCTTTCATTGTCTCTCGGCTTAGTCTGAAGTTGAAGGGCCCTTTAAACTGATGTCCTGTTTAAACGGATTCGCTACATGGTTTTGTTCTTTAAAAAAAAAAAAATGAATTACATTTCGTAATAAAAAACAATATCTTGAAGAAAAGAGGGCAGTGTCTGTAAATAGTGAGTTGGTGTTTACCGAACTTCAAACTAATAATAGAGCATAAAAAATAATAAAATGCTCTGTTGGTCTGTCTCAAGGAGTTGACAAGAAAACTAACCCCAATTACTTGTGTTCATGATAAAATTTCTACTTATAGTTTAAAGCATTTGCTGGAAATTAATTGAAATGGATGTTTTCGGATTTAAACGCTATACTAAAAAAATGCTTTAATAGTGTACTTATTATTAGTTAATTATTATTATTATAAGTATTAGCTATTAGTTATTAATTATTATTATTATAAGTATTAGCTATTAATTATTATTATTATTATTATTATTATTATTATTATAAGTATTAGCTATTAATTATTAATTATTATTATTATTATTATATTAGCTATTAATTATTAATTATTATTATTATTATTATAAGTATTATTAATTATTTATTTATTATAAGTATTATTAATTATTTATTTATTATAAGTATTATTAATTAATTATTTATTATAATTATTATTAATTATTATTATTATACGTATTATTAATTATTATTATTATACGTATTATTAATTATTATTATTATAAGTATTATTATTAATTATTATTATTATAAGTATTATTATTAATTATTATTATTATTATAAGTATTATTAATTATTATTAATTATTATTATTATTATTATTATAAGTATTATTAGTTATTAATTATTATTATTATAAGTATTAGTATAGTTATTGATTATATTATTATTTTAAGTATTATTAGTTATTTAATTATTGTTAAAAGTATTATTAGTTATTTAATTATTATTATAAGCATTATTAGTTATTAATTATTATTATAAGTATTATTAGTTATTATGAGCAATCTTGGAAGATTGCTAATGATAATGATCACTTAAAATGAATTAATTTGCAATAATGTATTGGTTGTATATTAATTAAATTAAATTTCATACTGATGTTTTTAATACAATTTTCAATGCAAAAAAATCAGACTTTTAAGCATTTTTAGCTCTCTCCTTTTCTCCCCTATGCGTAATTTTTTTTTAAAGAAGTATTACTATCAACAGTTTATTTAAAAATCTTATTTTCATTTTTGAAAATTAAAGGTTTTAATATTTTTTTTTTTTATCTCCCATTCCATGAGTGTATTCTTTACTTTCCCCTGAAAATAATCCTGTCCATTTCCATGGTTTCATGAGTAAATCATTCTTAACCTTCTGGCCAAGTTACTACTACACAATACACCATCTACCGGGACAACTTTACCAGTTTGGGAACAAAATAATGTTTTGTGATAGTCCGAGAGGCGACTGCAATTTTTGGACCCCATCGAACATCATTCTGAATTTTTTATAGAAATTGGACAAAAGTGAGTGGATTTGGAATCCACTGGTCTGCCGTGGCAGAAATGGCCGAAACTGATCAAAAATTGACTTGGAATGAGTTGAACTAAAATCCGATTGCCAAATATGTCATAACTTTCCAAAAATAGAACAAACTTATTCGTCTGGCAACCCACTTCATTTTGATTTTCAATGAGAAAAAGCGCAAACGATTTCTGATCTTTGTCTCGGAAAACTTATATCTTTTAAAATTAAGCCAAATTGGCGACATCAGTTACGTCATAAGGGACGTAATATTTTTTGCCAACTTGGCTCCGTTTTAATAGATGCAAGTAGCCCGTCGCCAGATATCTGAATCGTCTGCAATCTTCTTAATTGAAAATTAAAGAGTGAGGGTTACCAAATAAAAAAAAAAAAAAATGCTCATTATTTGGCAAGTCATGGCGCATTTGGCAATTAGATTTAGTTCAACTTATTAAAAGTCGATTTTTGACCAGTTTCGGCCATTTTTGTTACGGCAGACCAGTGGATTCCTAATCTACTCACTTTTCTCTAATTTCTATTAAAAATTCAGAATGATGTTCGATGGGGTCCAAAAATTGCAGTCGCCTCTCAGTCTATGATCTTTTAGGCTCCTCAACCAGAGAATGGAAAACCAATCAAAATATTGGCAGCCTCTTGATTGGTTCAGGACCTCAAAAGGAAGCCTAACATTATTTTGTTTAGAAACTGACCAAGTTGTCCCGGTTGACGGTATTTTGTTTATCAGTGATATCGGAAATGTATCATTCCATGAACTTACAATATTATATGATAATAGGATAGTCATATGGTTTCTGTTAGAGGTTGGAAATATCGATCAAAATAAATATCGATACTATATCGTTGCGTATTAAAAAATATCGATACATAATTTTTTTTATTTGATTTTCAATTTTGCCAGAAACGAAGTTTTTCAGGGCAAATTTCTACTTCTCATGAATTCATGCCAAAATTCTTTTAATAAATAAATTATAAAAATTATTTTTATAAATAAATTATAAAAAGGGTTTTTATAAATAAATTATAAAAATTGTTTTTATAAATAAATTATAAAAATTGTTTCTATAAACAAATTATGTTATCAATCAGAATAAATAAAATACATTTGGATGTCAATGTATAAATTCACATTTATTTTTAAAGAAGAAATTTTGAAAAGTAGTTTATCGCTTATTTTGCTGATAGAGATGTTTTTAATATTGAAAATTCGATGCAAATTCCAGGCACACGTTGGCAACAGAAACGGCGCTGTGCTAATGAATACTAATAAATGATCTTATCTATCCATTACATTGTTTTCTTTTTGGTTAGGGTGCCAGTTTAACTGTCTCTCAGCCAAGTCCAGAAGTTTTTGAAAAGGAAATAAAGAAAATCGAAAAAACACATGAAACTACAAAACGATCATCAAAAAAATAAAAATGTTTGAAAATATCGATATATTGGTGACTTGTATCGATATTTTTACCATCGATATTTATTACAAAAATATCGTTGTATCGATACATCGGTGACTTGTATCGATATACGGCGCTGTGCTAATGAATACTAATAAATGATCTTATCTATCCATTACATTGTTTTCTTTTTGGTTAGGGTTCCAGTTTAAATGTCTCTCAGCCAAGTACAAACTTAAGTGTTGAAGTTTTTGAAAAGGAAATAAAGAAAATCGAAAAAACACATGGAACTACAAAACGATCATCAAAAAACTAAAAATGTTTGAAAATATCGATATATCGGTGACTTGTATCGATATTTTTACAAAAATATCGTTACGAATATCTTCGTATCGATATATCGCCCACCTCTAGTTTCTGTGCATGAATAGAGAAAGAACTATTCTTCAGAGAAATGATGTCGTTCCTATGCTATTTATTGATTAAGCCAAAGAAGTTATTTAAAAACATACAGAACGAGATTTGAAATGAAAAAGATAATATTATTCGTCATATTTTGTTAACTTGTATGGTTAGTTTGGTACTTTTTTTATTTATGTTTGATACTAACATATGGCTAATTGAAGGCCATACATTAGTTTCTTTTTAATGACTTCAAGTTGAAAACTGCAGTGAGACAAGCGATCAAAGGAGCCTTTCAAAAACAGATTTTCCCCATTCGAATGCAGATAATTATAGCCTCGTTTTGTTTCTGTTTTTGAATTCGACTTTTTATAACTGGAACTGTCAGTTCGATCGGATTGCCTCCTAATTAATTCAGTTTGCGATTAGAATTGAGATATTTCTTAAAATAACCATTCAATATTTCACTTTTAAATTATTTCTGTTCTCAGATTTTTTTTCTTTCTCATATGGACTTAATTCCTAGGAACGTCACTGGAAACTGTATTTCGGGAGGGGAAAAAAAATTAAATGCAGGTTACCGATTGGCTGAAAATTTGAAATTAGTTTTAAATGTGTATCGTAATTGGTCCTAATAGGTCACAGAAGTGTTGCTAAGCGTCAAACTTCAATCCGAAATACATCGATAATTATAAAATAAGTTTCAATAGCTCTGTGGCTGTATCCTTGTACTTTAATAGAAAGTGACTTCCAATATGCGCAGAACCCTTGAAACTTTAAATATCAGTAATTTTGGCTTTCTAATTGTGCTTTTGCCTTATAAAATATTAAAATTTTAAATTAGTTTTTTAATTAAACATAGAACGCGTGAATTTTAAACATAAATCGTTCTGGCCTTCTAGTTTTGCTTTTCATATACGGAATGTTAAAGTATTTTAGCAGGACTGAAAGTGGAAGTCTAATAATTAGGATTTACGCAGCAGTTAACCTTTTAGCTAGAGAAGCGAGCCTGTGCTTGGTTAGCAATTAATCTTTTAGAGAGCGAAGTGAATCTGTGTTTTCGTAGCAATGAAACTTTTAATAAGTGAAGCGAGCCTGTACTCGGTTAGCATTAAACCTTTTAGCAAGCGAAGTGTATCTGTGTATTCGTAGCAATGAAACTTTTAACAGGGGAAGCCAGCTTGGCTGGAATAGAAATGAGCCTTTCAGCGAGCGAAGCAAGTTTGGTTGTCAAAATGAAACTTTTAGTGAGCGATGCGAGCCTGTATTTGCGCGTAGTAATGAAACTTTTAGCAAGCGAGGTTTGATTGATTGCGAAGCAATGAACCTTACAGTGAGCGAAGCGTCAAAAGATGGGTTGGTTGGTTGGTTGGTTGGTTGGTTGGTTGGTTGGTTGGTTGTATTCAGATTATTTGGCGCCGTCAGCAACACGAGGGCTATAATGCGCCGAAACATTTCGTCATTTAACAA
>OZ021726.1:3267407-3287407 GCA_963978545.1 Linyphia triangularis
TTCGGTGGTATACTTTTCGATAATTCTTATATTATCCTTTTATATAAGTGAAACTGAGAAGAGAAGAAAAAACGATCGTTCATGAGCTATGCTCAAGCAAAGAGAACTCTATGTTAAAAGCATTCTTTTTTCCTCTTTTCACGTCATTGAAGCATTTTTACCGGAATTTTGGAGTTGGGGATGTTTAGAACACCTTAAGAGGCATTAGCAAGGCAATTTTTATCACAATCGTTAGAGCCGTTTTTTATCAATCACTGAAAAAAATGATTTTTTCAATGGCAGCTACCTTGTGCGCATGCGCGATTTTGACGAAAACCTTAATGGGAGGTCCTTGGGCCATCACCTACCTGCTCACCAAATTTGAACATCGTAGGTCAATTTGTTCGGGAGTTATGCTGACCAAGTACACACAGACAAACATTTTTTCTAGATCACTTTTTTGAGATCAGGATGTTTCAAAACGTGGAGAAATGCAAAAAAATCGACCGAATCTTATACTTTCATTACCCTATGTTACATTAGTGTAATTGAAAATAATAACATCGCACCAGACTTATGTAACAAATTAAGTAACAGTTAGGTATCATATAACAAAATAAGTGACAATAGCTACTCGAGTGTCTGTTATAAAAAAAAAAAATTAAGGTTTTCACTAGTTCTTTGAACTCGAACAATGTTTTGAAAAATCGATTGTGAAAATATCCACAATAATTGAGACATTTTGTAATTGAACTTTTGAAAGACGTAGCTTTTTAAGTTATATCAATTTCATTTTTAAATTATACGTATTCTACGAATGCGACTAACCCTGTTAGATTTAACTCTTAAATGCATAGCGATATGCATCGTACGTTTAAAACCTCATATCTCTTTATGTAGCAACCTTTCCATATAGTCCGAGAGGCGACTGCAATTTTTGGACACCATCGAACATCATTCTGAATTCTTTATAGAAATTGGAGTAAAGTGAGTAGATTACGAATCCACTGGTCTGCCGTGGCAAAAATGGCCGAAACTGATCAAAAATCGACTTTTAATAAGTTGAACTAAAATCCGATTAACAAATATGTCTTAACTTGCCAAAAATAATAGAACAAACTTATTCGTCTGGCAACCCACTTCATTTTGATTTTCAATGAGGAAAAAGAGCAAACGATTTCTGATCTTTGGCTCGGAAAACTTATATATTTTAAAAGTAAGCCAAATTGGCGACATCAGTTAAGTCATAAGTGAGGTAATATTTTTTGCCAACTTGGCTCCCTTTTAGTAGATGCAAGTAGACCGTCGCCAGATATCTGAATCGTCAGCAACCTTCTTAATTGAAAATTAAAGAGTGAGGGTTACCAAATTAAAAAAAATGCTCATTATTTGGCAAGTTATGGCGCATTTGGCAATCGGATTTTAGTTCAACTTATTAAAAGTCGATTTTTGATCAGTTTCGGCCATTTTTGCCACGGCAGACCAGTGGATTCGTAATCTACTCACTTTTCTCTAATTTCTATAAAAAAAATTCAGAATGATGTTCGATGGGGTCCAAAAATTGCAGTCGCCTCTTAGTCTAATGGTGTTTATTTTCTTTTAATTTTAATTTTACTAAAACTATTTTATCGTTTCCGAGCGCAACTACAATCTTTGACAGTTCGTTTCTTTATCTGTGAGAATTGTCATTGTTGGCGCGCTATCTGGAGTAAAATTTCATTTCGATAGGTGTTATGAATTACTATTATTTATATAAAAAAAAATTATACTTTCAAAAACAAGCCTTCCTACAGTTAAATATCGGGTATACCTGAAAATGTTTCAGTTGAGCCAGGAGTTCTTAATTTCAAACTTGGATATGATTCGAATGGGAAACCACTGTGTAATTTATTCCAAACTCTTTGTTTGGATGCGGTGCTTCTTTCTTTACGGAACCTGTTTCGAATGCCATATGAATCACCTCGCTCAGTAATCACGAATTGCAACGCACTTGGGAACGCGCCTCTTTCTTCCCACACTGGGAAGGTTTGATGGTTACTTTCGGATTTTCCATCGGCTGCACCTGAAATACCTTCCTGTTCACTGACAGACACCTTTTACAGAAAGCAACTCAGCAGCCTCCTCATATCTGCACATTACAGTTTACCTGGAAGCTGATTTTTTTTTACGAGTAACAGTTATTTCCTTTGAGTAACACCCCCTGTTTCAAGTCTCCAATTTTATTGGTGTTGTTTCTAATCTCCCTTTTGTCTGACGAAGTCAGACAATATCAGTGAAGCCATTGACTTTAATGAAGTCTGACAGTAGTTGTGGACAGTTATATATTGTGTTATAAATGTCCTCCCAGTCCAGTCCAAGGCAGTCCAAAATGTGCTGAGGTGATGCCTGTTCTTTTTGGCATTTAGGGCAAAGAGGAAAATTTTTGCTTCCCCCGGAATATGTTAAGCCTTTAAGGTGACCACTAGCAAGTCGGGACAGACGGGTATTGGTGTGCCTATCACAAGGAAGAGATAGGGAGTGTCCTGGCTTTTTGACTTTATACCATTCGTGAGATGGAGGTATATGCCGCTTTATTTTGAGCTATTTTCTTTGAGTATAACTCTTGATATGTGAGTAGAGAGGACAGGGTGTTCTCCTTAGCAAGAGTGTCAGCCAATTCATTTCCATGGATGTCTACATGTGACGGGATCCACTGAAAGTGCACTTTGTGCAGTCGGGATATGCTCTTGACTTTGCGTATTATGGATAGACTGGTTTTGTCTCCCACGAAGGCCCAGTTTTTAAGGTGTTGAATGGAACTTCGGCTATCGGATAGAATCCATAAGTCTCCGTAGTTGACCTCGCCAAAGATATTCTCTAATTGGTTGTCGACTGAATAATTTTTCTAAGAGGGGAAAGGCATTTTGTTAACCGACTTAAATAAACATATTGTTAAAAAAATTTCTCAGAATAAATGATGACGCAGCTTTTACTAAATAAAAACTATAATTTATTCATCCTTCGAAGGCTCACAAAACTTCTTCGAACAACAGAACAATCGCTATCAAGCTTCAATACAAGCTACTATACATACAACTTCGAACAAAGTGTTAATTCAAAACATCCGATGCTTGCCGAACAGCAAACGATTCTCCACTGAACTGGTGATTTAATTTTTGTTTCTTTAAATAGTGTCGCGGCAGAAATTTCTGGCAAAATCCAGCTAACCAATCACCTGATCGAAATGCCTTGAAATTTCCCGAATGATTTAAGTGTTGCCACCTTTTCCTAACATGTATTATCACTGTTTACAAATAAAATAAAATAAAATAGAACATTAAAAAAAATACGTCATTATTTACAATTATATACAGAATGAAATGAGATAAAATAAAACTTTAAAATAAACTCTTCACTATTTACAATTTTATACAAACGATTTTTGTAATAATATCATGTCTGTCCTTCAGCAATACGGTGTATCTTTCGAGAGAGGAAATAGAAAATTCCACACCACGAAGTATGCAAATTGAAAAAGGGTGGGGGGGGGGGGAGGAGCGATACCAATATAAGTGTACTCTGCACTATTGGAGCTTTGGATCGCCTGAAACATATTTCTTTTAAGAAATGTGATATGAAGTCTTAAGAAGTCGGGAGACTATAAGGGATTGAAGACGAATTGTAAGCAGAAAGTTTAAGGACTAAGAAATGATCAAGATCACTTCAGTGAAATGGGAAACTTCTCTGAAATAAATCTCAGAAACTTTAATAGATCGCTTAGAAGATAAACGATTTTTGTTTTTACTTCTTTTGATAATTTTGAATTTCTCATGTTTTTGATAGATATATACTGGCTATCTTTACGGTGTTCAGTATATTTTATGAGAAGTACTAATTTATTTGCACACCTGATGGTTGAGTGATTAGCACTCTGGCATCGCATACCAAAGATGCCTGGTTCGAGTCCAGGGTTACGCATGAATGTTCGTTGTGGTTCGGAATACACGTTAAGCTGTAGGTCCCGGCCTGATTAGGCCGACCAAACGGTATAGTGGTTAGCGCGCTAGCTTCTGGACTGCGAGGTTGTGGGTTCGAGTCCCATGTTAGGCATGGGTGTTTGTAAATGTATGTTGGCTTGTCTAATGACGAATGTTTCGGCGCATTATAGCCCTCGTGTTGCTGACGGTGCCAGATAATCTGAAAACAACCAACCCGGCCTGATTAGCCGTTATTGTGCATAAAAATAGGTCTTTGAGCGTACAAACCAACCAACCAATTTAAATACTCATGCATTTTAAATTTATTGTGGTGTTAACTAATTGAGAACTAGAAATGGAAAACGACCTAAGTACCAAAACAAAATTGAAAATTTTATTTTTACGGACAAAATTTCCTAAAGATCAAGCTAAACAAAGTGGAGAACTCCCAAAGTGCGAACTCCAGTAGCAATAGTTCAAATTCAATCTGATACTTAGACATTGCCTTAAGTAACAATGCGAATGTTTTTCATTTTTCGGCTCTCCTGAAAAATTTTCTTTTTTGGACTTGGGTCATTTTCTATTTCTAGTCCTCAATTAATAACAGAAAAGATGGTAAAATATACAGATACTTAAATCCATACACTTGATAACAACAGACAATCAGAGTAAGCAGTTAACCTTTAAAGACTACTTAGAAATGGATAACAGTCATTGTTTTAAACTTTTAACCTTGTTTATTTAGATCATTTAAGGTATATTTTGAATTTTTCAGATTTTTTAGAAAATTATTTTTATGATTTTTAAAAAACACTAAGAGTAACCACAATCGCAATTTTTTAGCAAAGAAAAAAAAAACTAACATTTCGATTGGCAAGTATTCTTGCCAATTGTCGTTAATGGTGTTATGGAAAAAATACGATTGGAAATATACTTATATAACTCCTTAAAAAATATTGTTGCACAAATTGTCTGTATATAGTGTAAATAGTGACGTATTATTTTAAAATTCTATTGTAATTTATTTCATCTTATTTTATTTATTAACAGCGATTATACAGGTTAGAAAAAGGTGGCAACACCTAAAGCAATCGAGAAATTTCGAGATGGTTCTTTTTCAACGAGTTGGCTGGAAATTTCGGGAATGTTCTCTCGCGCCAAGTATAAATAGGACTGGAGATCGGGAAAGTTTTCAGATTGACTTCGTACTTCGATGAAAGCTGTTCGCTTTGTTTACCTATTGGAGTGAGCTTGTATAATCGCTGTATTCGAAGTTGTTTTTGTTGAAGCTTGTGTTGAAGCTTAAGAGTGATTACACTGTTGCCTTTGAATAAATTCTGTGAGTTTTCTGAAGTGAATAAATAGTATTTTTTTATCTTAAAAACTGTGCCATCATTGCCTCAGAGGAAAAATTCATAACAATATTTATTATAACCTAATACAACATTTCAGAAAACTGTTTCCCTAAAAAAAGTTTAAGTTATTTAGATTTTTTTTTAAATAAATCACTTAGGAAACTTCACACATGAAACGTACCTTTTGCAACAAACTTATTCTCCCATGGATTTTCAAGTTCGTCGCAATGGTACGAAGTTAGCATGCTAAAGTGCAGCTGATATTATTGCAGTTGCTTTTGTCATAACGCAGCTGTTTTCAAGTTCAAGCTAATGTTATCCAAACGTGCTACTGATAAGAGAATGCGACGCAGTGTTGTTACACCTTACGACCGCACGAACCCATAAATACTGAAAATGTACAAGTTTATCAGATCGAGAGATTTGAGTGATAAGGACTCAACGTGTCAGAGATTAATTAGGATAAAATACTTGAGTCTGTAACCATAAGAAGGCATTGAGTAACTTTATGTTAATACGTATTTTTGCCGGTAAATTGCTTGATGTTGGTAAATTGGTAGTATCCATTATATTTTCTTATCCAGAGTTATTGATTTTTTAGTAGTTTATGAATATTTTTTCTCTTATTGGATAATGAAGTATTGTTAAAAGTTTTATTGAAAAAGGTCATTGGTATGGCTCAAAGTATTTTTGGGTATTTATAATTTCCATTCATTATAATAGAAGTATCAACTTGAACGCATATAATTTTATAATGTATGCATATAAGGTTTTTTACTTTCAATTACCCATGTGTATACATCATCGATATAAATAAACAACTGGATAGACTGCTTAACGCTGGGAAAATGAAGCCGTTGCCAGATGCCGTTGGTGGGATAAAAAATACGGATTGACGAGGATTGAAAATAAAAATTTGGGTTGTACACAGCAGAAATGTCAATAGTAGACCTTAATTAGTAATAATGTGCAAAAAAATATATACTCTAACACTTTACAAGGTTTTTCGCATTCCCATCCAACTCTAAAAGTGAACTGTGATTGGTTAATCTTCACACCAGCTTCGCAATCCCCGGCGCGTTTTTCTCTTTGCATTGACAATGGAGCAGTCTATCCAGTTGTTTATCTATATCGATGGCATAAATAGGGTAATGAAAGTATAACATTCGATTAAAAAAAATCGATTTCCTTGCATTTCTCCTCGTTTTGGAACATCCTGATTTCAAAAAAGTGGTCTAGAAAAAATGTCTTGTCTGTGTGTATGTAGTCTGCATAACTCCCGAGCAAATTTAACGACGATGTTAAAATTTGGCGTTGAAAACATTCCCACCTCCCTCATGAAAATGAGATAAAAGAGTAATTCTCATAAAAATTAGATAAAAGCATAAAAAGTTGAAAAACAAGTGTCTTTAACAGAGAGAGAGAACTCTCTGTCCTTGACCATCGTCCATCAATGATTGATTTTCTTGAGTTTCAAGCTAAGGACAAGCAAGGAAAAGGACCAAGCAAGGACAATGTAATGTCTATAGAATAAAACCACCAATTTTGCCATTTTGGCGGGTATTTTGAGATTTTTTGCTCTCGTAAAAATTTTAGCCAAAAATATCGCCAAACTTGCCATTTTTTATTTAAATGCGTGATAATAAGAAAAACGTAAGCAACACCATGTTAGATTTTACTGCAATGACCAATATTATATAGTGCAGGATGGCCACAAAATTCAAAAAAAAAAAAAAGAAAGTTCCCTGATAATTCCCTGATTTTAGGGCAAACTTTTTTTTTCAAATTTCCTCAATTTTCTTAGGTTTTCCATATGTCTAGACACCCTGATCAAATAGAACATGTATGCTAAAGAGACGCAATTTTTAAAAAAATAGTTTTGCTGGTAATGAAAAGTTTAAATTATTCCGTAACATTAACCTTCTAATGGCTTACCACTACTAATCTCCATGTAAACAGCGCCAAAATATGGATGAACGCTCCTTAAACAATACAAAATTTCCTTGATTTTCATGAAGTTTTAAAAAGTTCCCCGACATTTCCCTGGTTTTTTCCAGAACCAGAAAGCTCCCTGACATTTCCCTGATTTCCAGGTTTTCCCGGTTCTGCGGCCACTCAGTAGTGTAACTGAAAGTTGTGCGATGTTCCACACCCCTAGTTTTATAATTAATTCCGTTGCCTTCTCTGTTGTATGAAAGTAGGATTAGTGTTTGATTGAGACTGGTGTTCTTTAAATTTTGAAGAACGAATTGATATGCTAATTTATAAATATCTGACGCATAAATAAAATAGTTTCATAAAAATATCTAAATAATTTTTATTTCTCTTGCAAGACTGTCTGCCAAGACAATTATAATTTCTCTGAATTTTTGAGAAAGTAATCTTAATGTTCATCTAGAGCAGGGGTTCCCAACCGGTGGTACGCGGGAACGTTTCAAGTGGTACGGTGGTTTCAGGTGAACTAAAAGAAAGTTTTATCGATCTTACAGAAGATAGTTCCATGAAAGATTATTTTAAAGAGAAATCTTTAATTAACTTCTGGATGGGATGTAAAACCGAGTACCCTTTGATCTTCCGGCAAGCTCTGCTATTTTTGATGCCATTTGTCACGAGTTACTTGTGTGAGAGTGGATTTTCGGAACTCTTGTACATAAGAAATAAACATAGAAGCAGAATACGTGTTGAAGAGGACTTAAGATTGAAGATAAGTTCCATTACTCCTAATGTTGATATTTTAATCACAGTCAAACAACAAGTTTCGCACTAAAGACTATAAAAGTATATTTTGTATGATGATTAATTTTTTGCTGAGTTTGTACTAATTTTTTATTTCTATGTTTTTAGACCTATGGGTAATAAATAAAAATATAAACTAATATCATTTTAATCTTTTTATTTCTCCTTTATTATAAGCATGTTATAAATAAACAAATATCTAACCATTAAATATGAAGTTTTCTCAGGAATTTAATTAAAAAAGCCTTTGAACATTTTTAGAAGAGTAAATATTATACGTTTTTAAAAATATTTAGGTCTGGTGGTACGCCAAAATTTGTCAAAAAGTCAAGTGGTACGCAGGTGCAAAAAGGTTGGGAACCCCTGATCTAGAGTATCGAAAAATAATTTACAACAGTCTTAAAAGATATATAATTTCTGGAAAAAAAAAATCCATATTTTCTTCAGTTTAGATTTGAAATCAAGATATTTGGTCAAGGAAAATGTCAATGAAATTGTTACGTCCATTCACTTATTGTAACAAGTTTCCAAAAAATCTGTTATTCAATCTGTTTTAATTGCAACAAAAGTCAAATTCTGTCACCGATGCCAATAAACGAACAACAAATATATCGTTCAAGGCGAACTTCTAATTCAAGCGAGTAGCAGTTGTCGCTGACATAACTAACACGAAAACTATGAAACACCCCGGATTATAATGTGAGAACCGCCTGCATTAGAATAGTCAAGAAGTGAAGTAATTGAACATACGACCTCATAAAAAGGGGAAAATCACCGTTTAATTCAATATCGAAATAAAAGAACACCTTATTTGTCAGTGGTACTCTTTGTCTGCATTGAAATGTATCTTTTATTTTTCAAATTATAGGAGATAAAAGTTTTACACAGTAGGCTTTTTATTGTTGGGGCTCATTCTGTTGGGGTTTTAAGACATTTATTTGTGCTTTTAGACTAATTTATAAATACGTTAATATTTCTTTTAGACTGAGAGGCGACTGCAATTTTTGGACCCCATCGAACATCATTCTGAAATTTTTATAGAAATTAGAGAATAGTGAGTAGATTACGAATCCACTGGTCTGCCGTGGCAAAAATGGCCGGAACTGGTCAAAAATCGACTTTAAATAAGTTGAACTAAATCCAATTGCCAAATGCGCTATAACTTGCCAAATAATGAGCATTTTTTTTTATTTGGTAACTCTCACTCTTTAATTTTCAATTAAAAAGGTTGCAGACGATTCAGATATTTGGCGATGGTCTACTTGCATCTATTAAAAGGGAGCCAAGTTAGCAAAAAATACTACATCACTTATGACGTAACTGATGTCGCCAATTTGGCTTACTTTTAAAAGATAAGTTTTCCGAGCCAAAGATCAGAAATCGTTTGCGCTTTTTCTCATTGAAAATCAAAATGAAGTGGGTTGCCAGACGAATAAGTTTGTTATCTTACTGGCAAGTTATGACATATTTGGCAATCGGATTTTAGTTCAACTCATTCCAAGTCGATTATTGATCAGTTTCGGCCATTTTTACAACGGCAGACCAGTGGATTCCTAATCTACTCACTTTTCTCCAATTTCTATAAAAAATTCAGAATGATGTTCGATGGGGTCCAAAAATTGCAGTCTCCTCTCGGACTATATATTTCAAATTATAGGAGATAAAAGTTTTATACAGAAGGCTTTTTACTGTTGGTGATCATTCCATTGGGTTTTCAAGACATTTATATGTGCTTTTAGACTAATTTATAAACACGTTTATATTTCTTTGAAACGACTGATCTTCTTTAGTTCATTTCTTTCGATGCCATTTTCCTCAAGAAATTATTATTATTATTGAATTTAAAGAAGTTATTGTCACAATCTGAAAACATGCGTATTTTTAAATCTTTTATATTAACCTCGCTTTTGTATGTTTGTTTGCCAATGAGAGCGAAATCTGCGGATGCCTAACTAAACCTCTTGCTGTCATCCAATCGGGCTGAAACTTGGTAGTTAGATACTCATTCCAAGTCGATTATTGATCAGTTTCGGCCATTTTTGCCACGGCAGACGATAACACACGATAACAATGCATTCTATAAAATTTGGGGGCTATTACTGTTACTAATATGTTGCTTTTACGGAATACTAATAAACCAACTTGCCGTCATCCAATCGCGTTAAAATAGTATTTAACCGACCATTGAAGAAACTCTTTTCTGTTACCAAAACTGTTTTAATAAATAAATAAATAAATAAATAAATTTATTTATTTATTTAAATAAATTTATTTATTTATTTAAATAAATTTATTTATTTATTTAAATAAATTTATTTATTTATTTAAATAAATTTATTTATTTAAATAAATTTATTTATTGAAATAAATTTATTTATTTATTTAAATAAATTTATTTATTGAAATAAACTTATTTATTTAAATAAATTTATTTATTTAAATAAATAAATAAATAAATAAATAAATAAAATTGTTTTAATAAAATAAATAAAATATATTTGGATGTGAATGCATAATTCACATTCGATGTATTTAATATTTAAAATGAGATGCAAACACCAAGCACACTTTGACAACAGAAACGGCGCTATATTAATGAACATAAAAATTGACAATGCATATACAGGATTTATATTAAAAACTTTGTTTTTATGGGTTATATTATTTTGAAATCTTGAATTTGTTACATATTACAATATTAGTAGGCAATCAAATCATTGTAAAACTTAAAGAGAACAAAAACAAAGGAACTAAAACCTGGCTCGATAAAAGAACAATGGCTTACTTTATGAAACCTAAGTTTGTAGAATAGTATGTTTGCGCGTGTTTTAGGTTAATTTCCGCCACGTTGTTTTACAAAAGCTTCGGTGGATGAACAGGAAGAAATAGTTTATTATGAATTCGAAGGAAACCAGTCTTTGAGATCGAAATCGTCTTTCGATTTCGCATTGTTCACACAAAGAGAGCGTTAAAAAGTGAATCGGAAAGCACACGGAAGTTTTTTTTAATGAAACTTGAAACGTGACATAATATTGTGTCTCTCGGTTTTTGTTGAGAGGATTCGTACAATTGTTCTTCTTTCTTATAGACTGAGATTTTTTATAGAAATTAGAGAAAAGTGAGTAGATTACGAATCCACTGGTCTGCCGTGGCTAAAATGGCCGAAACTGGTCAAAAATTGACTTTTAATAAGTTGAACTAAATCCAATTGCCAAATGCGCCATAACTTGCCAAATAATGAGCCTTTTTTGTTATTTGGTAACCCTCACTCTTTAATTTTCAATTAAGAAGGTTGCAGACGATTCAGATATCTGGCGACGGTTCACTTGCATCTATTAAAAGGGAGCCAAGTTGGCAAAAAATATTACGTCACTTATGACGTAACTGATGTCGCCAATTTGGCTTACTTTTAAAAGATATAAGTTTTCCGAGCCAAAGATCAGAAATCGTTTGCGCTTTTTCTCATTGAAAATCAAAATGAAGTGGGTTGCCAGACGAATAAGTTTGTTCTATTTTTGGCAAGTTATGACATATTTGGCAATTGGATTTTAGTTCAACTCATTCCAAGTCGATTATTGATTAGTTTCGGCCATTTTTATCACGGCAGACCAGTGGATTCCTAATCTACTCACCTTTCTCCAATTTCTATACAAAATTCAGAATGATGTTCGATGGGGTCCAAAAATTGCAGTCGCCTCTCGGACTATTAGGAAACATTTTTGTTTTACTTTAGTCAATGCTGTTCCAATGATATTATCGAAATTAAATCTACAAACGATATATTTTTATTGACAATTATTTTTTTGGAACAACATCAATTTGTAGTGTTTAAAATTATCTTTCATATGAAAGTTTTCAATGACTCAACACAAGGAATAACCACGTGTTTTTAAATTTTAAATTTTTGATTTCTAAATCTGCTTCTATTGAATGTCAATTGATAATACAAATTCAATTCCATATCTATTGAATAATTTTGAATTCTATGTGAAAGAAATAATTTTTATAAAAATTGAATTATGCTTATATACATTTACATGAACATGTTATTTTAACCTTTACATTACAAATATAAGTTTCTGAAAGCATATCTAATGCACGAATTTTTTCAACTGTTATGTTATTGGACAAACATGGACGATTATTCGTGCAGCGATAATTCTTCAGCACCCCCCCCCCCTACATTTGCCAATTTTATTGCACTCTGTACACTCATAATAAGAAAGTTACAGAAGTTAATTATGGTTAAATAGAAAAAAAAAAAATCAAATATCAATTGTAGTTTGATTCAGATTAAAAAACCATTTTTTTTTTCTTTCAGTTTTCAATAATGCTATATAATGGTAAATCGATAATAAAAATACATATATTGGTGTATACGGCCAGCGAAAGGCTCCAACATAAGTCGTAAGGCCCGCTTCTAAAAGTTAGTGGCGAACGCTGACATAGAGTAATGAAACTACAGCATTCGGTCAAAAGAAAAGGGGGGGGGGGGAGGGAAACGATTTTTTTTCTCTCCCTTCTTTTTGGCATTTTTTTCACGTTTTGGAACATCCTAGTTTCAAAAAAGTGGTCGAGAAAAATGCCTGTCAGTGTGTACGTAGTCAGCATAACTCGACCAATGATGTTCACATTTGATGGGCGTGTTAGTGCTAGGCATGGTACCTAATACCAATAAGGAATAATGTTTGTGTCAAAATCGCGCATGCGCATAAAGTTGAAACTATGAATATCTTGTTTTCCAGCAATTGTTAAAAAACGGCTTCAAAAGATTTTGATTAATATATCTGTGCTAATGCTTCTTAAGGTGTTCTAATCGACCCCACCTTTTAAAATTCGAGTAGAAATACGATAAAAGCGCAATAAGTTAAAAAACGAGTGTCTTTAAAGCAGAGCTCTCTGCTCTTGAGCTTCGACCATCAAGGATTGATTTTTTTCCATTTCACTCACAAGAAATTACAATGTAATGTCTATCGAATATCACCAATTTCACCATTTTAATGGTTTTTTTTTTTTGCCCACGTAAAAATTGCTGCCAAAATATCGCCTATCTGGCAATTTAATTTATAAATGAGTGAATATATGGTTGGTTGGTTGTTTTCAGATTATCTGGCGCCGTCAGCAACACGAGGGCTATAATGCACCGAAACATTCGTCATTAGACAAGCCAACATACATTTACAAACACCCATGCCTAACACTGGTCTCGGAACCCGCAACCTCGCGGTCTAGAAGCTGGCACGCTAACCACTATACCGCTTGGTCGGCGAGTGAATATATGAAAACGGTAAATATATTGTCACCGCCATATCAAAAATTTGTATTTAAATCCGGTTCTCCCCATTTCACCTGTATAAATTAATTATAACGATTTTTTTTATTTTAACGACAGTATATTTATGAATTTTAATTAATAAATAAAAATTACGATACTTCATCTGCCATATCTATATAAATAAAACTGACTTTCTGTCACACGGATTTGGGGACCGTTTCACGTAAAAACTACCTAACGGATTAGGATGAAATTTGGTATATCGCTTAATTAAACGACCAGGAGTAAAATAGGCGATATATTTTTAATTTTAATTGAGTTTTAAAATTTCCGAAATAATTTTTTTTGGTGTTTTTAAGCAGACACAATTTAGTATTTCCTGAATGGCAACTGAATGACAATCTTCGTTTGGTTTGTTTTGAAAATCGCAAATGATATTCTACATTCACAATGCCTAGAAAAAAACCGCCCATCATTAAGCAAAATCGACAAAAAAGTTTTTCAAAAACGTTTAAAGAGGAACGAATTACAAAATGACAACCAAGAAGCTTCGACTCAAATAGTGCTTAAAACTATTTTCGTAACATATTATAAACAGACTTACTTTATTGTACTTATTTTTACATATATATACTTATACATATTACTACAGCATGCTTTGTAAACTTTCCATTTATTAAACTTTTATATTACTTTTATTTAGTACCAAAAACTGAGTTTATCCGTCAACGACGGGCCACGCAGCTAGTCTAATTTATAATTGTTAGAAATATTTATCATAAGCGGATAAGAGGATATTTGTGTGCGAAATGACATTGAGTGTTCTTTGTTTAGGGCGTCGACTTTGAAATTGCAATGGGTGGAAATGAATCATTGACAGCGCAAGTAAAAAAAAATGAGCTTAGTTAGTCGCCAGTATTCATTAAACAGGATGTTAAAATCAAACCGGCCCATTGTTTAAGTCTTGTCTACGTGGTGAGTTTGCAAATGGATTTTAAATGGAAAAAGGAATTTAAAACGACAAATGTACGGAAATAATTAAGGGGAAAATAATTCTTGATTGTTGCACTAATGCATTTGAAAGTTCTGTAGCTATGTAGTACAGTTGTAATTATAAATCTCTTATGTTAACTTCGATTTTGAGTGTGTTTGATGTCGATGACAATGCTTTCTATTAAATTTTGGTGCTGTTACCGTCACTAAAAGGCCGCTTTTATGGAATTCTAACAAACCAACTTGCCGTCATCCAATCACGTTGAAATAGCGTTGAACGGATTATTGTTGAAACTTTTTCCTAATACAATTTTTTTTTTAATAAATAAATAATAAAATTACTTCAATCAGAATAAATAAATGATATTTGGATGTCGTTTACGTTCATTTTTAATAAATAAAATCTGAAACATAATTTGCCGCACAGTTTTCTAAGATAATTGTTTTTGGTATTGACTCTGTGTTATTGAATATCAAAATTGACAATGCATATAAGGTTTTTTTTTTTAATTATGTTTTTATGTGTTATGTTATTTTTTATTATTGATATTTTGAGATAGAACTTAGACAATTAAATAAAGCGTATACAATTTTGTTTATTTCTTTGAAATATCCAGCAATTTGAAACAAAAGCAAGTTCGAATCGATAATAGATATCGTAAAATATGACTTATTATTCAAACTATATTCTTGTACCAATATTTTTGAGTACTGTATTTATGAGTCATCTTACAAATTTAGCAGGGTGCAAAATGTTTGGTATAATTGGAATTTCTTTCTAAATCAAAATTCTTTCACTAAAAACTTAGATGAATAAATAATATTTTTTTGTTTCTTAATTTTCTACAAAAATACAAAACAATTCCTTCCCATAGATATATATACAGGGCCTCATTTAGATTTTTGAGAATAATGGCGTTATTTTTCTTTCTTTTTCTTTCTATGTTTATTTCTGCGTTAGTAGTCACAGTATTTTTTCCTCCTCAAATATATATTGCAGTATGGTAAGTGAAAACACAGTATGTCGAATACGAAATGAAAAAGAAATGTATTTCGAGTAAGTTAATTATAGATACATTGGCTTTTCCGGGTGACAACAGAGTTCATTAAAAAAGTTCCCTGATTTTACTGACAAATTTCTACAAAATTCCCTGATATTATAGAAAATTTATTTCTAGTTTCCCCAATTTTTCCAGATGTGTAGATCAAAAAGAACCTTTAAACCAAAGGAGATAATATGCCAATTTTTAAAAAATAGTTTTGACAGTAGTAAAAACTTTAAACTATACCATAACATGAAAGTTATAACGATTACAACAATTCTCCTAGAACCAAAATACGGATGAATGGGGTAATGTCCTTCAAAACAATAGAAAAATTCCCTGATTTTCACGAAATTTTTAAAAGTTCCTCGGCATTTCCCCGATTTTTTCCATAATCAGAAAGCTCCTTGACATTTCTATGATGTCCAGGTAATGTGGCCACTTTGCTTTTATAAGGTGCCACATATTGAAAAAAGATGGGGAAACGCAGAACACAAGAAAAAATTAGAGTCGAAGTAATATAAAAACAAAATAATGCTAAGCAATTAAATTTTCAAAGGTAAAATTCGTACTTTTCTAGCTGCAAACTATGATATCAAATAGTTGACATTAAAATTTTCTAAATTTAAAAAGTAAATAATGTTTTCAGTTGAGGGTCTGAAAAGCGAAGGTGACTTTCTTAACATTCGAGAAAATAAACTTTAAAGTTTCTTATTTATATTTAATTCTATGAAAACTAGTGATATCTTCATTCCAGAGGTTAGAATTTAAAAAAAATAATTTCCATACAAATTTAATGTGAATAAAAATCTTTAAAGTGTATTTTCTCAAAAGTTAAGAAAAGTTTCTTGGACCCTTTTGCTTCTCAAACCCTCAGTTCGAATTCAAAAGAGCCGCAGAAAAATTCAGTCAAGTAACCCAAGTGAAAAATAGGCCATGGACATGCTTATTAGGTTTTTAAAATCTTAGAGTTTAAGATTTTCGAAGATAAATTAAAGGACTATGTAATTTTGTTTATGAGTAATTTTGAAAATAAAAAACTTAATCTCTTTAAAAGTCAATATTTAACTAAAGACTTCTCAAATCATATAACTTCGGAGATTAACTTTTTATTCCATCATACAGGTATACAGTTTTAAGCAAAATTAATACCTTTTTTTTTTTTAAAGTTTTTCAATAAAACCAGTACTGGTGAAGTTTTGCTGAATGTGAATGGATAGCATGAATCGATGTCGTATATTACTGGTTCATGGACCTGTCATTTGAGGGATATCAACCAATGGCAAAGCTTAATACATTTCGCGGGGAAATCAAAATGAAATAAAATCATGATTTTAGGGTTTCTTCTTGTATAAAGAGTTAAATTTCAGGTTAAAAACATAGTATAAATAAAAATAATATCTATTTTATACATTTTCCACTTTCGTTTGACATAATTAATTTATGATAACAGCCAACAATTGAACTATTAATTAATAGCAATGCCAAATCTTGGCGCATCAAAAATAATTCTCGGTGATTAATTTAAGAAGTTTTAAAATTCTCATAAGACTTACCTGAATTTCCTAAGAAGATGCAGATGAGAAAAAGTTGGCTCCAAATCCTTTTCTTCATTTTGAAAAATAAATTCCTTGCTTCTACACACTTTTTATAGAATACTCTTGAACCCAGATTCTGTTTGAAGTTTTTCTTTTTGTACCATTCTAAGCAAAGCGTTCTCACTTGTAAACGAAAAATTATGTCCTTTGCATTATCATATACGATGTATCACACAGCAGGCAGATTAAGTTCTTATTGCTCCCTTTTTTGTAAGAAGTTTTGTTCTTGCGTTTATCTGTTAAAGATTTTTACATTATTCGAAAAATTATTAAAATAGATTATTCTTACATATTCTTTTTAATCGCTTTCGAAACTTCGAATGATTGCAAATGCTTTTTGATTAACCTAAATTAAAGGAAAAAGTTTACAATGTTCTTAATAATAATCTGCTAAAAAGACGATAAATTGATATCTTATAAGCGCCGATATTATTCCAATAAATAAATTCTGCGACGATGTTCACAAAACTAACTTCGGAATCGTTTGCTTCGAATTCAACAGAATCGGTAGGAAAGGAAGAAGATCCGATTTTAATCTTGGAATAAATTAAAAACTGTCTGGAATTCGCTGGAATCCGCACCAAAACACAGTCACACTCTACAAGAACAAATGGCAGTGGAACCACTTTCTATCGCCAACTGGTTCTTCGAAACAAACCAGCCGTCTGTGAAAGAGAAGTTTAGTGCTCGTGTTGGCAGCGAGGCCGATCCGACAAGACTTGTCCAGCCTGTTTTGGACGCCTTGGGCGATTCAAAATTCTTTTTCGGTTTCAATCGCAAAAAAAAAAGTTAAATTAACCTGCCTACGTAACGGGTTGAGCGCGCTTCGGCGGCGTTTCGGTTTGGCGCGCTTTCTTGGCGCATGATTGCTTAGAGATCAAACGTGCTTTGATAACGTTTCATTTACTTCGGTGGTCGTCTTTAAAACTTTGGAAGTGACTTCAAATCTTCTGTAATTTAGCTGTTTTGTACGTTAAAAAAGATAATGGAAAAGAATATATACCCTTCTCGCCATTCTAGATTTAAGGTATACATATACATTAGGAATTGCGAAATTTGACTCAAGTCTGCGTTTTTGTTTTTTGGTTTTAAAATATTCCCGAATTCATTACCATTAAAATGATACTATTTTCTTTCTGAGACTCAAATTACTTTTTAAATTACAGTAGGTTTTGTGAACCTGTTTTGTATCACGTTCATTAGTGTAGTAAACTTTAAACGCGTTTTCTGAAGAATGACATTTTGGTGTTACATGACTTTACGCCAACGGTCATAACTTCATTATAAATGGTCCGATTTACAAAATTCTAATTTTGTTTTGTAGACAATAGTTATGAATGTATTTTCTATGGAGAATCTAATATATACTGTTATAAACACATTTGTTATGCATATTTTAATCTTAATTTTTTTGTTAAAAACTATGTATTTTTTTAATTTTTTATTCAAAAAGTTATAATTAAATAAATATTGAAGCCAAATTCAAAATTCTCCATAGGAACATGCATTAATATAATATCTCTTATTGCTATAAAAATAATACCTCTAAGTTAATTACAAGTTTAGTTATATGTGTTCTAATAATGTCCTAATTAGTCACTTTAATTGCAATTAGCTGATTAAAAAATTGACGAAAAAAAAAAAAGTTTATATATATAAATGCATCATTTTTAATTCTGATGTACTGCCAAAAAGGTTGAAATTATAACATAAAAATTAAAGAAAATCATCTCAATTGTATATGTATACCTTAACAAAATCAATGGATTCAGCCAGTGGCTCCCAACCCGACCACATGAGGTCAAAAGTAGACAGTAGAGGTGTCTAACTTTAAAAATATTCATAGATGCAAGATTTCAAAATAAACAGCGTCGGTGCTTCTGTTAAATATCTTTTCTCTCTCTCTCTCTCTCTTTCATAAAAATGAGCTAAATTTGCCGAATTATCCTAAAATGTTTCTGTTTTTTTTAAAATTTTGATGAGGATTTACATTTTATCAAGGAAAACTAGGAGTGTGAAACATCACCAAACTTTCAATTACTCTATAATACTGACTTGGAATTTGTGTCGTTTACTGTTTTTATATTTTCATGATTCATTTAGCAAAAATGGCCAGTTTGGTGACATTTTTTGCGATAGTTCTTATATGTGGGGCCGACTAAACGGTATAGTGGTTAGCGTGCTGGCTTCTAGACCTCGAGGTTGCGGGTTCCGAGTCCCGTGTTAGGCATGGGTGTTTGTAAATGTATGTTGGCTTGTCTAATGACGAATGTTTCGGCGCATTATAGCCCTCGTGTTGCTGATGGCGCCAGATAATCTGAAAACAACCAACCAACTTATATGTGGGTCTTAAAAAATTCCATCAAAATGATGATTTTGGTAAAATACTTTTCGATAATTCTTATATTATCCTTTCTTAAAAATGAAACTGAAAAGAGAAGAAAAAATGATCGTGTTGTTGTTGTTTCTTATCCCAACTGGTCTAGCTGAGCTAGACCAGGTCCACGAGTCCACCCACCCTCAGGAAGTCGAAGAACAAGACGCGCAGGAAATCTTCTTTTTCAAAATGCATGCAGCTAAGGAGGTGAGCCGCTGCACCGGCATTGCAAGTTGGATAGACCTTTCTTTTATGTTCATACCTCATACACCTTAGGTGACCACTGATAAAACTTGTGTACGCAGTCTGATCGCCTCTATCTCCTCTGAAGTTCAAAGCGCGTCCCGGCTTTTCCCCAGAGTACCAGGTGTGCACCGGGGGAACAATCCAGTCCAGCTGTACACGTTTCTTTCTAATGGAGTGAATTTCCGAGGATGTAAGTACCAAGTTATCTGGCAGGAGCTCATGTGTGCCAAGTTTTGCCAGCGAGTCAGCGATCTCATCGCCATAAAGACCTACATGGGACGGGATCAAAACGATCGTTGATGAGGTATGCTCATGGAACGAGAACTCTGTGTTAAAGGCATTCGTTTTTCAACTTTTTACGCTATTAAAGCATTTTTATAGGAATTTCGGTGGTGGGAAGATTTAGAACACCTTAAGAAGCATTACCACAGCGATTTTGATC
>OZ021726.1:3292407-3474907 GCA_963978545.1 Linyphia triangularis
AGATGGAGCGAATTATGAGAAATATTCCTGGCTCAAGGGATCGAAAAACTAGAGTGGTTTGTTGGCTCTGCAACAGGGAAGGACATTTCAGACGTGATTGCCCTGAATTGGACAGGAGAGGGGACAGACCCTCGTCCGAGCCTCAGCTGTTAAACTAAAGAGCGGCTATCTCGCGAGGCGGAGGTCGCCGTGTAGAGCAGGTGGTGCCCCACTCAGCCTCTATCACATCTCATCCCTTCAAGGAGGAAACCATGGTTTATTCGTGGAGGGCAAGATCAATGGAACTCCCTGTCGTCTAATAGTTGACTCAGGGGCAAATGTAACCATCTTACGGACGGATGTAGCCCGGCGCCTGGACAGCCAACCTCTTTACACGGCGCCTTCAGTTTCACTACAGACTGTGACTGGTGACAAAATTTCTGTGCATGGGAAATTAAATGTCAACATCTCTTTTGGATTTCACACCTACACTCACACCGTTTACGTCGCTGAAATTATTGACCCATGTATTCTTGGATTGGACTTTTTACAGAGAAATGGAATTACTTTGAATTTCGAGAAAGGCGAGCTTCAAACGGGAAAAGAAGAAGTTCCATTGTTCGGTTTGGACTCGGAAGAGCCGTGTGCATATCGAATAGTAGCTCTTGAAGACATCACCATCCCTTCCATGACAGATTTGGTTGTAAAAGGTTCAACAGAGCTCCCGAAGGCCTTCCGATTTGGAGTAACGGACTTCCCATCATCGAATAGCGTCCCGAAAGGAGTGGTAGTAGGAGCGACGCTTGTGGACCTCTCTCAAGAGGTGGTGCATGTGAGAATGGCCAACATCGGTGATTCTAAGAGAGTTATCAAGAAAGGAGAAGAAATTGCCACTTGCACACCTGTTACAAGCATCGAACGAGGATCGAAGGAGCTTCCGACCGCACCACCCACGGATTTAGTGGACCAGCTTCTCGAGGATGCTCGGTTGGAAAGAAGGCAAGAGAAGATTGTCGGAAACCTTATAAAAGAATTTCAAGACATTTTCTCCATGTCATCGAAAGATGTAGGAAGAACAGAGCTTACTCAACATCGAATCGATACTGGGACCCATTTACCTATTAAACAACATCCTCGAAGACTTCCTTTCGCAAAACAAGAGGAGGTCGGGAGATTGTTACATGAAATGGAAGATAATAGAGTTATCGAACCCTCCTCAAGTCCATGGGCCTCTCCAATCGTACTCGTTCGAAAGAAGGATGGTTCCACCAGGTTTTGTGTGGATTACCGGTAGCTGAACGAAATTACGAAAAAGGACAGCTACCCTCTGCCAAGAATCGATGACACTTTGGACACTCTATCGGGGAACCAGTGGTTTTCGACTTTGGATTTGAAGAGTGGATACTGGCAAGTGGAGATACATCCCGACGATCGTGAGAAGACTGCCTTCACTACCGGCCAAGGATTATGGCAGTTTCAAGTTATGCCGTTTGGCTTGTGTAATGCACCGGCTACGTTCGAGCGACTAATGGAGACTGTGCTTAGAGGACTTTCCTACGAGACCTGTCTGGTATATTTGGACGATATCATTATCACCGGGCGGAGTTTTGATCAACACTTGCAAAATGTGAAGAACGTGTTCTTGAAGCTTAGGGAAGCCCACTTGAAACTTAGCCCATCAAAATGTAAGCTCTTTAGGCGGAAAGTCAGTTATCTCGGACACATCATCTCATCCGATGGAGTAAGCACAGATCCAGCCAAGATCCATGCTGTGCAAATTTGGTCTCGACCGCAAGACGTTCATCAATTGCGAAGCTTCCTAGGCCTGTGCACGTATTACCGTAAATTCGTGAAAGGTTTCTCCAAGATCGCCAGACCCTTGCATCGACTAACAGAGAGCAAGCAGAAGTTCCTATGGACTGCCGACTGTGACGACTCCTTCAATCAACTGAAGAACGCTTTAACATCCGCGCCTGTTTTGGCTTTTCCCGATGTTAACAAGGACTTTATTCTGGATACAGATGCCAGCAATGAGGGAGTGGGCGCCGTTCTTTCCCAGGAAATTGAAGGACAGGAGAAAGTCATCGCTTATTTTAGTAAGAGCCTGTCAAGATCCGAGCGGAACTACTGCGTCACAAGAAAGGAGTTACTGGCAATAGTAAAAGCCGTTGAGCACTTTCATCATTACTTGTACGGCCGAAAATTCCTTTTAAGAACTGATCATGCGTCTCTGACTTGGTTGCTGAATTTCAAGAATACAGAGGGACAAATAGCAAGGTGGATTCAACGCCTGCAGGAATACGACATGGATATCCACCACAGAAAAGGAACGTTCCATGGGAATGCAGACGCTCTTTCTAGAAGACCATGTCCGGAGAACTGTCGATTTTGTTCCAATGCCGAGTCTAAGTTCGGGGTTAGCACATCGGCCGTTCGGAAAATAACTACCAACTCAACTACTTCAGAATTGGACCCTTGGAGTGACCGGAATGTTCGAAAAAGTCAGGTTGAAGATCAGGACTTGAAACCTCTAATTGAATTCATGGAAGCAGCTACCGGAAAACCCAGTTGGCAGGAAATTGCATGCTATAGCCCAACAATGAAGAGATATTGGGCTATGTGGGACTCTTTGCACTTGAAGAATGGAGTACTCTACCGTCTATGGGAGTCCGATGATGGCAAAAGCTTCCGGTGGCAATTAATCCTTCCAAGTTCTAGAGTTACGAACGTTCTAGAAGAACTTCACAGCAGTTCTACTGGAGGACATTTTGGTGTCACGAAAACTCTTCAGAAAGTCAGGGAGAGATTCTTCTGGGACAAAGCAAAATCCGACGTGGAGAAGTGGTGCAAGTCCTGTGATGCATGCAATTCGCGGAAGGGACCGAAGACCCGAACTCGTGGAAAGTTGCAACGTTACAACGTAGGAGCACCATTCGAAAGAATTGCTTTGGACGTCTTAGGCCCCCTACCTCACACATCTAATGGCAACAAATACATCCTAGTTGTCATGGACTACTTTAGCAAGTGGCCAGAAGCATACGCGATTCCGGAACAGGAAGCCACAACCGTAGCAGAAGTCCTCGTACGGAATTGGATCTCCCGATTTGGCGTACCCCTGCTGATACATTCCGATCAGGGGACTAACTTCAACTCTGCCGTCTTCACTGGGCTGTGTGACTTGCTCGACATGGAAAAGACTCGTACAACTCCCCTGCATCCACAATCCGATGGAATGGTTGAACGATTTAATAGAACGATTCTGAATCATCTCTCCTTGTTTGTTTCCAAGAACCAGCAAGATTGGGATCAGAAACTTCCATTGTTCCTTTTGGCCTACAGAAGTGCTACTCACGAGACCACCGGATATACACCATCTCAAATGATTTTCGGAAGAGACCTTAGACTACCCTGCGACCTCCTCTTTGGACGACCACCGGACACACCTTCCTCGCCTGTCCAGTATCTAGATGATCTCCAGGCACGTTTGGAAGCCGTACATCGGTTCGCCAGAGAAAGAATCAACATCATGACAGAGCGCATGAAGGTCCGCTACGATGCCAAGGCCACGGAACGTTCATTCCAGGAAGGTGACAAGGTGTGGTTATGGAATCCTAAACGTCGGAAAGGACTCTCCCCTAAGCTCCAGACGAACTGGGAAGGGCCGTATGTGGTCCTTAAGAAGATCAACGACGTCGTGGTAAGGATTCAACGGACATCCTCCTGTAAACCTAGAGTTGTACATAACAATAGACTAGCCCCATATTATAGTAGAAGTGATTGAATTGCCTTTCCTCTTAAGGACTTCACTGCCCGGGACGTGCAGTCTTTAAGAAGGGGGAAATGTTGCACACATTGTCTGTATATATTGTAAATAGTGACGTATTATTTCAAAATTCTATTGTAATTTATTTTTATCCAATTTTATTTAGTAATTAATAGCGATTATACAAGTTAGAAAAAGGTGGCAACACCTGAAGTAATCGAGATGTTTCGAGAAATTTCTTTCCGATGAATTGGCTGGAAATTTCGAGAATGTCTCACGCGCTTGTTTATAAAAAGACTGGAGAACGGTTAAGTTTTCAGATGTACTTCGGATTTCGTTGAAAGCTGATAGCTTTGTTGACCTATTGGAGTGCGCTTGTATAATCGCTGAATTCGAAGTTATTTTTGTTGAAGCTTGTGTTGAAGCTTGAGAGTAGTTAAACTGTTGCCTGTGAATAGATTTTGTGAGTTTTCTGAAGAGAGAATAAATACTTTTAAACCGTGAAAACTGTGCCATCATTGCCTCAGTGGAAAAATTCATAACAATATATATATATAATATATATATATATATATATATATATATATATATATATATATATATATATATATATATATATATATATATATATATATTATCTGCCCTCCCCCCCGCGGTAGTATTTAGATCAAAGTTAAGCTTTGATCTAAATTATGGGAGGAAACAATTTTACCTCTACAGGATCTCAGAAATACTCACACAAAAATATTAAAATATAAGAAAACCTGTTGATTCATACAAGATACAACGTGACCTAAAATTTTATACCCCTTCCATAGCTTCTCTTGCGAAAGTTACGTAAATACGGAGGAACGAAACCTTGGTATAAGTTGTTCACTGTATTACAGACGAAAGGGCGTAGAATGGACAATTCCCGCATTTTTAAAAAAAAAACCGAGTGAAATTAGTTTATATTTATTAAGAATTTCTTTCTGATTCCAAATATTCAAACAAAAGTTTTTTAAAAAAATTCGTTATTTAAATATTAAGAAAAGAAAATGCCCCAAAACCAGTCCGATCAAAACACTCCCCTATAGCTGTGACGTCATGACATCCTTCCGTTCATTATGGTTATCGTTTGTTTCTGCCAAATAGTTGGCGTTTATTTTAGAAGACAGTTACCATATCCTGTACATGTTGGAGCGATTTGCAAGAAAGTTGCAAAACTGTTTTCCGCTGCTGCGTTTCAAGCCAAGTTATTTCAGATCTTTTGACGTCACATTAGCTTCGAGGTGAATGTGTCGTTTTCCCCGCCAAAGTCTAATAGATGAACTATTGTTGCAAATTATAAAAAAAAGAAAGAAAAGAAAAGCGCAGTGAGAAATTTTTTTGTGTTTACTGTCTTTTGAAACATTTAGAATTCAATAAAAATAAATACTAAAAAAAAAATAAGGGAATTGTCCTTTCATAAATATAACAAACGTACACTTTCCCAAATTACAAATACCAAAGGGTATAGTGGTTAGCGTGCTAGCTTCCAGACCACGAGGTTGCGGGTTCCGAGAGTCCCGTGTTAGGCATGGGTGTTTGTAAATGTATGTTGGCTTGTCTAATGACGAATGTTTCGGCGCATTATAGCCCTCGTGTTGCTGACGGCGCCAGATAATCTGAAAACAACCAACTCAAATTACAAATACAGTCACCACTTCCGGAACTCCAATCTTAATTAGTCTTTTTCATCTTCATAAGCAAAGTTGATCTTTTTGCTTACTTTAAGCACAACATTTTTGGAGCACTTCCTTTTCTTCGTTGGACCATGCGAGGAATTCCTGGTCATCGTCACGTTTTTGCACTAAGTCCTCCACTCTGTGAATATGCACACACTTCCGGAAAGGTAAGAATAAAATCTTCTCTTTTTTTTCATTCTTAATTTGAGGATATAAAACATCCTTAATTAGTCAAGTAACCTTTCGTGACACCAATTGTAGTTTGCCGCACAATTTGGAATGATCTTTTTTTATTAGGTGAGGTAGAAGGGGGGGGGGTCATAATGCTGCAGGATGAATTGGAGTTAACAACTTTCATTTTTTAAAAAAAAAAACATTAATTTCATATGAAAAGTATTTTAGAAAATGTTTCCTTGTTGTTTCAGAGTACAGTGTACTTTCAAAACTATATTTATTTTACATTTAAATGTAGTTTTCTCCATTAATGAAAGTTGTTCCAGACATGTTAAATTTTTTTTTTTTTTTTCAAATTATTTAATACTTTCTAAGAGCATTGATAAATTATAGCTAAATACTTTTTTGGAAGTTTAATTATAATTTATTTAAGTTATAATGTATATTTTTCTTGAAATACAATATACAAATGAAACTTTAATAAAAAATTTAGGTAAAACCCTATTTTCGTTCACATTTTTTTAAAAAAAAACTTCCAAATTTATAAAAGGGTTCCAAAATTATGTTATAACATTTATGATGCATTTAAAAATGAAAATAAAATTGTAAATCTCTAAAAATTGGTACCCCTGGAGCGCTTTGATGTATGTGCAATATTGGTATATTTTAAAACGTTAAATACTTGTAAATTAAAAAAAAAAAAAAAAAAATCTCAAATTTTTCTTATCTTTATAATACTAATAAAATAATGTATATATATATATATATATATATATATATATATATATATATATATATATATATATATATAAAAAAAAAAAAATAAAAAAAAAAAAATTGTGGCCAAACGGTCATCAAAATATAGTTCTGATTTTTATTGGCTTATAGTTTCAAGCTCAAAGCTATAAATAAAAGTAGTGTTTTCATACTTTGTCTAAATAGCATTTGCCATTCCATAAAATGCCAAGGAAATTATATAATAATTCTCCTTTTTCATACTTGGCCTAAAAATGACAGGCATTCTATACCATGCCTAGTAGGGTGGTTAAAAAAAATTGAGCTAGTGTCCAGGTCACCCCCTATTTTTTTTTTAGATTTACCAATAGTATAATGCTGGACAAATTTTAGATTCTTAATCAAATTCTAAGAGGGTGCTCAACGACCTCCACAATTTAACATTAGCAGGCGTATAGGAAATGCAACAAATAATTTACAGTTCAGAATTATTTTAAATTTTTACCGGAAGTTTTTTGTGGAAATTTAGTTTGTTGCATTATATATGTATACACTATGTACCAATAAGTATTTGGACACCCATGCAATTGAGGATGTCTGCAGTCCTGATCTACGTCACCCTTGATTCCAATTCATGGTAGGCTCAACGCTGACTACTACTCCACTAACCTAGATAACTTTGTGCTCCCTACGCTGTGGCAGTTTTACGGGTTGGATCATTGTTACTTCCAAGATGACAACGCCACTTGACATGTTGCGAGGTCCACCATGGATTAGTATGATGACAGCGGGCTGAACCGACTGGACTGGCCTGCTCAGAGTCCAGACGAGAATCCCATGGAACACCTCTGGGACGAGTAGGATCGTCGAATTAAGGAGTGCAGCAACTATCCACACATGTCCACTCCAAGCCGAGTGGAAGAAAATACCACTGTCCATCATCCAAACACTTGTGGAAAGCATGCCCCGGAGTGTTAATACTGTAATTGCCTTAGGTGGTGGCTCAACCACTAATTGAATTTGAATAAATTGTGTTTATCTCTTTTATCACAGGTTTCCAATTACTTATTGGTAGATAGTGTATATGTATATTATTATTAATTCCAAAATATTTTTTTATATGGAGCTTTATTTCTGATAATTATTTACATAATGAATGGTAGTGAAGCAGTTCGTCTAATTGTTTCACTCACAGCAGCTCTTGGTCATAATCTACCTTGCATTCCAGTATCAAGAACAACTATTCAGCAAACACATAAAAAAATCCTGTAATGAGTATGCATAATCAATAAAAGGTGAATTCAAACTAAATTTCCCTCTAGGGCAGCGTTCGCCACTAACTTTTAAAGGCGGGCCGTACTACTTATGTTGGAGCTTTACGCGGGCCAGATTCACCCAAATATGTATATATATATATATATATATGTAATGTATTATCACTTTAAAGATTATCCTGTCGACTTATGTAATGAATTAATCCATTTTAATTAAAGTTATTGCAGCGTGGTCGTGGAGCCGTAGTGAAGAATCCATTTTTAACAATATAAAACATTTATTAAGATATAAACCATAAATCAAAGTTAAACCCGGAGAGAGAGAGAGCGTTAAAGTTACGTCTTTACAACATAATGACAGGGAATAGAATGTCATACGTAGTAATGTCGAACAGAGAACATAGTTATCTAAAAAATCTGGCAGCGTGAGAAAAGCCGAGTTAACAATTTTATATAATAAACATTGTAGTGAGAAGGCAAGCATATTGGCGCCAGAACGGAATACTAATTATGGGAAATGACTAACAAGACTGCCGATTCCGCAAAGATCTCACACATTAAATTGGCGTGGGAAGTTATCCTAAATAAGTTGTTGAATGAATTGATTAAAGAGGGTTTTGTGCTTTGGAAAGAGGAATTAATTTAACTGTCGGTTCTAAAAAAAGGATTTCTATTACATATATATATATATATATACTCAAGAGCCAAAACATTATGACTACCCCTACATTTTCCAATGAACTCTCCTGGATGACGTGGAAGGCACGTGATCAGGTGGAAGTGGTATTTAACTGCTGCTGGAGAGTCTGAAGAATCATTCTTTCACTTACTTCTGTGTGTGATGGGAAAGGCTGCGGATCTAAGCGACTTTGATAGAGGGCAGATTGTAATGGCTCGAAGGTTCGGAACAAGTATTTCCGAAACTGCACGACTCGTGGGTTGTTCGCGATCTACAGTTGTTAGTATTTATGCAAAGTGGATGAATGACGGTGAAAGCAGCAGTAGACGACATGGTGTTGGACGTCCAGACGCTATCAAAGAAAAAGGTCGTCGGAGACTGTCTCGCATGGTGAAGCAAAACCGGAGCCAGACAGTGGCTCAGCTGACAGCCCAATACAATGCAGGGCCAAGTAGAAATACGCAGTCAGGATACGCAGTCTTCCAGGCGAACAGTTGCTCCCTCAATGTACAGTAGGTCATACACAGGTCGGTGGTGGCGGTATTATGCTTTGGGGGACGTTCTCTTGGGCGTCTCAGGGACCCGTGGTTGTGGTAGAGCAGACCATGAATGCTACAGGGTATCTGAACATCATTGCGGACCAGTTGCACCCTTACATGGCCTCTGTTTTTTCAGCTGGAAATGGAATGTTCCAACAGGACAACGCCCCGTGTCACAAGGCTAAAATTGTGTTGGAGTGGTTCCAGGAACATGATGCTGAATTCCAGTTAATATGCTGGCCGCATATTACCATTCCCTACTCGCTGTTGGGTCACAGAAGGGAAAGGAGCACTTTCGTTAGTTATTTAGCAGGTGTCGGCAATGACGTCACCTGCGAAGTGGAGGGATTTAAGTCGGTTGCATATCCTTCGATTGAGAAACTTTTTTTGGATTTCTTTACTATTCGGAAACTTCGCAAGATATTTCAAAATTGGGATTTACTATTTTTTTTAATTAAAAACTATGAATACATTATTTTTTCAATTCTGCTGAAAAGGAAAGTATTTAGAACTTAAGAACCCGTTTAAAAGAAATAATTCATTTTGTTCATATGCTTAAAATAATTGTTTTTTAAAGAAGAAAATTATGAATGGTTCAGAAAGTTATTTTCGAATGTTTTCGTCTTTCGACTTATGTTAATGAATGGGCAATAAACGAGTATTACAGTGAGTATCAAAATATGTTTGGAAATAACTTTTATGCCTTTTTTTTTTTTTTTTTTTTTTTTTTTTGGTTTAAAAAACAATTTTTTTTTTCTAAAAATAACAAAAGTTATCACAATATTAAACAAAATTGAGAAATATCATCCACGTACTTTGTTTATTTATACATATATATTAAATTATATTTAATGGCATCTTTAAAGCATACCGTGGAAGAAGATTGTAATTCATTAATAGTTTTAATAAAAATCTATTAAATATAATTTATTTTGTGAAGTTTTATTAATTGTATATTATGTATTTGCTTTATATTGAATGTATTTTCATCTATTAATATTTTTAATAAAATCCTATTAAATGTAATTTTTTTGTGTATTCGATTATTTATATTGGTTTTTGTACAAATTAGGTAACTGATAGTCATTTGTAGAAAAATTAATAAAGCAGTCATAAAGAAACTTTTCGCAATCATATCATCTTTGCGCACGCGTTATATCCTTGTATAACAATATCTAGATTGATAACATGCTGCTATTTCTGATGGCTTCATTTATATTGCCTTCTTATAGATGCGCATGTGTCTCCTAAATACATTACTTTTATCGGACAATGGTATATTTACCAATGTAATTATAAAAAAATATACTTTTTATGTTGAATAAAAGCACCCCAAAGTAGCAGTTTGATATTATAATAATATCAATTAAAAATTCATATTAAAAATTATTAATATAATTTCCGAAATAATTTTTTTTGGTGTTTTTAAGCAGACAAAAACTGACTTTCTGTCACACGGATTTGGGGACCGTTTCACGTAAAAACTACCTAACGGATTAGGATTAAATTTGGTATATCGCTTAATTAAACGACCAGGAGTAAAATAGGCGATATATTTTTAATTTTAATTGAGTTTTAAAATTTCCGAAATAATTTTTTTTGGTGTTTTTAAGCAGACAAAAACTGACTTTCTGTCACACGGATTTTGGGACCGTTTCACGTAAAAACTACCTAACGGATTAGGATTAAATTTGGTATATCGCTTAATTAAACGACCAGGAGTAAAATAGGCGATATATTTTTAATTTCAATTGAGTTTTAAAATTTCCGAAATAATTTTTTTTTTTTGTGTTTTTAAGCAGACACAATTTAGTATTTCCTGAATGGCAACTGAATGACAATCTTCGTTTGGTTTGTTTTGAAAATCACAAATGATATTCTACATTCACAATGCCTAAAAAAAAACGCCCATCATTAAGCAAAATTAGTGCTTAAAACTATTTTCGTAACATATTATAAACAGACTTACTTTATTGTACTTATTTTTACATATATATACTTATACATATTACTACAGCTTGCTTTGTAAACTTTCCATTTATTAAACTTTTATATTACTTTTATTTAGTACCAAAAACTGAGTTTATCCGTCAACGACGGGCCACGCAGCTAGTCCTTTAATATTAGCATTAAAACTGTTCTTCCAGATTACTCTGTTTTAGTCGTTATCAATTGTGAGAAGATGGCGGTCGAAACCGTTCAGTTTATTTTTTGATAGAGTCGATGTCTTTCGGAGTATTTGTTGCAGTCATTCTTAATAAATTGTCCAAAAGAGATTCAGTTAAGTTATTACTGTATTTATTCTTGATGAAAATTTTTAATCATCAAAACTTCTTCATATAGTTTCTTCTGGCACGTATGGAGAACTCTGTTTTACATAGTTAACTCCTACTATTTCGGATAAATTTCAATTATGTAAAGAAGTTCATACCGTGAAATTTGATTTTTTTTTTTTTTTTTTTTTAAATTTCTGTAGTGCCGGCGGGCAGCAGAAAAATCTGTCGCGGGCCAAATACGGCCCGCGGGCCGCGTTGTGGCTGACACTGCTCTAGGGGTTCACTGGAAAACTCCTCCCCTGAAATGTTGAAACATTGAACGATTACCAGTATTTGTTTATGGAGATGGTGTTAAAAGCTCCTTGGAGAGCCAAAACTGACTGCTGGAACTGAAGAAAAAGCAACTAAAGCTATACAAATTTTACCGAAAGAGTGGAATGTCATCGATTTGATTCAATCACTATGCTTTGACACAAAGAGTTTGAACATTGGTAATTTAAAAGGAGCATGTACTTTTTAATATAAAGAAAACTTGAATGTCAATTTCTCTGAGTTAACTTGCTGCCATCAAACAATGGAATTAGTAGGGCAAAACATTTACTTTATGCTTTTGGCCTTCAAGTTCTCCAGACATTCCAATCTTTAAGAGATTCAAGGCTGTTTTGAATGAAGTTGTGACCAAGACCAATTCAGCATGCTCAATGGATGACTAAATTTGAATATTCATTCAAGATAGATTTATTTCAAGATCAGAGAGATGCCTTTAATCCAGCCAGGGAAGAAAATCAGATTTTATGATTTGTGACCAAGACCAATTCAACATGCTCAATGGATGACTAAATTATAATATGCATTAAAGATAGATTTATTTCAAGATCAGAGGAGATGCCTTTAATCCAGCCAGGGAAGAAAATTAGATTTTATGATTTGTGACCAAGACCAATTCAACATGCTCAATGGATGACTAAATTATAATATGCATTAAAGATAGATTTATTTCAAGATCAGAGGAGATGCCTTTAATCCAGCCAGGGAAGAAAATCAGATTTTATGATTTGCATAATCTGGTGCTCTTTCATATACAAAAGTATAGGTAGGAGCACATCTTGCTATTGAGGCAACTGAAACGAATTTCGAGTTTTTGAAAGATCTTGAAAATTATGTATCAATAGAGAAAGTGATTGCGCCTTCTGCTAGAAAAATGACGGAATGTCATATGTGGTATTTATCTGATGATTTGGTTGGACTTAATCTCTTTTCTGATAGAGTTTCCATAGAAGAAAAACAAATAATCGTCGAACGAATGACAGCTATGCAAAAACTTAAGATTCGGAATGTAAAAGGTGAACCTGACATTTTCAAAGAATATTGTGTACGACTACCAAACTTTGCGACAAGGAGAACATCTAAACACTCATTTCTTATAAATATAGGCAAGTTATTTTTAAGCCTTTATCTTGACAAATGGAATGACAATGATGCCTACTGTAAAGGGGAAAAAATTGTTTAATATTTTACAAGTAGTGAATGATAGTTCAGAATGAGGCGCTAAACTTATTGAAGATTTCAATAAAATCACAACAAATTATGAAGACGAAAAGCAATTCTTTCTACAGGTGGTAGAAGCAACAGAAAATGCATTCCATCAGAAACTACGAAAAAACCAGTTTTAGACACTATTAAAGAATGAAATATACTAATATAATTTTAATTTTTTATTTCTATATTAGTTTATTTTTTGTAAGAGATTGTAAAATATAAAAATCTACATAAAATTTACAGCTTTTTATATAAAAAAAATTTGAGAAAAATTACAATGAAATACTATAACTTATGAAGTTTTTGAGAGGGTTGAGCACCCTCATTTAGTTGAAATATGAAGTTGAAATTCTTCCTGATTATTACTGTCCAAAAGTCTAAAAATTCTGGCCTGTTATGTATTAGAAAACTTTATTTTTGTACATGTATTGTTGAACCAACCTAATACCTAGGCGTTCTGCAGAGTGCCGGCGTTTCATACATTGACTATAATATATAGATTGCCAACTTATAAGTGCAATTTCAACTTATTTAAGTGATTTTAAGCTCAAATTGACTTTTCATTTTGTATGACCGTTACGAAGAAAATCATAGATTCCGAGACATGGAATATGTTACACAGATAGGCGACTGCAATTTTTGGATACCATCGAACATCATTGTGAATTTTTTTTAGAAATTGGAGAAAAGTGAGTAGATTACGAATCCACTGGTCTGCCGTGGCAAAAATGGCCAAAACTGATCAAAAATCGGCTTTTAATAAGTTGAAGTAAATCCAATTGCCGAATGGTCCATAATTTGTCAAATAATGAGCATTTTTTTTTTTATTTGGTAACCCTCACTCTTTAATTTTCAGTTAAGAAGGTTGCAGACGATTCGGATGTGTGGCTATGGCTTACTTGCATCTTTTACAAATGAGCCAAATTGGGAAGAAACATTTCGTCACTGATGACGTAACTGATGTCGCCAATTTGGCTTACTTTTAAAAAATACAAGTTTCCGAGCCAGTGATCAGAAATCGTTTGCGCTTTTTCTCATTGAAAATCAAAATGCAGTGGGTTGCCAGACGAAAAAGTGTCGTCTCTTTTTGGGAAGTTATGACATATTTGACAATCGGATTTTAGTTCAACTCATTCCAAGTCGATTTTTGATCAGTTTCGGCCATTTTTGCCACGGCAGACGAGTGGATTCGTTATCTACTCACTTTTCTCCAATTTTTATAAAAAATTCAGAATGATGTTCGATGGGGTCCAAAAACTGCAGTCGCCTCTCGGACTATGTGTTTTTACTCTCTCTCTCCCCCTTCTCCCTTTCCCCCCCAAAAAAAAGTTGATGGTAAACGCGTTGAGCGCCGCGTCAGTCATCGGTGGCTGACATTGAACTTTCCGTTTAGGTCGCGTCAGCCATCAGTTGGATGACAGTGTAAAATATGATGTAAAATTTAAAAAATTACATTGTTTTAAGCAATTACTGAACATTTCTTTAATTTGTATTTATTACAGGATAGTGTCATTAACACGATGAGTGCCGCGTCAACCATTTGTGGCTGACAGTACTCTGTTGTTTTTCACACACCTATAATTTGACACAGTGCCTTTCTTAGTACTTTTTCAAGTGCAGGAAGTCTTAGTTTTTGAAGTACTATTGATATTTCAATAGATAAAAATATTATTAAATATACTTTGTCCTAAATGCCCTTGTGAAAAATTTCCTACCTAAGAATTTTAAATCCGAGGTCTGACAACGCTGCGTAAACTTGTGGAATTTTATGTCTATAAGCATTTCATTCTAAGCGTAAATATCTTCTACCGCGATAAGAAACAATGGCCCTAATATATATGTACTCAACTGTATCGAGTAAATTTCAATCTGTTAGCAGCGATGCGCTGGTATTGCGGTATTGCAATGTGAAGCGCACTACTTAGTGTGGCATGAAGGGGATTTTCTTAAGAATTCGAGTGGCGCTCAACATGTTAACATTCTCGTAAACCACGAGTTTAGCTGCCAAGTTTCAGTTCGATTGGATAACGGAAAACAGGTTATTTAGTCCTTCCAAATGAAAATAAAACGTGTGTAAAAGCGGGCCGACCAAACGGTATGGTGGTTAGCGTGCTAGCTTCTAGACCGCGAGGTTGCGAGTCCCGTGTTAGGCATGGGTGTTTGTAAATGTATGTTGGCTTGTATAATGACGAATGTTTCGGCGCATTATAGCCCTCGTGTTGCTGACGGCGCCAGATAATCTGAAAACAACCAACCGTGTAAAAGCGGACTTTTAACGACAGTTCCCAAGACTTGATAGAAAGCATTGTGGTCTACAACAAGAGTATCTTCCAAGTTCCAGATCGATTGGATGGCCGCGAAAGAGTAGAGGTCGGCGATATATCAATACTACGATATTTTTATCGATATTTTTTTTTTTAAATATCGATATTAAAAATATCGATAAAAGTTACCGATATATCGATATTTTCATAGATTTTTATTTTTTTAATTATCATTTTGTAGTTCCATGTGTTTTTTCGATTTTCTTTATTCCTCTTTCAAAAACATCAAAACTAAAATTTGGACTTGGCAGTTAAAATGGCACCAATGTTAAATATTTTGCCATACACTTCATAATCAAGGTCGCCAACAGGAAAGTTCAAAGGGGTGCACCTCCCTGGCTTTTGAAAATTAAAATAAAATTGGAAAAAAATGAGCTAAATATATATATATATATTCATCCCTCTGTTAATTTTTCAGTTATTTACATTGTAAAAATATTATACTAAATATTCAACGTTGCCATTAATGTTAAAAATTATCTAAATTTTTCTTAAGATTATTGCACCAACTAAGCGATAATATAACTTTTTCTTTCATAATAGATCCATTCCAGTTGGAAAAGTAGTCACCTTACAGAAAGAATGAAAAGTAGTAATTTTTTCTGAAAAACTTCGTTCCTGGCAAACTTGAAAATCAAATAAAAAAATAAATGAATAAAAAAAAACCCATCATGTATCGATATATCGATATTTTTTTTCTATGCAACGATATAGTATCGATATTTCCTACCTCTATTAATTAGTCCTCCGCAGATTTACAAACGAACAAAATCGAAGTTAATATAAATGATAAAAAAAAACCCGTCATTTTCTTCGCATCACGCCGTCGAAATCATAAGCAGTTCCCAATTAGCGACATTTTTATCCCGTGTGTTGTTGAATGTCTTGAGGAAGTCCGAGTGTCGTCACTTTCCGTGTTATAAATAAATCTCCTGTTGCCAATTACTTCGAGAAGAACTTGATCGCATACTTCATTAGAAGCGGATACAGTTACGCAATAAAGAACTAACATTTCACGCAGCTGCTACCTAGCCGTTATAGATAGGAAAACTTATACTGTCAATTCGCGATAACTCGAAGTCTCATCAGTTGAATATTCGTTTATCTCGAAGTTTTCATTAGGTTCCAAGACAATTTAATGTTTTTCAACACTAAGTTATCTCCATATCTCGAAGTGTACATCTTTTAATTCAGGTTTTGTGAAAATTTTATCACCATAACATACAGACAAACCCACAAAATACCAATAAAATAAAAAACGATTTGTATTTTTTCCTCTTTATAGACTGAGAGGCGACTGCAATTTTTGGATCCCATCGAACATCATTCTGAATTTTTTATAGAAATTGGAGAAAAGTGATTAGATTGCGAATTCACTGGTCTTCCGTTGTAAAAATGGCCGAAACTGATC
This sequence comes from Linyphia triangularis, assembly GCA_963978545.1. Taxonomy (NCBI): domain Eukaryota; kingdom Metazoa; phylum Arthropoda; class Arachnida; order Araneae; family Linyphiidae; genus Linyphia; species Linyphia triangularis. The sequence goes on from OZ021726.1 coordinate 3,308,807, forward strand.
AAAAATCGACTGTTAATAAGTTGAACTAAATCCAATTGCCAAATGCGCCATAACTTGCCAAATAATGAGCATTTTTTTTTTAATTTGGTAACCCTCACTCTTTAATTTTCAATTAAGAAGGTTGCAGACGATTCGGATGTGTGGCTATGGCATACTTGCATCTTTCACAAACGAGCCAAGTTGGCAATAAACATGACTTCACTGATGACGTAACTGATGTCGCCAATTTGGCTTATTTTTAAAAGATACAAGTTTTCCGAGCCAGAGATCAGAAATCGTTTGCGCTTTTTCTCATTGAAAATCAAAATGCAGTGGGTTTGCCAGATGAAAAAGTTTGTTCTCTTTTTGGCAAGTTATGACATATTTGGCAATCGGATTTTAGTTTAAATCATTCCAAGTCGATTTTTGACCAGTTTCGGCCATTTTTGCCAAGGCAGACCGGTGGATTCGTAATCAACTCACTTTCCTCCAATTTCTATAAAAAAAATTCAGAATGATGTTCGATGGGGTCCAAAAATTGCAGTCGCCTCTCGGACTATTACATCGTGTTTCATAATGTAACTTGTTACCGGGAAAATCTCATTTGCATTGGTTGGTTGGTTGTTTTCAGATTATCTGGCGCCGTCAGCAACACGAGGGCTATAATGCGCCGAAACATTCGTCATTAGACAAGCCAACATACATTTACAAACACCCATGCCTAACACGGGACTCGAACCCGCAACCTCGCGGTCTCATTTGCATTGACGTGTACAGGAAGTAAACGGGCTTTCGCCTTTACTTTCCATTCCATATTTAAAGAGTGAGTCAATGTTGTTGGTTTACCTTGGCTTTGAATAATGTTAAAACGTAAGTATAAATACTCTTAGTATAACTAAAAAATTTAAATTGATCAATGAAACTGAATAAAATCTCACTGTAAAAAAAAAAAAAAAAGTTGCTTTAAAGTACAGAATTCCTCTGATTACTCTTTCAACCATTTTGAAAAATAAAGACAATTTTGAGAAGACATGCATCTAAACTCGATTCATCGTGTAAATGAGTGAAGGCCTTAAATGCTCTATCAAAACGATTTGAGACATATTGAAACCAAACCAGAATTCCCTTTTAGTTGGTTGGTTGGTTGTATTCAGATTATCTGGCGCCGTCAGCAACACGAGGGCTATAATGCGCCGAAACATTCGTCATTAGACAAGCCAACATACATTTACAAACACCCATGCCTAACACGGGACTCGGAACCCGCAACCTCGCGGTCCAGAAGCTATACTAGACTTCAACTTAACTAGACATCACTTAGACGGTAGATCGTGACAGTGATCATAGGTATTTAATCCATTTTGGCGGCGTGAAAGCATAATGTTCGCCAAACCACAACCCTGTAGAGAACAAAAGGCTACAAGGTTTGGCGAGAATTGTCTTCACTCCGCCAAAATGGATTAAATACCTATGAGCACTGTGATGATCTATCGTCTAAGTGATGTCTAGTTAAGTTGAAGTTTAGTATAGCACGCTAACCACTATACCGTTTGGTCGGCGAATTCCCTTTTAAGGGGATGATGTTAAAAGAAAAGGCGAAGGACTTTACCCGTTTACTGAAAGTTAAAGAATTTATAGCAAGTGCAGAATGGCTAGAAAATTTAAAGCAAGACACAATACTGTCTTCCGGACTCCGCATAAACAAGAAAAAGATGTCTGATGAAATATGCCTTGAATAGAAAATAACTTCCGAGTAACTTCGGGCCGACCAAACGGTATAGTGGTTAGCGTGCTAGCTTCTAGACCGCGAGGTTGCGGGTTCCGAGTCCCGTGTTGGGCACGGGTGTTTGTAAATGTATGTTGGCTTGTCTAATGACGAATGTTTCGGCGCATTATAGCCCTCGTGTTGCTGAAGGCGCCAGATATTCTGAATACAACCAACCAACCCTTGAACTTTGAGTTATCGCGAGTTGACTGTGCAAAGGTTCTGTTAGTCTGAAAAAGTACCCCAAATAGCGACTGGAATTCGGTTTTTCGCGTGGGGGACAAATGCCCCCCAAATTCATATTTTCGTGCCTACCATTAAATTCGTGACCAAATATCAAAGTAAGTGGATATTTTAATTCAAAACCCAACATTATTGACATTATTACACATTAAGACGCAACTTTATTGAAGTAAAAACTAAAAAATATTTTAAAAATAACTTGGAAAAAAAAAAACTGTAAGAATAAAAAACGTATTATTATTGAAGTGAATTTTTTAAGATGCAAATTTACTTTTAAAGTAGTTTTAAAACACAATGAGCATAATCCCATTAAACATTGTTGATAAAATTATTTTGAAAATATAAATTTACATCTAAAATAGTATAAAAACAACTATAAAAGGTTGAGAGATTTTATCATAAAAAGTCATTCTGTGTCTTCTTCAACATCTGCGCAGTTTGAACTTATTTAAATCTGAATTAAATGGCCCTTGCAGACCCATTTGTCATATTTTCAGTATTACTAGAAATCTAAAAAAATAAAAATAAAAAAAAAGTGAATTCACGTTTATTATTGCATAATTTTTTTTATTGCTGAGTAATAATGTGTCAATCAAATCATATCATAAACATAGCATGCCTCCCTCTCAATACATAAAAACTGTAAAAATATAATAATAAAAAAAAATCTTATACTATTTACCAAAATTTGAATACAGGGTTGGTCGTGTGGGGGACAAACGTCAACCAAATAGGTTCTGTGTCACTTGAGTGCACTCATGGAACTGAATGAATACACGCAGACAAACTTCAAGATTAGATAGAAAGTTACTGGAACGGACTTTGATCATGGGCTTCTATTTATTGAGAAATTAACAAAACAATTTTTGTGGGGGACATTTGTCAACCGCGAGATTAACCAAGGGTTAAGCAGCTGTGCTAGGTATCAGTTAAAAGGTTTGGTTAGGAATTAAAAGTATTGAAAAAAATCAACAGGAAGTGCTTTAAAATTCAATCAGAAGAGTGTTGTCCTAGAAGCTCTCTCCATGGGAAGTTTGCAGCTTGTCTGTAGATAGAGATATATTACTGGAAGTTAGTGACAAGTTTTTTATTCACGTTTATCGTAAAACTCACCAACTATTTTGTTTATTTAAATATATATCTATATATTTAATAGGCAATACGTTTTTTGGGGTTAGTTCGTCCGCCTAAACTGCTCAACCAATTTCAATGATCAAGGTGTCATTTTAAAGGAAATAAGCTGTAGATTTGCCAAAATTTGCCAAAATAATTAATTAACACTTTATTAATTAGTTAAATTTCAATATTTTTCATCATTAAGCTACTACAAAGCCTCAATGATTTTGAATATATGAATGGCAACATCCTTACGTATGTAAACAACAAACTCGCTGCTCGGGGGTTCAACCAACCAACCAACAGTTGCTAATTTTAAAGCTATCCTTACGTATGTAAACAACAAACCCGTTGCTAATTTTAAAGCTCTTTTTAAACTCTTCGTTTCAAAGTTGATTTTTTCTGTTTTTCTGAAGCATTTTTGTATTAGAGTAATTATTATTTTGAAGTATTTCTATCCAGAAAATGCCTCGCGTTGGACGTCGTTCTCTAACGGGGCGACTTATCAGAATAAATAACAGATATTGGGACTTTAATGTAAGGGCATAGCTAATGAAGCTTTAAGTCAGAGTGTTGGCGGATAGTATATTTAACTTTCTATTATGACAACTTGCAATTTGGGTGTTTTCTCTATTAGGCCTTACATTAAATTTATAAAAATTTGGTTACATTTTTTATGGCTGGCAAACCTATTCGAGCGCAGCAAGATGTTTTAACCACAAATTCGAGCGGCAAAGCCAATCAATCCGAGCGCAGCGAGGCGTTTGGGGGTTGGCGAGTGTTAGCAAGCAGGGGGCGAAGCCCCCTAGTATATATATATTACAGTAATATAGACCAAAGGACGTTCCAAATATTTCACTATAATACATACAAGCCATAAGACGTAGAAAGCTAAAAATTAAAATTCCTTACTTAAAAAGTCAAATAATATCAATAAAATCTTGTAGATACAGAACTATTTAAGAGAAAATGACCATTATTCATGAACATCAAGACATTAAAATGAACTTTTGAAAATTTCAATACTAACTCCTATGTTTAGCTTTTAATTCCATGTGGATTGCTTCGTTTATCCTAAATATGTATAGCCCATCATCTGATGGCTGTGGGCATAGCGCTCTTGCCTCGCATGCCAATAGTGCCTGGTTTGAATCCTGGGTTAGACATGATGTTCGTTGTGGTTCAGAATCCACGTTAAACTGGTGGTCCCAGCCTGATTAGCCGCCATTGTGCATAAAAACAGGTCGTTGAGCGTACAAACCAACCAACCTAAATATGTATAAACGAAGCAATCCACATCGAATGAAAAGCTAAAACAGGGAATTCGTATCGGAATTTAAAAAAGTTGATTTTACTTAGTACACAGCCACGCTCTCTTTTTCTTAATAGACTTAGAGAAAATCGTAAAATAAAAAAAAAATACTTTGGTGCAAACATCATTATTCTACGACACTGACCTAGAGACAATAGAGGGAGATATATTTAAGGGGACATGTGTTGGATTGCTACTCTTCTTTTAATTATAGAAGCAATCAACAGTTATTATTTTTCATCCTTTGGTTGTTGTTTTTAATTCGGAGATATTGGCTTTAAGTTGGACTTTGCAGATTAAAGTATTTATCGGGGAACTGAATGTTCCAACGTGCTCTTATCGAATCTAAGGCACTAACACGGATTAGGAAGGCGATAGGGTATTGACCGCTGTGAATATGCAAACGGAAATCACATGTATAGAAGGCTTAGAACAATTTATTATTAGAATTAGAATGATTAAATTGAAACTTTGACTTTTTGGAAAGTTTAAATACGAGGAGGTTAGGATACAGAGGAGGAGAGGATACACACTGAGAAGGGGTTGTAGTCCCCAAGTCGGAAGTTTTGCTGCAAAGATGATCCAACATAGTATGTACCATTTCTCTATCTCTCGCTCCAAGCACAGCCTTTAAATCTAGATTAAATTAAGCACGTATTTATCTCGTCAGTTTTGTAATGAATTTTTACTTATCATTTTTGGATGTTCTTCCTCAATGTCTTTATAATTAACCTATGTGTGAGCAGCAATAAAAATATATTTATTCTTTGTTTGAATCTGAGTTGCTTCTTCCCTCGGTGTTACTTTGCATTTGACTCCAATGTTAATATTGTGTCAGCACGACGCCAATGTGGCCAGAGGCATCCACTAACGATCACGATGGCAGCCTAACTAATGCCTAACACATGGCACCACTTGTTTTCACAAAAAATAATAAAAATATCAATCTTCTATTTTTTGCGTGTTTATAATCTTTGAAACCATCTCCTTATTCTGGCAAGTTTTTTAGCTAATCCGATAACTGCATTTGCAGAAAAACTATATTTTTATGGAGAATTTAGTATTGCTGCAAAAGCTCCTTCGATATTTCGAACACATTTTTCTTTTTCATTTTTCTTGAAATTTCCACCTTACTCAAAATGATAAAACTTCAGCAAATATGAATGAAATGACTTGAATTTTTTTCGTGCCATTCGAAATTCCTACTATTTGATAAAAATAGACATGGATTTTTGAATAAAATACAAACTTTTTTATAAATTTAAATGTTTTAAAATACCTTTTTTAACGCTTTTTTTTTATCTATAAGTACAGTAACTATAATTTTTCTAATTAACATTTTAGGCATCGGATTTAGAATAAGTAAGATTATATTACAAGGAACATTTTATTTTTTTTTTAAAAATCAGGAAAAAATATTGAATAATGGAAAAGAAGATATATTTTTATGGAGAATTTAGTATTGCTGCAAAAGCTCCTTCGATATTTCGAACACATTTTTCTTTTTCATTTTTCTTGGTTGGTTGTATTCAGATTATCTGGCACCGTCAGCAACACGAGGGCTATAATGCGCCGAAACATTCGTCATTAGACAAGCCAACATACATTTACAAACATCCATGCCAACACGGGACTCGAACCCGCAACCTCGCGGTCTAGAAACTAGCACGCTAACCACTATACCGTTTGGTCAGCGTTCATTTTTCTTGAAATTTCCACCTTACTCAAAATGATAAAACTTCAGCAAATATGAATGAAATGACTTGAATTTTTTTCGTGCCATTCGAAAGACCTACTATTTGATAAAAATAGACATGGATTTTTGAATAAAATACAAACTTTTTTATAAATTTAAATGTTTTAAAATACCTTTTTTAACGCTTTTTTTACCTATAAGTACATTAACTATAACTTTTCAAATTAACATTTTAGGCATCGGATTTAGAATAAGTAAGATTATATTACAAGGAACATTTTTTTTTTTTTTTTTAAAAATCAGGAAAAAATATTGAATAATGGAAAAGAAGATAGAAATTGAAATTTTATTAATTTTTTAACAAATTTGAAATTTTCGAGTACAATGTAAAATTTTTTTAAAAATAAAAATTAATTTACGTGCATAATTAGTGTGCATAAATATAGGTTGTAGAGCGTACAAACCAACCAAGTTGGTTGTTTTCAGATTATCTGGCGCCGTCAGCACCACGAGGGCTACAATGCGCCGAAACATTCGTCATTAGACAAGCCAACATACATTTACAAACACCCATGCCAAACACGGGACTCGGAACCCGCAACCTCGCGGTCTAGAGGCTAGCACGCTAACCACTATACCGTTTGGTTGGCTACAAACCAACCAAACTGATTGGTTGGTTGGTTGTTTTCAGACTATCTGGCGCCGTTAGCAACACGAGGGCTATAATGCGCCGAAACATTCGTCATTAGACAAGCTAACATACATTTAGGTAATACTTGCAAATATGTAAAATTTATAATTTCAGTCTTAAATAAAAAAAAAAAATTTAATGATACCAAGTCCCTTATAGAGGAAAAAGAAACGTTCTGAAACTAAATGCCGATGTTCGATTAGCCCTTCAATTTGAATATTAAAACTCCGTATTGGATACCTAGAAAATATTTAAGTATGCTTTGTGTTTATCTCGTTTACTTGTTCAAGATAAACATCTCAAAGTCAAACCTGTAGAGATGCATTCGAAATGGATTACTATACGAAAAACTTATTTCCGCCAAGACTGTGATTCACTATTGTTTGTGACGGTATTGTGGTTAGCGTGCTAGCTTCTAGACCGCGAGGTTGCGGGTTCCGAGTCCCGTGTTAGGCATGGGTGTTTGTAAATGTATGTTGGCTTGTCTAATGACGAATGTTTCGGCGCATTGTAGCCCTCGTGTTGCTGACGGCGCCAGATAATCTGAAAACAACCAACCAACCACTATTGTTTGTGTGTTGTCTTGGTCACATATCAAATATATTTTAAGATTAGTAGTTAGTCAGCTTCCTCTCCGAATAGAACAACAGTTGAGCTTAACCCTTAAATGCATGAAATTTTATTTTCAATAAATAAAATTTGAAATCAACTAAGAAATGGGTGTAGCTAAAGAGAAAAATAATAAAAAAACAACAACATAAGGATTTTGCATATTGATGTAGTTTTACATCACAAAAAAAGCTGCATTTTCCTCGCATAAATTTATCAGTATATGCAAAAATATAAATATAATTCGTTACTCTACCTTGTTTTTACCAGAAAACAATTTTTCCTGTGTGTTTTTATTACTTTTTATATAAATTATCGTAATTCGTAACACCCGCCGAAATGAAATTGCACTCAGACAACAGCGCCCCCAACAATAAAAATTGTCACAGATAAAGAAATAAACTGTCAAAGATTATAGTTGCGTTCGAAAACGATAAAATAGTTTCGGTAAAATTAAAATAAAAACACTATGCAAAGGTTACTACATAAAGAGCTCTACGTTCTACGCATTTAAGGAATGTATCGAAAAGGCAACAATTTGCATTTAAGGGTTAAACAAAAAAAAAAAAGCTCAAGTATATTGAAATCCTTTAAATGAGTAACAACAATGAATTGAAATGGTTATTATTTATTTATTAAAACAGTTTTAATAACAGGAAAGAGTTTCTTCAATGATCGGTTAAATACTATTTCAGCGCGATTGCATGACGGCAAGTTGGTTTATTAGAATTCTGTAAAAGTGACAACCCCCAAAATTTGATGGAATGCAATGTCATAGTCAAGGCGATCTGCCAAGTTTCAAACCAATTGGATGACGGCAACGGGGTTAATAATTCCTCTGCAGATTTACCCGCCAGTGACTAACATACATACACACAAAATCGAAGTTAATAAAAAGGGTTTTAAAAAAAGTTAATAATCCATTAATTTCCTCTGACATTCAAAGCCAACCTGATGGCTGTGGGGTTAGCGCTCTGGCCTCGCATGCTAAAGGTGCCGGTTCGAATCCTGGGTTATGCATGGATGTTCGTTGTGGTTCGGTTGGTTGGTTGTTTTCAGATTATCTGGCTGCGTCAGCAACACGAGGGCTATAATGCGCCGAAACATTCGTCATTAGACAAGCCAACATACATATATAAACATCCATGCCTAACACAGGACACTCGAACCCGACACTTCGCTGTCTAGAAGCTAGCACGCTAACCACTATACCATTTGGTCGGCCGTTTTGGTTCGGAATTCACGTTAAGCTGCAGGTCCCGGCCTGATTAGCCGTCAGTTGGTTGGTTGTATTCAGATTATCTGGCGCCGTCCAACACGAGGGCTATAATGCGCCGAAACATTCGTCATTAGACAAGCCAACATACATATACAAACATCCATGCCTAACACAGGACACTCGAACCCGCCACTTCGCTGTCTAGAAGCTAGCACGCTAACCACTATACCATTTGGTCGGCCGTTGTGGTTCGGAATTCACGTTAAGCTGCAGGTCCCGGCCTGATTAGCCGTCAGTTGGTTGGTTGTATTCAGATTATCTGGCGCCGTCAGCAACACGAGGGCTATAATGCGCCGAAACATTCGTCATTAGACAAGCCAACATACATTTACAAACACCCTGCCTAACACAGGACACTCGAACACGCCACTTCGCTGTCTAGAAGCTAGCACGCTAACCACTATACCATTTGGTCGGCCGTTGTGGTTCGGAATTCACGTTAAGCTGCAGGTCCCGGCCTGATTAGCCGTCAGTTGGTTGGTTGTATTCAGATTATCTGGCGCCGTCAGCAACACGAGGGCTATAATGCGCCGAAACATTCGTCATTAGACAAGCCAACATACATATACAAACATCCATGCCCAACACAGGACACTCGAACCCGCCACTTCGTTGTCTAGAAGCTAGCACGCTAACCACTATACCATTTGGTCGGCCGTTGTGGTTCGGAATTCACGTTAAGCTGCAGGTCCCGGCCTGATTAGCCGTCAGTTGGTTGGTTGTTTTCAGATTATCTGGCGCCGTCAGCAACACGAGGGCTATAATGCACCGAAACATTCGTCATTAGACAAGCCAACATACATTTACAAACACCCTGCCTAACACAGGACACTCGAACACGCCACTTCGCTGTCTAGAAGCTAGCACGCTAACCACTATACCATTTGGTCGGCCGTTGTGGTTCGGAATTCACGTTAAGCTGCAGGTCCCGGCCTGATTAGCCGTCAGTTGGTTGGTTGTTTTCAGATTATCTGGCGCCGTCAGCAACACGAGGGCTATAATGCACCGAAACATTCGTCATTAGACAAGCCAACATACATATACAAACATCCATGCCCAACACAGGACACTCGAACCCGCCACTTCGCTGTCTAGAAGCTAGCACGCTAACCACTATACCATTTGGTCGGCCGTTGTGGTTCGGAATTCACGTTAAGCTGCAGGTCCCGGCCTGATTAGCCGTCAGTTGGTTGGTTGTTTTCAGATTATCTGGCGCCGTCAGCAACACGAGGGCTATAATGCGCCGAAACATTCGTCATTAGACAAGCCAACATACATTTACAAACACCCATGCCCAACACGGGACTCGGAACCCGCAACCTCGCGGTCTTAGAGGCTAGCACGCTAACCACTATACCGTTTGGTCGGCACCAACCAAACTGAAATTTAAAAACTAACTTTAATGTCACAGTGAAGTTACTTATCGCGTATTTTGAAATCAAGGCATAAGAATTATCTTTAGTTTGTTGTTGAATATTGAATTCATATCAGTTTCCGTGTATTCTCAAACAGAGTTTTACCCCAAGCGGAAGTATTTAAAAATTTCCCCAAAAAATTCACGAAACTGAACATCGGATTCCCAGTGTCAATCTGAAAGTGAAGTCTGTTTCGAATCGGTTCCTTGCTGCTTGTCCATGAAGAGCGTTCTTCCGTGTCACTTGCCTCTGGAAAAGCATCTTGATCCATCACAAGGAAAGTGCTTTTTTTGTTTTGCGGTAATCCAATCCCTGTAGGACTTAGATTTGGAAAAAAAAAAAAAGCACGAGTGTTATGGACTCGTATGAAAGCTTCCGCTTCCTGTGGTCAAGTCATCGAATTGTATAGCCCGGATGATCGCATAATGGGTTTGATTAGGGTTAATTATAAATCTAAGGTCGACGAGGGATGCTTTACATTCACTTATACGATATATCGTTGTTTAATTATCTTTCTTAAGTGGTGTTTATTTGAAGCTAGTCACGCTTGAAGCTTTGCTGTTTGACCTATTCCTTTACAGTACCAAAAGACATGATTGCTTTGGGCCGACCAAACGGTATAGTGGTTAGCGTGCTGGCTTCTAGACCGCGAGGTTGCGGGTTCGAGTCCCGCGTTTGGCATGGGTGTTTGTAAATGTATGTTGGTTTGTTAAATGACGAAATGTTTCGGCGCATTATAGCCCTCGTGTTGCTGACGGCGCCAGATAATCTGAATACAACCAACCATGATTGCTTTGGAAAGACCTCTATGTAAACCATTGATTTGATTTGATTTGGTGAGGTTTTGCTGGATTATGCTTCCCAGGGGAGGGAGCTTTTTCCAGACATTATTCAAGGACATGTGCTTACGAGGCTAGCGACCTCTATACTAAACTTCAACTTAACTAGACATCACTTAGACGGTAGATCGTCACAGTGCTCATAGGTATTTAATCCATTTTGGCGGCGTGAAAGCATAATGTTCGCCAAACCGCAACGCTGTAGAGAACAAAAGGCTATAAGGTTTGGTGAGAATTATGTCTTCACTCCGCCAAAATGGATTAAATACCTATGAGCACTGTCACGATCTACCGTCTAAGTGATGTCTAGTTTAGTTGAAGTTTAGTATACAAAAAGAAACCATCGATTTAGATAAATAATTGAATCGAAGGTTGGTTGGTTGATTGAACTCCAGGCTGGGGAGTGGAAAGGAAGGACTTTGTGAACTAGCACCTGCCTCCGCGTACAAAGAACCAACTCTCTGGAACAGGTAGAGGTAAAAAAAAAAAAGAACTAAAAAAAAAAACCAATTGAATAGAATGCTGAACGCTGGGAAAATGAAGCCATTGCCAGATGCCATTGAGTGGACAAAAAACACGCATTGTCGAGGATTGAAAATAAAATTTTGGGTTGTACACAGCAGAAATGTTAATAGTAGACCTTAATTAGTAATAATGTGCAAAAAATATATATATATTAGCACTTTACAAGGTTTCTCGCATTCCCATTCAACTATAAAAGTGCATTGTGATTGGTTAATCATCCACTCATCATCATCAACCACAGGCGGATTTTTCTCCTTGAATTTACATCGGAGCAGTCTATTCAGTTGTTTATCTAGATCGATGATTAAACAAGCCCAATAAACACTTCGATTGGTAGTGCATAACCTTTAGCGGTGGGGGGGGGGGGCTGTGCTATCATCCTGTGGTCAGTGTATCGAGTTCATGATTGGAAGGTTGTGGGTTCGATCCCATTACGGCCACCGAAGATCGGTGTGTACTAGAGGTCGGAAATATCGATCAAAATAAATATCGATACTATATCGTTGCATAGAAAAAAATATCGATGTATCGATTCATGATTTTTTTTTTTATTTGATTTTCAATTTTACTAGAAACAAAGTTTTTCGGGACAAATTTCTACTTTTCATGATCGCTTTTTTGTAAGGTGACTACTTTTTCAACTGAAGTGGATCTATTACAAAAAAAAAAGAAGTTATATTTTCGCTTAATTGGTGCAGTGATTATAAGAAATATTTAGATGATTTTCAATAGCTTTTAAGTGCATGGAAAATATTGAATTTTGGTACCATTTTAACTGTCTCTCAGTCAAGTTCAAACTTTAGTTTTGAAATTTTTGAAAAGGGAATAAAGAAAATCGAAAAAACACATGGAACTACAAAACGATCATCAAACAACTAAAAATGTTTGAAAATATCGATATATCGGTGACTTTTATCAATATTTTTATTATCGATATTTCTTAAAAAATATCGATAAAAATATCGTCGTATCGATATATCGCCGACCACTAGTGTGTACCTAAAGGAGGCTGGTGCACATTAAATCTGTCGTGGCCTCAATGTCCTCTCGTTGGTGTGGTGGGGTTGGAGAGAGGGGTTTACACTGGAAGATTTCGATCTCATATTCTTCTTAGATGCTCAAAATTACAAAACATACGGCCGACCAAACGGTATAGTGGTTAGCGTGCTAGCTTCTAAACCGCGAGGTTGAGGGTTCCGAGTCCAGTGTTAGGCATGGGTGTTTGTAAATGTATGTTGGCTTGTCTAATGACGAATGTTTCGGCGCATTATACCCCTCGTGTTGCTGACGGCGCCAGATAATCTGTAAACAACCAACCAACTAAACATATGCATAATGTCATTCATCTGCAGTGGATACCCTCCCATGTAGACCTCTTCTTCAATGACTTGGCCGATGAATTGGCTAAGGAGGGCTCTGCTGTAACATCCGAAAATTGTGGTCATCTTACGTTTAGGGAAATTTTCTCGAAGGTCAGAGCCGACAACAGCAAGACATGGAGGATTCCACCAACTCATGACTGGTATGAACAAAAACGTCCTGGGGCTGCCCTGGAGCTGAAGGGCGACAGGAAATTACAAACCACCATCACCAGACTCATCACCGGACATACTCTCACACTTGCACATGTTCAGGTGTGCCTCAAGTGTGTTTCCCATCAAGCTTCACCGGACCATCTGTTTGGATTTGGAGAAGAGCGATCTCTTTAAAAACCCTGCGCTGGTTCGAGACTTTCTTTGGGCGTACGGTCTCTTGGACTTGGTCTAGACTTGTTCTAGATCAAGTGGAATAAGAAACAACAACAACAACTTTACTGTGTTAAGCACTTAAATGTGGCAGAAATAGACAGTTAGAAGTTCCAAACAAACCAACCTCTTGCGGACCTTCATCTAATATTTTGATCAGTGAGTTCAAAAATGTACTAAGCCTGTCCTTAGTCTATTCATTCACCTATTGTCCACTCAAGTTGTCCAAAATAACAGTAGTGACCTGTGTTTTGGTTGGTTGGTTGTTTTCAGATTATCTGGCGCCGTCAGCAACACGAGGGCTATAATGGGCCGAAACATTCGTCATTAGACAAGCCAACATACATTTATAAACACCCATGCCTAACACGGGACTCGAACTCGCAACCTCGCGGTCTAGAAGCTAGCACGCTAACCACTATACCGTTTGGTCGGCCCTGTGTTTTGGACGTTGGCTGCCGATTTCTTGAAGCGGTCGGTTGATGATAGCCGAAGCCAATATATTTTGTTGGCATGTTGTTAATGCCAGTTTATATATTGTATATGCTTTGTAAAAAATATAATTAAAAAAGTGATCAAAATTTTAAAATTCTGTTTTCCAAAAGTTCAATTAGAAAGCCAAAATTCCTTATGCGGAAATTTTTCACAGCTGTAGCCTTATAAGAACTCGTTACATAAAAACAAAATAATTCAAAATATTAACTAAAAAAAAAAAAAAAACCGTTAAAATTTTAACATTCTGTTTATCAAAAGTCAAATTAGAAGTTCCAAACTACTTACTTTGAAAATTTCATACCTAGAGTTATATGAAATTTTTTAATTTAAAAAAATGGTATACTAAGCTATATGGAAAGCAATATTCAAATAAATTCTTTTTGAATCCTTTGTATTAATTTCGATTTTATGTGTATGTTTGTCGATGGCGATCAAATTTGAGGGGGCTTAATTATTCCCCTTTCCATCATTCAAACTTGAAATAAAAAAAAGCTGAAACTTGGCAAATAGATTCGATGTCGATAACAATGCATTCTATCCCATTTTGTAGGCTGTCACTGTCACTAAAAGATTGATTTTACGGAATACTAACAAACCAACTTGCCGTCATCCAATCACGCTGAAATAGCACTTAACCGGTCATTGAAGAAACTCTTTTCTGTTACCAAACTTGTTTTAATAAATAATCTGCGGAGGCTTAATTATTCCCCTTTCCATCATCCAAACTTGAAATAAAAAAAAAGCTGAAACTTGGCAAATAGATTCGATGTCGATGACAATGCATTCTATCCCATTTTGATCCAGGTTGTCACTGTCACTAAAAGATCGATTTTACGGAATACTAACAAACCAACTTGCCGTCATCCAATCACGCTGAAATAGCACTTAACCGGTCATTGAAGAAACTCTTTTCTCTTGCCAAACTTGTTTTAATAAATAAATAATAAATTCGTTTTAATCAGAATAAATAAATGATATTTGGATGTGAATGCATGAATTCAGATTTATTTATAAGGAATAAATTTTGAAAAAATAGTTTACCGCATACTTTGCTGATAGAAGTGTTTTTAATATTTAACATTAGATGCCAACACCGAGCATACGCTGACAACAGAAACTTCGCTTTTTTAATGAATATAAAAGCTAGCCATACATATAAAAGATTTATATTAAACATCTTTTTTATATGTTAAATTATTCATATTTCGATTCGGAACATTCAAACAACCACCGTGAAATGTGTTTAAGGCACATTACAATTCACTTTTAGCACCTATTTCATGCATCCAAATAGAGCTCATAATATCCATTTATTATTCCACGCTTGTCTTTTAAATTAGAACTATGATCAATGACACCGCTTTATTTTTCCTGCAGCTTCTAGATTTTCAGTTCCTGTACACCATTTCCCCCTCAATTAATTCTTCGATAAATAAAAGTCGAAACAACGATTCTGACACCTTTCCATGTTGCAACCCCTTGGCGACCTTTGGCGACCTATTCACAAGTAATCAATTTACGCGGGAACAAGCATATGCGCTGTCGGATAAAGTTACAGAAGAAAAAAAAGAATATTACCTATTTTAGAACATATCAGGTATCGCCATTTCACATTTACACTTTAAAATATCACTTCCTCTTCCTCCATTCATTTGAATAAGGAAATATAAGAAGCCATAAAAAATTATTATTGAATCACGATCATTTTTTTTTACGATTCGGAAGAGACGGAAACCGTTTAGGAACATAAAATGTTATTCCGCAGAAGTGCATGTGAAAGATAACGAGCGGAAAATTAACCAATTTTCACTCCATATTTCACCCGGTTAATAGTTTTTAAATGATTCCTCGAGGTGTCATTCCGTGACTAGTCACAATGACGATTTATAGTATTTCAGTTCAGTTCGTGTGATCGGATTTCAAAAAAATATACCCGCGATAGAATAAATGCCAGAACGAAACTGGCCACGGCATGTTATCGTTTGGTTATTTTGAATCAATAATAAGATCTATTTTCAATTTGGCAACAATTGTTTCATGTTTCGAAATACTTCGACACGGAAAATGAATCTTCCCACAGAGATTACAAGGGTTTTAGATGCCGTCTTCGGAGGTAAAAAGTGTGCTAGTTTATGGTTCTTGCTCAATTCGATATTACTTAATGCCTTTAATTAGTGCTAAATGAAAAAGCACAATAAATTAATCTGCCAATTGAGTAATTTCTTTCAGGATTTGGAACGGTTGAGGTGATTGAATTTTGTAATTGGAGATCTGTAAGGATTTGAGTCAATTGATTTAGTGATTCCAATTCAACGCAAAACTATAGCAATGGACAATTAAAGCATTTTTTTTTTTTTTTTTTAAATTCAATTCTAAATGTTTCGAAAAAACGATAAACACAAAAATTTCAACTCACTGAGCTTTTTTTTTTTTTTTTTTTTTTTTTTTAATTTTTTTTTTTTAAAATTTGCAACCAAAGTTCACCTGTTAGATTTGGCGGTGAAAAACGATACATTCAGCTCGAATCTAATGTGACGTCAAAAGATCTGAAATAACTTGGCTTAAAAAACGCAGGAGCGGAAATTAGTTTTGCAAGTTTCTCGCAAATCGGGCCAACAGCCACACGATATGGCAATTGTCTAAAAAAAAAAAACAAAAAAAAAACTCGCACCAACTATTTGGCAGAAACCTCACGAGAACCATGAAAACGGAAGGATCTCTTGACGTCACAGCTATAAAGTAGCGTTTTGATAGGAAAGCGATCAGACGAGATTTTCGGGCATTTTCTTTTCTTAATATTTAAATAACTATTTTTTTTTTTAAAGAACTTGTGTCTGAATATTTGGAATCAGAAAGAAATTCTTCATAAATATAAACTGCCGACCAAACGGTATAGTGGTTAGCGTGCTAGCTTTTAGACCGCGAGGTGGCGGGTTCCGAGTCCCGTGTTAGGCATGGGTGTTTGTAAATGTATGTTGGCTTGTCTAATGACGAATGTTTCGGCGCATTACGGCCCTCGTGTTGCTAACGGCGCCAGATAATCTGAAAACAACCAACCATAAATATAAACTAATTTCTCTCGCATTTTAAAAAATGCAGGAATTGTTTATTATAAACAAAATTGTTTGATTATGCCTACCAAAAATCGTTTTTGTAGGGCCGTTTTACCGTAATGGATGCCACGTTATTAGGAGTAGGGTAACACAAGGTCCGATTTCTGCACAAGCCAAGAAAGCCTAGGCCCTGAAATTTTAGGGGCCTCAAAATGTTCAAGAGCTGTTGTGATCAAAATGAATTATGGTCTTTTTCTAATATTTTCAATTAGCTTTTGAACTCAAATAGTAAACTTAAATTGGTATTAAATTGCAGCCATTACAAAACTAAATCTCGAAACCACATCGGCTTATATCTTTGTTGGTTGGTTGGATGTTTTCAGATTATCAGGCGCCGTCAGCAACACGAGGGCTATAATGCGCCGAAACATTCGTTATTAGACAAGCCAACATACATTTACAAACACCCATGCCTAACACGGGACTCGGAACCTGTAACCTCATGGTCTAGAAGCTAGCACGCTAACCACTATACCGTTTGGTCGGCGTTTATATCATAATAAATTTAATTTTGGTTTATTTTCTGATGTAATATTTTAGGATTTAGAAAATGGCTATCAATAAACATTCGTTATTAGACAAGCCAACATACATTTACAAACACCCATGCCTAACACGGGACTCGGAACCTGTAACCTCATGGTCTAGAAGCTAGCACGCTAACCACTATACCGTTTGGTCGGCGTTTATATCATAGTAAATTTAATTTTGGTTTATTTTCTGATGTAATATTTTAGGATTTAGAAAATGGCTATCAATAAACTTGTAGACTGAAGACGAAACTAGTTATTAATGGTTATTAATCACCTATGGGAAAATCGTCTACATATTTCTTGAATATGTTTTGTTTCTAGTTGTAAAACTATTTTTAAACTAAAAATACATAATGATTATACTAAACTCCAACTTAACTTGACATCACTAGACGATACATCTTCACCCTGCTCATAGGCAATTAATTCATTTTAGAGGAGTGAAGACATAATTCTCGCCAAACCATATAGACTTTTGTTTTCTACAGGGTTGTGGTTTGGCGAACATTATGCTTTCAGGCCCCCAAAATGGATTAAATACCTATAAGCACTGTTACGATCTACCGTCTAGTGATGTCAAGTTAAGTTGGAGTTTAGTATAGTTCAAAGCCATATTCGGTGACGTAATTACAAAAAGACTAATGTCTTACCTACCGAAACTAATTTGGATTCATGGAATTCTATGTTTTACTTTTCATCAACAATGGTTGAATCAAATGCTCTTTATTTTTTGTTCTGTTTATTAGAATTTTAGTAACTTCTTTTCTTACACATGCTGCTTTAAGGGGGTGCGGTACCGAAAATAAAAAAAAACTTTATTTATGTACATTTTTACGTCAAACATTTATTTTATGTATGAGATACTATTTATATATCTTTGAGAAAATGTTTTTTTAAATATTGTGTTTTGTTATTTAAAAAAAATTTAAAAACCAAGAAAAATCCATAATAATTAATGTTTGCGTATTTTGATATTAAGTCAAGAAAAAATAAAAAAAATTTCAAAGTGAAAGCTTTCTGTAATACATAATTATATAAAGAAAATTTTGTCTTCACAGAATTTTGATAGGTGAACTAAAAAAAATTTTAAAAATTCTCAAAGTTAAAATATTGAAATTTTTGCTTTTTTTTATGTTATCTTTTACGCTAAAAATTATATTTTAAAACAGAATTAAAAAAATAAAATTCTGCGAAGACAACATATTTAAAACTATATAAATTAAATGCTCCAAAAATTTGAATAGCCAATTGTTAATGGTTCTGGTGATATATCGATTTGAATATGAAACATCTGTGAAAAACACTAGTGCTCGAAAAACGCACTTTAAGCAGACGCTTCAAGGTGTTACGCCCATTAGTGATGTTTAAATCACGGGTAATTTTGTGGCGTTCTAATCACCGGAGGAATAAGATAAAAACATCATTCTCTTCAGGAATGTATGAATTATTTTTTAAAATCAGAAAAAAAAATTTGGGATTTTTGAAGAAATTTCGGTACTGGACCCCCTTAAGACCATACATAGTTGAAGAAAAATTCTTCCAGCAAAACAAGTACCGTAAAATGGGGTGAATAGGAACAGCGGGGTGAATCGGAACGAAACTTCATGAAGTTACAAAGAAATTATTATTTTACACAAATAAAGCAGTTTTATTAATTACACTTTTTTTTTTTTATTTGGCTAACATTTTTGGAATCTTGGAACATGTTTTGTGGAGTTTTCAACACTGTCCTTTTTTAAAAAAAAAAATCTGAAACAGCGTCATACAATCCAATGAGTTTTAACCTATCCAAAACTTATCCCGTAATTAATAACATGCACCATCACTAGACTTAACTAATATATTTTTAGATAAGTATAAACATCCACAACTGAACTTAATTTAACTTGGTTCTAAAAACTTTTTATTTTACGAATTTTTATGTTTTGCCTCATCTCGATTTTGAGATTTGCGGGGTGAATCGGAACACTTGAAAAGTAATATTAAAAAGCTGTTTTTGGCAAAATTATGTTCCACACAAGATTCAAAGACTGAAGAAGAGTCTAATTACTCCATTCAAGACAGTAATCAAGATTGCAGTCTTGAATAAATGTCAGAAGAGGAGTCTAGATTCCGCATGGCAGAAAACCCGATTGTTCCAGTGTTTTTTTCTCTACATGACTTCGTTATCTTTAAGTTATATGGAGAAATGTATGAAGACTCTATGTGAGCAAAGTTTTACACCCACAAGATTATTGCTATATAAGTGTGTTTTACAAAAAGTGCCCATGAACAAAGAGATTTTCTGAAACAAATGAGGATACTTTTCTCCTTTCTCAAGATATTTTAAGGAATTTGCAGTCATACACCACGCAAACATAAAGTAGATTAAAAAATATTATTAATTTAAAGACTATTTGGATGAGTTATAGGAGAAGAGTTGATACGCTTTCAAACATATGATTTGTTTTGACAATAATTGACAAACACAAACTTTTTCCGTCATATTAAATGATTTTTTTATAATAATTTTGTGTTCCTATTCACCACAATGCATTATTACTTATTTTTTGTCACCCTGTAAACATTTAAATAAGATCAGACATAAATTGTAAAGAGTGTTCCGATTCACCCCTTTCTGCGGGGTGAATCGGAACACCATGAAAAAATTCAAAATAAATTAAACTCCTAGTTTTTTCAACATTTTTTGGGTTGATACTCAAAGAAGAAGGTAAGACCCAAGTTTCAATGTCAAAAATATGTTCCTTAACAATCTTATTACAACCGATTTTTACTTTGAAAGTTGAAAAGTGTTCCGATTCACCCCATTTTACGGTATGGATCGGTTTATCTAATTTTTTTTTATGGGGCCCCTAAAACATATGCTGTGCTTTGGGCCCCGAGTGATGCAAATCAGGCCTTGAGGTTAATGTCGGATCCAGCTAGGGTCATTCAGGGTTAAATAGGGTAAAAAATAAAGATGAGGAATATTTGATTTGTTGTTTGTCATGACGATGACTATAATAAACAAAAGTCTAAGTCTGGCATCCATAACTAACACGTAGATTTAAATATTTAATTTATCTATACAACAAGCTTATGAACATTTAAATTTTGGTTAGTTGGTTGTATTCAGATTATCTGGCGCCGTCAGCAACACGAGGGCTATAATGAGCCGAAACATTCGTCATTAGACAAGCCAACATACATTTACAAACACCCATGCCTAACACGGGACTCGGAACCCGCAACCTCGCGGAATAGAAGCTAGCACGCTAATTACTATACCGTTTGGTCGGCCTCTTTATATTAGAATTTTAGTAACTTCTTTTTTTTACACATGCTGCTTTAAGACCATACATAGTTGAAGAAATATTCTTCCAACAAAACAAATATCGATCCCTTTATCTTATTTTTTTATGGGGCCCCTAAAACATATGCTTTGCTTTGGGTCCCGGATGATGCGAGTCAGGCCTTGAGGTCAATGTCGGATCCAGCGAGGGTCATTCAGGGTTAAATAGGGTAAAAAATAAAGATGAAGAATATTTGATATGTTGTTTGTCATGACCATGACTTTAATAAAGAAAAGTCTAAGTATGGCATCCATAACTAACACGTAGATTTAAATATTTAATTTATCTATACAACAAGCTTATGAACATTTAAAAGTTTGGAATTAAAAATTAAACCAAAATGTATTATATTATTTTTACCGGTCATGTTTTAACGAACACTACACTAAACTTCAACTTAACTTGACATGACTAGACAGAAGATCGTCACAGTGCTCATAGGCATTTAATCCATTTTGGCGGCGTGAAAACATAATGCTCGCCAAACCACAACCCTGTAGAGAACAAAAGGCTATAAGGTTTGACGAGAATTATATCTCCACTCCGCTAAAATGGATTAATTACCTATGAGCACTGTGAAGATCTACCGCCTAAGTGATGTCAAGTTAAGTTGGAGTTTAGTATACTCTCAGACTTTTTAATGAATTCAATGAAAATCTGACGAATCCGTACAGAACATCTTTAAAATAAATGTTCTCCAAAAAATGGAGATGGATAAAAAAGCCGAGGACTTTGCAAAGACAAAGAAAGCAAATTACAGTTTTGGTTGCTGTATATCTTTTCGTCATTAGGATCATCCTTTGTATCATATTTAACAATAATTTTCCCTGAACCATATAGTTAAAGACAACTCTTATCTATTGTCGTAAATTCACACATAACCAATCCTAATGTCACCTTGATGTTATTGAGAATTGAGACCTCTCTGTAACATGTACTGTATAATCAAGTTAAGTTATCCAATGGTATAGTAATATAAATTGTATAATAAGGCTATTAGTTCTTTTACAAACCGGGCTGTAAAAGGGAAAGTTAGAGATGGACAAAAATCCTAGTCCTAACAAGAACTGCTGACCAAACGGTATAGTGGTTAGCGTGCTAGCTTCTAGACCGCGAGGTTGCGGGTTCGAGGCCCATTGTTAGGCATAGGTGTTTGTAAATGTATGTTGGCTTGTCTAATGGCGAATGTTTCGGCGCATTATAGCCCTCGCGTTGCTGACGGCGCCAGATAATCTGAATACGACCAACCAACCAACTCTTAACTATTGTCGTAAATTCACGCATAACCTATCCTGATGTCACCTTGATGTTATTGAGAATTGAGACTTTTTACCTCTCTGGAACATGGTACTGTATAATCAAGTTAAGATATCCAATGGTATAGTAGTATAACTTATATAATAAGGCCCTTAGTTCTTCCACAAACCGGGCTGTAAAATGAAAAGTTAGAGATGGACAAAAATCCCAACAAGAACTACTGATGTGTAAAATAACGTGTAAGAATTTCAAAGCCAATCGGCTAGATAGAATTTTTTTTTTTTTTCTTTTCTTTTTTTTTTTCACCGACAAAACGTTGTTTCAAGAACAGATGCTCAACAACAACGAGACGCTCTTAAATATTCATTATAACTTCATTAATATTTCGAATTTCTGTATAAAATTTGTACAATGTACTCTCAACCCCGAAAGCAGGAAGTGCCTAAAACTGCGACGTACGTCGCAGAAGAATCTAGAGTCCTTGCAGAACAATTTTAAGTTTGGAACAAATGCCCGCGAGAGGGGACCTGGACACAAATCTTTAAGAACACATCTTAAAGCAGCCATTATTTCTTTGCATGGACCAACTCACCACAAACATTTTATACATAGCGGTTCTGCATCAATGTCTAAATATTTAACTTCCAAAGTCATTGATAAAGTTACAAATTTTGAATGTATGCCTTGGAAAAATAGTTTTTTTCGTCATTATCATTTCGCAATAAATGTGTAGTTTTAATTTTATGGGTTTTTTTCTTTTATATCATACTGGAAATTTTGAAAAAATATCTGCAGAACATTTGCAGCTGTCAAAAGTCCCGTTCCAGAACATTATATATTATTCTGCTTCTGGGCTCTCAACATATTTTACTTTCGAAATTAGCACGAAGCAAAAAATAGATTTTTTCAACCCAAGTTACCAACAAGCTTAATTTAAAATGCTTTTAGATTCTTGATAAAAACTGGAATATTGCCTCTCGATTTTCCCTTCGATTATAAATGCAAATCTGAAAACGTGCTTTTTCCAATTAATCCTGTCTTACGGGGCGATTTCTTTCGCCCGGCATTTGAGTGTTTCTGGAATTCCTCGGCAGAGTATAATCTGGAGTTGTGAACCGGCGTGTTCGACATGTTCTATTTGTTCTCTTATCTATGGAGTTTGGGGACATACTCTTTAACCCCAGAATAAGCGGAAATAAAACCCGAAAAACATTCCATTCGTTGAATTAAACGGTATTAAATCGCCTTTCATGGTTGAAGGTGATTGGCTCCATTTGGGAAAGGGAAATTAGTGAGTTCCGTTTTTGAAATGCTCTTGTTATTACTCTCAACTACTCATATGCTTACACAGGGTAATAAAAGTATAGTGTTTAGTAAAGATTTTTTTTTTTTTTTTTTTTTTTGTCTTTTTGCATTTTACAAATACAAATACAAATTTTAAGACCAACAACAGGCTCAAGGCCCAACAGGGTTGGTCGAGTAAATATATATATACACGTATATAGAAATAGAAAATAATTTGCATACGATAGTTACACGATCATACACACAATATAGAATAGTTACAGGATCATGCACACAATATACAATAGTTTCAGGATTATACAATACAATATACATAATACAATACAACATACATAATGCAATACAATGTACATAACACAATACAATATACAAAGTTGACACAGCGTTTGACAATCATACTGGAAAAATGAAATATATAATGCAAGCAATATATACCAAGCTGACACAATATACAATAGTTACAGGATTATACAATACAATATACATAATACAATACAATATACATAATACAATACAATGCACATAACACAATGCAATATACAAAGTTGACACAGCGTTTGACAATCATACTGGAAAAATGAAATATATAATGCAAGCAATATATACCAGGCTGACACAATATACAATAGTTACAGGATTATACAATACAATATACATAATACAATAAAATATACATAATACAATACAACATACATAATGCAATACAATGTACATAACACAATACAATATACAAAGTTGACACAGCGTTTGACAATCATACTGGAAAAATGAAATATATAATGCAAGCAATATATACCAAGCTGACACAATATACAATAGTTACAGGATTATACAATACAATATACATAATACAATACAATATACATAATACAATACAATGCACATAACACAATGCAATATACAAAGTTGACACAGCGTTTGACAATCATACTGGAAAAATGAAATATATAATGCAAGCAATATATACCAGGCTGACACAATATACAATAGTTACAGGATTATACAATACAATATACATAATACAATACAATATACATAATACAATACAATGCAATATACAAAGTTGACACAGCGTTTGACAATCATACTGGAAAAATGAAATATATAATGCAAGCAATATATACCAAGCTGACACAATATACAATAGTTACAGGATTATACAATACAATATACATAATACAATACAATATACATAATACAATACAACATACATAATGCAATACAATGTACATAACACAATACAATATACAAAGTTGACACAGCGTTTGACAATCATACTGGAAAAATGCAATATATAATGCAAGCAATATATACCAAGCTGACACAATATACAATAGTTACAGGATTATACAATACAATATACATAATACAATACAATATACATAATACAATACAATGCACATAACACAATGCAATATACAAAGTTGACACAGCGTTTGACAATCATACTGGAAAAATGAAATATATAATGCAAGCAATATATACCAAGCTGACACAATATACAATAGTTACAGGATTATACAATACAATATACATAATACAATAAAATATACATAATACAATGCCATATACATAATACAATACAATACAAAAAGTTGACACAGCGTTTGACAATCATACTGGAAAAATGCAATACATAATGCAAGCTGACAAATTTTATAAAAACCAACAGTACGCAAACATAAGTAACCCTGATTTAAAAAAAAAAAATGGTCTGGAAAAAGTATCTGTTTGCCTGTACGAGGTCAGCATAACTCCCGAACAAATTGACCTACGATGTTCAAATTTTATGTGCGAGTTAGTGGTGGCTATGGAACCTACCATTAAGGTTTTTGGTAAAATCGCGCATGCGCATAAGGTTGAAATCCTGAAAAATCTTATTTTTCAGCAATTGGTAAAAAAACAAAACTGATGGCTTTGATTAAATCTCTGTGCTAATGCTTCTTAAGGTGTTCTAACCGTCCCCACCTTCGAAATTCCCGTAGAAATACGATAAAGTGTAAAAAGTTGAAAAACGTGGATCTTCAAGACCGAGCTCTTGGCCTTTGAGCATCGCCCATCAACAATTGATTTTTTCCTTGTTTCACGCACAGGAAAGGACCATATAATGTCCTAATCGAATAGCATAATAATAAAATCGAATAACATCGCAAATTTCGCCATCTTGGCGGGATTTTTTTGTCCATGTAAAAATTATTGACAAAAATATCGCCAAACCGGCATTTTTACTTAAATGAGTGAAAGTATTAAAACGGTAAATAACACCACACCAAATGTTAATGCAATGCCCAATATTATAGTGTAATTGAAAGTTGTTGCGATGTTCCACAAGCCTAGGTTTACATTATCTCATTCTTTTTCATTATTTATTGCTCATCATTACATTAATACGCAAACAAAGGGGTGCCTTCGGAGAAGTTTTGAGTTGCTAATTTTATAGAAAAAAAATAATAAATAATAATATTTAGAAGGCATCAGGATAAAATCTAAGAACTGCGCGTTACCGAACCTGAAATTGAACAACGCTTACGAATTAAACACTTTTGTGTATAGTCCGAGAGGCGACTGCAATTTTTGGACGCCATCGAACATCATTCTGAATTTTTTATAGAAATTGAAGAAAAGTGAGTAGATTAGGAATCCACTGGTCTGCCGTGACAAAAATGGCCGAAACTGATCAAAAATCGACTTGGAATGAGTTGAACTAAAATACGATTACCAAATATGTCATAACTTGCTAAAAATAGAACAAACTTATTCGTCTGGCAACCCACTTCATTTTGATTTTCAATGAGAAAAAGCGCAAACGATTTCTGATCTCTGGCTCGGAAAACTTATATCTTTTAAAAGTAAGCCAAATTGACAACATCAATTACGTCATAAGTGACGTAATATTTTTGCCAACTTGGCTCCCTTTTAATAGATGCTAGTAGGCCGTCGCCACATATCTGAATCGTCTGCAACCTTCTTAATTAAAAATTAAAGAATGAGGGTTACTAAAAAAAAAAAAAAAAAAAAAAAAAAAAAAAAAAAAATGCTCATTATTTAGCAATTTATGGCGCATTTGGCAATTGGATTTAGTTCAACTTATTAAAAGTCGATTTTTGACCAGTTTCGGCCATTTTTGCCACGGCAGACCAGTGGATTCGTAATCTACTCACTTTTCACTAATTTCTATAAAAAATTCAGAATGATGTTCGATGGGGTCAAAAAATTGCAATCGCCTCTCAGTCTAGTAGTATCGTTGGCTCGAAATCTTCCAAATTTTTTTCGCACAGCGCATTTTCGCACGTTCTAAAACAGATGCAATCTTCTTTTCTTCTGAAACAATGCAAACTAAACAACCCAATGCACTTCCCCGGTTCTTTCGCTGCTCGTTCTCTTTGATAAAAATCAAAGAAACGTTTTGGAAGAACGTTGGGATGTGATGCCGCAATTTGTTTGGGCAGATCATTCACATCACAGGAGGAAGTAATTTCGTCCTCAAGCTGAGACAAACACACCGGAAGCGAAAAATATTTGTAAAGGATGATCTCATTTGAAAAACGGCATTTTAATTATAAAATTTTCCAATTTAACCAAAACACAAATGCTTTTGAAGGAAAATTCCAGAGTGTGTTTGCATTATAAACCTAATAAACTATTCGTTTTGTATTATATATCCTCAACTACGAAGCATCCGGAAGAAAGTCCGAGGTATTTCATTTTTGATCTACTTTTCACTGAAAACTTATTTTCATCGGACCTTTTTAGAATAAGAGACTAACATCAATATAGATAAACAACTGGATAGACTGCTTTACGCTTGGAAAAGGAAGCCGTTGCCAGATGTAATTGGTGGGATAAAAATACGGATTGCTGAGGAATAAAAATAAAATTCTGGGTTGTACACAGTAGAAGTGTCAATAGTAGACCTTAATTAGTAATAATGTGCAAAAAAATATATACTCTAGCACTTTACAAGGTTTTTCGCATTCCCATCCAACTCTAAAAGTGAACTGTGATTGGTTAATCTTCCCACCAGCTTCGCAATCCCCGGCGCGTTTTTCTCTTTGCATTGACAATGGAGCAGTCTATCCAGTTGTTTATCTATATTGATGGAGACGACTGAACGTTTCGCTACCTCATCGAACATCATTTTGATTTTTTTTTTTTTTTTACAGAACGAAGATAAACGTTAGTAGGTCATGAATTCACTGGTCTGCCGGAGAAAAAGGTCCGAAATTATTTAAAAACCAACTTCGAATGATTTCAACAAAATCCGATAGCCAAATATTTCATAACTTGCCAAACAATTACATTCTTTTTTATGCGGTAACACACTGTTCTTTAATTTTCTGTGAGGAAGACTGCAGACGATAGTTATTCCCTGACGAAAAATACTTCAATCTTTTAAAAGTGAACCAAATTGTTGATACATATTTTGTCACTGATGACGTAATATTTATTGCTAACTTAAAAAATCCACTTTGAATTAACTTCAGCTAAATCCACTTGCCAAATATGTCATAACTTGCGAAAAAAATTAGCATCCTTTTATTTCTGATAACCCACCACTTTTTAATGTTTAATTAAGAAGATTGCAGACGCAGACGATTTGTCTTTCCTGGCGCCAATATCTTTCATCTTTAAAAAGTGAGCCAAGTTAGCAATAAATATGACGTCATCAGTGACGTAATATTTATCGCCAACTTGGCTCACTTTCAGAAGATGGATGAATTTTTCGCCAGAGAATAAATATCGTCTACCCTTTTCCTCATTGAAAATTAGAGAGTATTGTGTTACCCCATAAATAATATCACCCATAAAAATTTAGTTTTTTAAAAAAATCCTTTAATCCATTGTCAATTTTTATATTCGTTACCACAGCGCCAATATCAAAAACATCTCGATCAGCAAAATATGCTGCAAACTAAGTTTCAAAATTTATTTATTCAAAATGAACGTGAATTTATGCTCTCACATCCTTATATCATTTATTTGTTCTTATAAAAGTAATTTTATTATTTCTTTATTAAAAAAAAATTTGGCTACAGGAAAGAGTTTCAACAATGGTCGATTCAGTGCTATTTCAACGCGATTGGATGACAGCAAGTCGGTTTATTAGTATTCCGTAAAAGCAACCTTTTAATGACAGTAACAGCCTCAAAATTTAATAGAATGCATTTTCATCGACACCTATCTGCCAAGTTTCAGCCCGATTGGATGACGGCAAGGGAGCTAATTAGGCTTCCGCAGATTCCAGTTCTATCGACAAAAAAAACATACAAAAGCGAGGTTAATATAAAGGATTTAAAAATACGTTTGTTCCTGGCGCTAAGAATTTCATCTTTTAAAAGTGAGCCAAGTTGGCAATAAATATGACGTCATTAGTGACGCAATATTTATCGCCAACTCGACTCACTTTTAAAAGATGGAAATATTTTTCGCCAGAGAATAAATATCGTCTGCACTTTTCCTCATTGAAAATTAAAGAGCATTGCGTTATCCGATAAAAAAGAATGCACATTATTTGGCAAGTTATGACATATTTGGCTATCTGTAGAGCTAGAAGTGTGGGTAGACGCGTCCCCTCACTTTTCAAGAAAATACGTATGTGTCCCTCCACTTCTAAAATCAATAAAATCCCTCCTCCCACTTTTCGAAACACTCAATCCGTCTAAAAACTACTAGAGAAAAATAACATTAACCTTTAAATGTAGTGACACTGAGAAAAAGCGATTTAAAAAATTTCAAAATTAAATCTATTTATGGTATATATCATATTACTATACAAATGTATTATACTACTTTGTATAAAGATATAAGTATTTTTACTAACAAATACTGTTGGGCTCCCGATATCCTTGCGGTAGAGTATCGAGCTCGTAACCGGAGGGTTGTGGGTTCGGGCCTCCGTCCGCTAAATATCGGTGTGTACCTAATGGGGGCTGGTGCACATTAAATCCGTCGTGGCCTCAATGTCCTCTCGTTGGTGTGGTGGAGTCGGAGAGAGGGCTTTACACTAGAAAATTTTATTCTCGTATTCTTCTAGATGCTCAAAATTACGAGACGTATTTGGCTGTGTTAAGCACTTTATAAGTGGCAGAAATAGACAGTCGGTAATTCCAAAAAACAAAACAAAAAAATACTGTTACGCTTGGTCAACTTTCAGCTTTGGAGAAACTTTAAATTACATTTCTATTTTTCTTTCATATACGACAAAAAAAAAAAAAAAAAAAAAAACATTTCTAATTATTTAATATGAAAGTAATTTAGAAGCATTATTTAAATCTAAATAAACAGTTATGTATGTAATTTTGAGTTATTTCTTCACTTCATCTCTTACTTCCAAGTAAAAAAACTAAGTCGCAGAAGATTTATTAAAATAAGAATAAATTTTCAACCCTTGTTCAATGTTAGTGTTAGAAAGTATAAATTAAATTATTTCCTTCCTATTTAATATTTTTAATATAAGACAGGAAATTATAAAATTTATCGTTTGGGGGAGGGGGTGGGGGGCTTACAATTGTCACCAAATTTTGGGCGTCCCCCCCACTTTTTTCCCCCTCACTTCTACCACTGGCTATCTGATGATTTAGTTCAACTCATTCAAAGTCGATTTTTGAATAGTTTCGGACATTTTTGCACCGGCAGATCAGTGCATTCAAGATCTACTAACGTTTCTCTACATTCTATATATTGTTACGAATTTTTGTACATTTGTAAATATTTCGTAGTGTTAATTTTGTAAATAGGAAAATTTATGCACATTTTGCATAAGGCAGTGCAATAGTTCGTCTTTAGTTTGTTTCCCTGCAACGAGTCTCTTGATGCTTGATAACGAGTTTTACAGGGGTAACGCTGGGAAGCGAGTTTTCAAGGAGCAGGGCATTTAACATTATGGTAATAACAATCTCGCCAAATTGGCGAGATATAGCCAAGTTGGCGACGTTTTTGGCGACTAACTTTTGTCGCCAAACTTGGCGACCATTTGGCGACATTTTCGGTCCCCATGTACATGTATAGGTTGGTTGGTTGTATTCAGATTATCTGGCGCCGTCAGCAACACGAGGGCTATAATGCGCCGAAACATTTCGTCATTAGACAAGCCAACATACATTTACAAACACCCATGCCAACACGGGACTCGAACCCGCAACCTCGCGGTCTAGAGTACATGTATAGGACTTTTCGACTACTATCTATAAAGTTCTCCAAATGTCTATCTCTAGAAGATTTAAGTATGTTCGCCTCCCCTATAAAAGCTCAGGAGAGCGGGTGATGGAGTTAGTTGTTAGCTGAGTCCATTAGTTGACTGGAATTACCGAGTTGAGATACTGAGTCTCAGTGAGCGTTCAGAGAGTTCCGAAAGCGAACTGTATTGCATTGTCTTTTGCAGCGATTTGAGCAGTTGTGTTGTCAAGTTTTTAACTGCTGTTTTGTGCTCTATTGTTGTGAAAAGAGCTGTATTCTGTCTACTAGAACGAGAAGTTCCGCAGTTGTAAAGGAATCTGATAAGAGTTATATTGGAATAAATCTCTGCAAGTTTTGATCTGCTTTGGCTTCAAATCTTTCGAACCCGTCCAAACAACAATATATAAAAAAAAATAATAAAAAAAAAATGCAGAATGATGTACGATGGGGGTAACTAAACTTTCATTCACCTCTTAGCCAACACTTCTGGAAACTCATTCCAAAAGGTGCCGAATCTTGGCCTGCGTGGCTCGACACGAAGTCTTGCCGTGTTGAAACATCTCCGAGTGTGACTATCAACAACTTATGCAAGATCAGGAATTTTCGGTAGAGATCTTGCGAAGTTTCTCTTCCGAATCAGGAAATTAGCGATGCAATTATAGCGACTTGTAGGTCAATTTCCTCTCATCGCAATGAATATTGCGCCAAGCATCCCACTGACAGATCTAACGAGGATTTATAAAGAGACCTCTTTTGTACCCAAATCGAATTAATGAAAGCGTCGTGTCTGACCCGCTTCAGGAATCGTAAAATAAATGGCGAACAGTCACCAGGTGGGGATTGCCTCACGCGAAGTGTATAGGCTATAAATTTGAATAAAAAGCATTAGCACATTTCTACGCCAAAGGAGATCGAAAACGGAATTGGAAATTTGTGTATAATGGAAAGATGACACGCGAAGGAATTACTGAAGCAACTTGCGGCGAAGTGAAGTGAGTCGCTTTCACTTGCTAAGAACGTGATCAAATGCGGCACATAGATAATTCCTTTGGTCTATTGGTGTTTGTGGGCGAGCGTGAATCGAGTTGGCCCCCAAAATAATTCAATAGTTTTTAAATCCTTTATATTAACTTCGATTTTGTGTGTATGCTTATCGAAGGCTGGCAAATCTGAGGTAATGATTAACCCTTTTACCTTCATCCAATCTGGCTGATACTTGCAGATAGATTCGATGTCGATGACAATGCATTCTATCATATTTTGTAACTGCAACTGTTACTAAATGGTTGCTTTAACGGAATACTAATAAACTAACTTACCGTCATCCAATCACTATAAAATAGCATTTAAACTACCATTGAAAAAACTCTTTCCGGTTGCCAAATTTTTTTTAATAAATAATTAATAAAATTGTTTTGATCAGAATAAATTAATATATTTGAATGTAATCGTGCATAAACTCACGTTCATTTTCAATCAATAAATTTTGAAACGTAGGTTGCCGTACATTTTGCTGATAGAAATGTTTTCAATATTTAAAATTAGATGCAAACACCAAGCACAAGCTGACAGCAGAATCGGTGCTGTGTTAATGAATATAAAAACTGGCAATGCATATATAGGATTTATATTACAAGTTTTGTTTTAATGGGTTATATTATTATTATTATTATTATTATTATTATTATTATTTTTTAATAAACTTATCTGGTAGTCCCCACAGTTTCCCAATATGCACTGCAGTAAGCATATGCAGTAAGTACTGTATGTCAAGTAAAAAGGCGAAAATCTATGTCTTAGTTGAAACTACATCCTGTAATTACTCAAATAATATTTGGAAAATACAAAATGAACTTTTTGTACTTTTGTAGACGAGAGATTTTTCAGTATTTTCGTTATTACTGCTGTTTGAAATAATTACTGCATAAATTAAAACAAAAAACAAGTGTGATTGGGACGGTATCGCCTCAACTCACGTTTTAATTCGGTATATAGGATCCAGATGTTAAGCAAGTATATTTTGACGACATTTAATGACTAAAATCTTCAAGCGTTAAAATTGAAGACAAACAAAAATCCTGCCGATTTGGATTTTTACTTTCCAAGTACCCATGTGTATAAATAGTAGAGGTCGGCGATATATCGATACAACGATATTTGTATCGATATTTCTAAAAAAATTTCCTGGAGCAACCTCATCAACGATAATTTTATCTCCTCTCCTCAGTTTTACTTATAAGAAAGGATAATAAAAGAATTATTGAAAAGTATATCGCCAAAATTATCTATTTACGATTTTGATTTTTTTTTTTTTTTAATTTTAAAGACCTATACAGGAATTATCACAAAAAATATCGCAAACTCGCCATTTCTTCTAAATGAATGAGAGAAAATAACAAACGGTAAATGACACAAATCCACGTCATTAGTATAGTGTAACTGAAAGTTGTGCGATGTTCCACACTCCTAGTTGTATCTACCGATCAAATATCAATAAGGTTTTACAGAAAGTTTTTTCTAAATGCATTGGGGCTAGAAGATTGAAACATATTGTTGCGTTGTATGGGTTCGAATGATTTGAAGCCAAAGCAGATCAAAACTTGTAGAAATTTATTCCGATATATCTCTTTACAGATTCCTTTACAACTCCAGAACTTCTCGTTCTAGTAGACTCAATACAGCTCTTTTCACAACAATAGAGCACAAAACAGCACTTAAAAACTTGACAACACAACTGCTAAAATCGCTGCAAAAGACAATGCAATACAGTTCGCTTTCGGAACTCTCTGAACGCTCACTGAGACTCAGTATCAGTAATTCCAGTCAACTAATGGACTCAGCTGACAACTAACTCTATCACCCGCTCTCCTGAGCTTTTATAGGGTGACCTGAGAACATACGTGAACCTTCTTGAAACTCCTAGAGGTAGATATTTGGAGAACTTTCCAGATCGTAGTCGAAAAGTCCTATACATGTACATGGGATACATGTACCTATACATGTACCGAAAATGTCGCCAAATGGTCGCCAAGTTTGGCAACATTTGGCAATTTCTTGCCAAATTTGGCGACAAAAATAAGTCGCCAAAACACTCTCCCACTTGGCTCTATCTCGCCAATTTGGCGAGATTCCCATTACCATAATGTTAAATGCCCTACTCCTTGTAAAACCCGTTTCCCAGTGTTATCTCTGTAAAACTCGTTATCAAGCATTAGTAGACACAGTTGGTGCAATATTCCCTTTGTGGAATCAGCACCTAGGCTCAACTGACCTCCCCATTCACTATGACTATGACTATGACTATTAGTAGACACACCGCAGGGAAGCCAAGCTAAGACGAACTATTGCACTGCCTTATGCGTGATGAACATAAATTTTACTATTTACAAAATTAACACTACGAAATATTTGCCAATATACAAAAATTCGTAACAATATAGAGTATAGGGAATGATCCTTACTAGATCTTCCACTTAACTTTCAAATGTTTGACTCATGCCATTTCACCTTTGAAATGTACTAACAATGGAGATCCCTACTTCTCATCGTATAATGTATATCATTTCGCTTCATCGTGGATTGGATAATGGTCAAAGTTAAATGATTTCCTGGGTGATTTCAGCAATAATTAGGGCTAATCCAGAACAGAGAAATACAATAAACTCTTTTGAGTGTCGTAAAAAGAAATCCTTTGTTTTCGTTCGTGTGGGCTCGTAAATTTATCGGTTGGATATCAGACAAATCCACGTGGGGAGTATAATTGGATGATTTAAATATATATTCATAAAATTAGATGTGTCATGTTCCGATTACTTTGTTTCTCTTGAGCGTGGGATTTTTAATTATTCACCACCGTTATGTTATTCTTTTTGTGTCGTAAATTAGATTAAAAAAAAAACTGACTGAAATGAAATGAAATAAAAGAAATGAGAATGTTTTGTTTCGCAACGTTACGAATGGAAGTGAACAAAAGGGCTCCGATAACCCTGCGGTAGAGTATCGAGCTCGTAACCGGAGGGTTGTGGGTTCGAGTCTCCGTCCGCCGAATATCTGTGAGTACCTAATGGAGGCTGGTGCACATTAAATCCGTCGTGGCCTCAATGTCCTCTCGTTAGTGTGGTGGGGTTGGAGAGAGGGGTTTACACTAGAAGATTTCGATCTCGTATTCTTCTAGATGCTCAAAATTACGAGACGTATATGGCTGTGTTAAGCACTTTATAAGTGGCAGAAATAGACAGTCAGTAGTTCCAAAAAACAAAAACAAAAAAATGTGAACAAAAGGCTCCGATAGCCCACCGGTAGAGTATTAGGCTCATGATTGGAGGATTGTAGGTTCGGTCCTCGGTCCGCCAATTATCGGTGTGTACCTATATGAGGGTTGGTGCACATTAAATCTGTCGTGGCCTCAATGCTCTCTCGTTGGTGTAACGGGGTTTACCAGGGTTTCTACAGTCATTAAAAGTGCTCAATATTTTTTAACTTGTTTTCAAGGCCTTGAAAGTACTTGAAAACACTTAGAGGTGCTTAAAAGTCCTTGAAAATGCTTAGAGGTGCTCAAAAGTCCTTGAAAATACTTAGAGGTCCTTCTTAAAAGTCCTTGAAAATGCTTAGAGGTGCTTATAAGTCCTTAAAAAAGGCTTAAAAGTCCTTGAAAATGCTTAGAGGTGCTTAAAAGTCCTTAAAAATGCTTAAAAGTCCTTAAAAATGCTTAAAAGTCCTTGAAAATGCTTAGAGGTGCTTAAAAGTCCTTGAAAATGCTTAGAGGTCCTTAAAAGTTCTTAATTTTTGTGGTTGTTGTGTGTCCGACAGTAAAATTTATAAAAATACAACTCAGACTTGCTATCCTCGCTTGACCGCCACTTATCACCACCGTATCGGAATTCTCTGACATATTTGTATTACGCATGCCCAACTTGTAACTTTTTTGGTAGAATATACTTTACTAGGGGGCTCCGCCCCCTGCTCGCTGACGCTCGCCAACCCTCTGGATTGCTATGCAATCCCCTTGGCTCGCTTTGCTAGCCTCAAAGTGAAGCATTAAAATATGCCCTAGCAAAAAGCTATTTCAGCTGCATAATGCCATGAAATTGAAAAGTTTTGTTATTTATGAAGAGCCAGAATACTTGCCACGCCATTATACTACTGCTGTCGAGACGCGTTAAGCAGGGACAGTGTGGCAACGTAGTAGAAAGTTCTTGTAAAACAACAAAAATAAAAAGTACCGAACATATATTTAAAAAAGATCGGTTATTGAACAATTAAAAATTTACAGGCTGGTATCGTATGAAGAGCTAAAATAATTAAAGTTGTTTATCGAAATTTCTTAACAAAGCAATCAAATGTCCGCATAATCTTTTTTGCGATACTTAGAAAATAAAATAAACAGCCAATTATCCGGCATTCAATCAACAGGAATTTTTTGAAAATCAAATTTGGCGAGAAAATTAGCCCTATTTCGCCAAAAGTTTTTTTTATTTATTTTTTTTATTTTTTTTATTTCATATGAGATTTTGAAGTTGAGTGGATGGTTTTATTCGTTAGTTTGATAGTTTTCAATTCGATAGCTGAATTCGCACTGATTAGAAATAAATATAGGTTCATATTTACTGCACAATGCCTCTTAGCGACTTTTTGAAAGTTGGCGATTTAGCGCTGAATGCAACCCGGCGACCTCCGGAACATGTTCAGCAGATAACTTTTCCGAAAAGTCTGGTTTATCCGGAATTCCAATCCAAAAGAAATGTACACACTTTGGATCTATTTATTCTTGCATCATCGTAACTATTAAATCAATACGTTTTAAATAGGCAATAATTTCTATCTGTAAACTGAAATAAGAAAAACAAAATATAGCGAATCCAAGTTGTTGCTGTTGCCAGTTGTATTAGTCAAATTTCAAAAGCTATATTGTGATTGGCTGGATTGCTGAATTTGGAAATTCGTGCATAAAGTACATTTCGAAGACCATTGCCATTCTGCTCACAGAAATACAGCCGAATTTGGACGTTAGGCAAGAGAATTATATATATAGATTTAAAAAAATTTATACAATCATGATGACGGAAAACAAATTTTCAAAGATCCTTAAAAACATTATTTAGGTCCTTGAAAGTCATGGGAAAAGTCATTGATTTTCATTCTGTGATTTGAGTAGGAACCCTGCTTACACTAGATTTCAACCTCGTATTCTTCTAGATGCTCAAAATTACAAGAAGTATATGGCTGCGATAAACACTTTATAGGAGGCAGAAATAGGCAATCGGAAGTTCCCAACCAAAGAGAGCTAATGTTTCTCTTGTACGTTATTAAAACATTGCCAACATCCATTTGTTGTATCTTAAGTGTGTAAGATATTTAATTTCAGAATTCTTTATCGTAATTGGGTTTCTTTGTGTCCTACAAGAATATCTAAAGCATACAAACTTTTTTTTTTTAATTTGAAGGGAAAATTTCCATGATTTTATTAACTATATGTAACAATTTCTGCGACCTTAGGCAATTGAAATTTAAAATAATGATCCCACACTTTTTAGTCATAAAATTGGTTTCGATCATTTTTATAGCAGTTTAAAATGTTACTTAAAATTTAAAGCAGGATTCCTCACTTCTTAAGAACAATAACTTCTTATCGCAAGTGATAAGAATTTTTCCTGATTTCAACATAATGCGCATGCGCGATTTTGTTGAAAACCTTAATGTAAGATCCCATGAACACCACCAACCCGCGCACCAAATTTAAACATCATAAGTCAATTTGTTCGGGTTGGTTGGTTGTTTTCAGATTATCTGGCGCCGTCAGCAACACGAGGGCTATAATGCGCCGAAACATTCGTCATTAGACAAGCCAACATACATTTACAAACACCCATGCCTATTACGGGACTCGAACCCGCAACCTCGCGGTCTAGAAGCTAGCACGCTAACCACTATACCGTTTGGTCGGCAGTCAAACATTTTTCTAAACCACTTTTTTGATATCAGAATGTTCCAAAATGTGAAGAAATACTTAATTTTTTTTTTTTAACCAAATGCTATACTTTTATTACCCTGTAAACATATGGGTAAAAATCTTTTAAAGTACTAATATTTTTTTCAACAAATACAAATGCTTCGATTCCTTCTAAATTCAGTTAATGTTGAATGAAAACAACGCTCTCTGCTCAATGTACCACAGAATAAGACCCAATTCCGTCACGTAAACATTAAATGTGAAGGTATTTGAGCTTTGGAGTAAATCACTTGGAAACCGTGACATAAAAAATTTCTTTGTTTTACTCGCTTCATTTCACTTCACGGAGAAACAATCTAATGCGTCTCAACAATAGTTTTATGATTAGCCTCGAATTGAAAATGGCGCTCATCGGAAAAACGTGAATTGCCATCCCATAAACATGAATTAGGATTGTTCTGAAGGATTCTCTCTTGTTCAAAATATCGTCTTTTTGAACTAAAAATGTACTATTAATAAAATGAAGGAATCGTTGCGAATTCTGTGGCTAACTTTATATGGAATGAGTTCACCATTTCAGAATTATTTTTGTTTTTTTTTG
Organism: Linyphia triangularis; assembly: GCA_963978545.1. Lineage (NCBI taxonomy): Eukaryota > Metazoa > Arthropoda > Arachnida > Araneae > Linyphiidae > Linyphia > Linyphia triangularis. The sequence goes on from OZ021726.1 coordinate 3,346,782, forward strand.
GGATAAGAATAGAATAACGAAAAAGGTAAAAGTCTAAATAGTTCCGAATTTATTTATTTGGTGCGTGATCCTCTTTCACAGAGATTTTTTTTTTTCTTTCCGAATATTTATCAACAAACGCCAATGCAATGTTTTTAAATGGAAATGTTAATCTGTGTTTCAAGGTTGGAAAATCAAGTTTTCTCAATAACATTCGAACCAATGCAGCGTGCTGAAGTTCAATGTGTTGGATGTTATTTAAAGTATTTGCTGTAGTAAATTAACCTATTTTGATTTAATTGAACAGATTGAATTGATTTAAAATAAATAGAATATAGGTCATTCTCGGAAATGTTCAGTTTTGAAGATTTTTTTTTTTTATCAAACTCTCTACAAGATATCTCTCCTTAGGGTTAATAAAGAATACATAACTTTAAGATGCTAAAAAAGTGAGTCATCATGTGACTTTTATTGTTCGTTTCTTTCTTTTATATTTTATATTTGCCGACCAAACGGTATAGTGGTTAGCGTGCTAGCTTCTAGACCGCGAGGTTGCGGGTTCCGAGTCCCGTGTTAGGCATGGGTGTTTGTAAATGTATTTTGGCTTGTCTAATGACAAATGTTTCGGCGCCTCGTGTTGCTGACGGCGCCAGATAATCTGAAAACAACCAACTTTCTTTTATATTTTGTTTTTAACGACTTTTTAAGTCAGTATTTTTTCCAACTCGGCAACTGCCTTATGATAAGAAATTTCTCAGTCGGATGTCATTGATATTTAAAAATATTTTCGAGTCCAATCGTCACTTTTCCACCCAGACCGAATTTAAACACTTAATAGACTGAGAGGCGACTGTAATTTTTGGACCCCATCGAATATCATTCTGAATTTTTTTATAGAAATTAGAGAAAAGTGAGTAGAATACGAATCCACTGGTCTGCCGTGGCAAAAATGGCAGAAACTGGTCAAAAATCGACTTTTTATAAGTTGAACTAAATCCAATTGCCTAATGCGCCATAACTTGCCAAATAATGAGCATTTTTTTTTTATTTGGTAACCCTCACTCTTTAATTTTCAATTAAGAAGGTTGCAGACGATTCAGATATCTGGCGACGGTCTACTTGCATCTATTAAAAGGGAGCCAAGTTGGCAAAAAATATTACGTCACTTATGACGTAACTGATGTCGCCAACTTGGCTTACTTTTAAAAGATATAAGTTTTCCGAGCCAAAAACAGAAATCGTTTGCGCTTTTTCTCATTGAAAATCAAAATGAAGTGAGTTGCCAGACGAATAAGTTTGTTCTATTTTTGGCAAGTTATGACATATTTGCAATCGGATTTTAGTTCAACTCATTCCAAGTCAATTATTGATCAGTTTCGGCCATTTTTGCCACGGCAGACCAGTGGATTCGTAATCTACTCACTTTTTTCTAATTTCTATAAAAAATTCAGAATGATGTTCGATTGGGTCCAAAAATTGCAGTCGCCTCCTGGACTAAAATGTTTTGTGCGATTCTATAAAATTCTCTTAAAGACTTATATTGTTACAAAAATCGCCTGTATAAAATATTAAATAGTGACAAATTTACTAAAGTTCGATTTTATCTCATTTTATTGTGTATATAATTGTAAATAGTGACGTATTTCTTTTAATGTTCTATTTTCTTTAATTTAATTTGTAAACAGCGATAATACAGGTTAGAAAAAGGTGGCAACACCTAAATCATTTGGGAAATGTTGAGGCATTTCGACCCGGTGATTGGCTAGCTGAATTTTGCTAGAAATTTCTGACACTCGTTTAAAGCAACGAAAACGAGATAAAATAGAACTTTAAAATAAATGGGTCACTATTTACAATGTTATAACAATATATAGGGAGGATGGAATTATAAGTGGATGAGTCAGTGCTCAAACCGAACACTTTAGGCAATTTCAGGGAATTCTCCGGTTTTCACTGAAAATTCCCCGATAAATTTTCAGGCTAAAACAAAATAATAATAATAATATTTCATCTAAGATTTTAAAATTCTTAAGCAGGAAGATATTTGTGAATGTAGACTACTTATAAATGGTTTCATTCACTTTGAAAATGTAATTTGCTTCGAAGGTACCGAAAACAAAAAAAATGGAATACGTGTGAGTGGAAGAAGACATGAAGTGGAACGGATGAATGGAATAGTGTGTTCAGAGCGACGGTAAAACTTGATTTTGACTAAGGTTGTCATCAATCCCATCGTCCCAATTCCTTAATAGAGGTGTGGAACATCGCACAGCTTTGAGTTACACTAAAATACTGACGTGGATTTGTGTCATTTACCGTTTTTGTATTTTCATCATTTAGTTAGCAAAAATGGCGATATTTTTTGCGATAATTCTTGCATGGGTGAAATTGTATTAAAAAAAATAATAAAACTCCGCCAAAATGACAATTTCGGCGATTTTTTTTTAAATCAGGATGTTCCAAAACGTGGAAAAATGTTTTTAAAAAAAAAAAATCGATTCCCCCCACCCCCCCTCTTTTTTGACAGAATGCTATATTTTCATTTACATATGGGTAATTGGAAGTAAAAAAATCAATGGTTTGATTAGGGTGAACTTACTTGAAGAAGACACATTTTCAAAAGTTCGATGCAAAACTACACTTTTCGTTTTTTAAAAAAAGGTCAAATTGACAAAAATGGAACATACATTCCTAACTAGCTGAATACCCGTGCTGCGCTACGAAATTTTACCATGAGCATTTTAGCGATCAAAAGACATTCATGTATTCTACACTTCAGACGTTTGCTCCCATTTCGATCCCGACAAACTGATTTATCAAAATAGGAACTTTCCTTTGTTGAAATTTTTTCTAAAATTTAAAATTGTGAATACGAATACTATATTGGAAATGAGACATTTGAATATCTCTTGTTTAGAACGTTTAACACCCTTTGGACCCTTTTTTTTTAATAATTTTCTATTTTGCATTTCATTCAAATAGTAATAACACCAGTTAAAATAATATATTTTTAAATTTGTTTTTTGCTATATAATCTGCATACATTGTTGAATGCTTTGACTTGAAATACTAAGTGATTTGTAAATAAATATTTTTTTAATTGAATTTCAAAGATAAGATTCTGTATAAAAAAACTTGGATTTTTCTAATAGATTCAGTTAAAGCAAGATATCACAAAATATACACACTGTAAAATTCTGTTAATAGGGTCAAAACATAGAGCAGGGTATTTCGCATTATTGAACACCAAAATTGTATCTGTGGGTTAATTAGAATTTTTGTCATTACCGTTCGAAATTAACCTAATTAGTTGATTAAATGCTAATTAATTATTAAAATTAAAGAAATTTTAAGGTTTTTTTTATTGGAAAAAGTTTAACAAATAATGTACTTTTCAAGGTGCAAAGGTCTAATTTTTAAATAGAAAATTAAAAAAATTTGAAACCTATACGTGTACCTTACACTGTTAAAAATTTTGTTCCACCTTGCACCAAAAATTGGTTCCCATTTAGCTGCCACCAACATTTGGAGCTTAGTTTCACGATTTAATGGTGCAACCTCGGACCGTAAGCACCATTAAATCGCGAAACTAAGCACCAAATGTTGGTGGCAGCTAAATGGGAACCAAATTTTGGTGCATGGTGGACAATTTTTTTTAACAGTGTAAAGATGACATCTCAAAGCTGCCAACTTCTCTATGTGCACAACAAAAGTACCTCCAGATTTCAATCTGTCTCGTTCTAATTTTAAATCAAAAATCATTTATTTCAGTCAAAAGGGCAGATAAGAAGAATAAACATTGTCGACTAAAGTGGCTGACATGTTTTAGGTTCAAATTTCGGAAACACTTTCCTGTTTCCTGATAATAATCCATCACGAGTACTCCTTGCCTAAATTAGAAACCGAACAGGGTGATTCGTCTAATCGCGGCTGATCTTTACCGGCATTCGATGACCGGAGTTTTTGTTTTCACGAGTCAAAACACGACGATATCAATTCTTCCCTCTGGGGCATCGAACGGAAAGTAAAAGTTGTTGTTGTTGGAACAGTTTATTTTGGAAGAGGAGAATTATCGATTTTCAGTGGTAGATGCAGCATCTCGATTCGTTCAGGATTCAGTTAAATTTAGTTTCCTTAATTATTTCGTGTGAATTATAGCCATCTTTGACCCCCCATATATAAACCGTTATTTGGAGAGCATAAATTTAGTAACTCTTCTCTCGTATCAAGTCTTGATACTTAAGTGTGTCTTGAATCCTTTTAGAAGAAGTGGAAATCCTTCAAAGTTTTTTTCATTTTTTTCTAATGCAATTTTTCAAAACTTTTTTTTATTTTTTTATTATTATTAGCTGTAATGAAGAACTAAAAATTGTAGGTTTTCGGCGCTAATACTTATAGTCCGAGAGGCGCCTGCAATTTTTGGACCCCATCGAATATCATTCTGAATTTTTTTTATAGAAATTAGAGAAAAGTGAGTAGATTACGAATCCACTGGTCTGCCGTGGCAAAAATGGCCGAAACTGATCAATAATCGACTTGGAATGAGTTGAACTAAAATCCGATTGCCAAATATGTCATAACTTGCCAAAAATAGAACAAACTTATTCGTCTGGCAACCCACTTCATTTTGATTTTCAATGAGAAAAAGCGCAAACGATTTCTGATCTTTGGCTCGGAAAAATTATATCTTGTAAAAGTAACCAAATTGGCGACATCAGTTACGTCATAAGTGACGTAATATTTTTTGCCAACTTGGCTCCCTTTTAATAGATGCAAGTAGACCGTCGCCAGATATCTGAATCGTCTGCAACCTTCTTAATTGAAAATTAAAGAGTGAGGGTTATCAAATAAAAAAAAATGCTCATTATTTGGCAAGTTATGGCGCATATGGCAATTGGATTTAGTTCAACTTATGAAAAGTCTATTTTTGACCAGTTTCGGCCATTTTTGTCACGGCAGACCAGTGGATTCGTAATTTACTCACTTTTCTCTAATTTCTATAAACAAATTCAGAATGATGTTTGATGGGGTCCAAAAATTGCAGTCACCTCTCAGTCTATTACTTGATGATCTCTTTTAAAATAGTAACCGATAAGCGAATTCATTCCGATATTTTAATTGCTGAAAGGGTTCAACTCTCTGTAGCATTCTCGTTAGCATTAAAGTCAAACAAATGTTCCAATAATACTTTTATTGATAGTGTGTTATTTAAGGTAGTAGTCTAGTAACTTGGGTTGAAAAAATCGTTTTTTTTTTTTTTTTTTTTACTTGTTTCTAATGTAAAATAGATGGAGAGTACATTGTAAAAATTTTAGACCGAAAATCGAAATATTAATGAAGCTATAATGAATATTTGAAATCGTCTCGTTGTTGTTGAGCATCTGTTCTTGAAACTTGAAACGCGTTTTTCTTGAAACAACGTTTTTTCGGTCGGCACGGGTGAAAAAAAAATTCTGACTTATTGCTCTGAGATTTTTACACGTTATTCTACACATTAGAAGTTCTCGTTGGGAGTAAGATCTTTTTTTACATCCTTAACATTCCATTTTATAACGCGATTTGTGCCTGAAAAAAAATCACTTTTATTTTTCAAGTCCGGCATTTTTTTTTATTTTCTAAAAAAATTTCATATTCCTAATAGTGTGGTCAGCATAACCCCCGAACAAATTGACTAACGATGTTCAAATTTGGTGGTGTGCGGGTTGGTAGTGGCCATGGGACCTACCATTAAGGTTTTTGTCAAAATCGCGCATGCGCCTAAGGTAGCTGCAATTGAAAAAATCATTTTTTAAAATGATTGCTAAAAACGGTTCTAACGATTTTGATCCCTGTGGTAATGCCTCTTAAGGTGTTAACATAAGGTTAATCACCCCTACCTCTGAAATGCCCGTAAATGTACTTTAATGGCGTACAAAGTTGAAAAACGATTGCCTTCAACACAGAGTTCTCTTTAGCATAGCTCATCAACGATCGTTTTTTCTCCTCTCCGCAGTTTCACGTTCAAGTAAGGATAATTTAAGAGTTATCGAAAAGTATATCGCCAAAATTTCCATTTTAGCTAATTTATTTTTATTTTTTTTTTTTTTTAAATATCCATATTACAGTTATCGCAAAAAATATCGCCAAACTGGCCATTTTTTTTTTTAAATTACAGAAATATAAAAACGGTAAATAAAATAAATCCACGTCAGTAATATAACGTAATTGAAAGTTGTGCGATGTTCCACACCTCTTGTTTGAGCTGTCTTATAAGCGCTAACCAATATGTCCCAGATCTGTTTCACCTTTTATGGACAACATTAATGTTGTGAGAAGCTAATTAAAGGCTCTTTCCGTTCAACCACCCTTCTGTCTGAGAATAGGTACGTGTGAATAATAATAGACTGAGAGGCGACTGCTATTTTTGGACCCCATCGAACATCATTCTGATTTTTTTATAGAAATTAGAGAAAAGTGAGTAGATTACGAATCCACTGGTCTGCCGTGTCAAAAATGGCCGAAATCGGTCAAAAATCGACTTTTAATAAGTTGAACTAAAGCCAATTGCCAAATGAGCCATAACTTGCCAAATAATGAGCATTTTTTTTTTATTTGGCAACCTTTACTCTTTAATTATCAATTAAGAAGGTTGCAGACGATTCAGATATCTGGCGACGGTCTACTTGCATCTATTAAAAGAGAGCCAAGTTGGCAATAATCATTACATCACGGATGACGTAACTGATGTCGCCAATTTGGCTTACTTTTAAAAGATACACATTTTCCGAGCCAGAGATCAAAAATCGTTTGCCCTTTTTCTCATTGAAAATCAAAATGCAGGGTTGCCAGACGAAAAAGTTTGTTCTCTTTTTGGCAAGTTATGACATATTTGGCAATCGGATTTTAGTTCAACTCATTCCAAGGCGATTTTTGATCAGTTTCGGCCATTTTTGCCACGGCAGACCAGTGGATTCCTAATCTACTCACTTTTCTCCAATCTCTATAAAAAAATTCAGGATGATGTTCGATGAGGTCCAAAAATTGCAGTCGCCTCTCGGACTATAAGGGATATACCTCATCGAGACCATTTGCAATTAACAACATTTAACTGGTGCTTTAAAATTCAACTGTAAAAATTATATTATAACTAAATGATAAGTATACATCGTGGTAGAAAATAGATATGGGATTGAAACTTAGATATTCGGTTTGTACTTTTGTCGCCATTGCCGCCAACTTGGTGACATTGTTAAAAGAATTCCGGATTGGTAGACGTTATGATATATCTTCAACGTTACAGCAGAACATGTTTGCATTTAGTAGTATATGTACCGCAATAGAAATGTACATGGATACGATCGTTTAGCCATCTTGCACCGTTTAGCCATCCGCACAAGCCATCTTGTTTTGAATATATTTATAAATGAATAGGGATCTTCATGAGATTTTTTCGAGATATATTCAATTTGTTCTCGTCACGATCATTCCTCGCTCGATTTTGTATAGAAAATGGATGTCGTACGACCCCATTCTATAACCATGAACAATGAAAGAGGCTAAAAGAAACAGCGAGAAACAAACGAAGTATCGTGACTTTTCAACCTAAATATTAACATTGTCAAACTAGGGGTGTGGAACATCGCACAACTTTCAGTTACACTGTAATACTAACGTTGATTTGTGTGTTATTTACCGTTTTTATATTTTCATCATTCATTTAGAGGAAATGGCAACTGCCATTGAAAAAATCATGTTTATCAGTTATTGCTGCAGAACGCCTCTACTGATTTTGATTAAAATCTATGTGCTAATGACTCCTAAGGTGTTCTGATAGTTCCCACCTTCAAAATTCTTGTAGAAATGCGATAAAAACGTAAAATGTTGAAAAATTAGTGCTTTTATCAGAATTCTCTGCCCTTGAGCATAACCCATCAACGATTGAATTTTTTTTTCTGTTTCATGCAAAAAAAAGGACAATGTAATATGTCGACCGCATAACACTGCCAATTTCATCATTTTGGCGAGAAATTTTTTTTTTTTAAGTAAAAATTATTGCCAAAATTATCGTCAAACTGGTATTTTTTTTTAATGAGTGAATATATTGTTGCGTGGACGGGTTCGAAAGATTTGAAGCCAAAGCAGATCAAAATTTGCAGAAATTTATTCCAATATAACTCTTTGCAGATTCTCTTACAACTCCAGAACTTTTCGTTCTAGTAGACTCAATAAAGCTTTTTCACAACAATAGAGCAAAAAACAGCAGTTAAAAACTTGACAACACAATTGCTAAAATCGCTGCAAATGACAATGCAATACAGTTCGCTTTAGAACTACTCTGAATGCTCACTGAGACTCAGTCTCAACTCAGTAATTCCAGTCAACTCACTGACTCAACTAACTCCAGTCAACAACTGACTAACCAACCAACTCCATTCACAGCCGGTCTTATACAGGGGAGGGGAACTTTCGTGAATCTTCCAGAGATAGACATTTGGAGAACTTCCCAAATCGTAGTCGAAAAGTCCTATACATGTACATGGGGACCGAAAATATCACCAAATGGTCGCCAAGTTTGGCGACATTTGGCGATAAAAATTAGTCGCCAAAACCATCGCCAATTTGGGGAGATTGCCATTACCATAATGTTAAATGCCCTGCTCCTTGTAAAACTCGCTTCCCAGCTTTACCTCTGTAAAACTTATTATCAAGCATTAAGACATACATTGCGGGGAAGCAAACTAAAGACGAACTATTGCACTGCCTTATGCGAGATGTACATAAATTTTCCTATTTACAAAATTAACACTACGAAATATTTACAAATATACAAAAAAAAATTCGTAACAATATGAAAACGCTAAATCACACCACATCAAATTTGAATACAATGCCTAATATTATACTGCAATTGAAAGCTGTGCTATGGTTCCACATCCCAATTTATCTTCTGAATCATGAAAAATTATTAATATAAAATAATAGATGGTGGCAACACTGTCATTCGAAAGATAAAAGCCGCAAGTGGACACAGAACCTTGATCAACAAGCATAACAAGAGCTGTCCTTCTTTCCACGGTTCAACGACTCCGAAATCGGGGTTAGTCGGGTTTCCGAAAGTGTTTCCTTAAAATAGAAGAGAAAGGTTCCGACCCCCTCAGGGACCCCCCCTGGGGGGGACGGCCTTTCCGTCCTACTAATTAAGAGGCAAATTAGAAGTCCGCACACAACAAAAGAGGGGGAATTTTGAAAGTTTTGTCGTCTGATTTCATTGCTTATTGAAGCATACTGTTCGATTTCAGTGGAATGTAACTCTCCTTCATTTTGAGTTGCACCTCAACTCACTCTGTCTACTGTTAACATCGTCAAACATTGCACCTCAGTTGCAAACCAGCTCCAATGTCCAATGAAGGGGATTTAGTAACCTTCAGTAACCTTAGTTAAGGTATACATATACAATTGAGATGATTTTCTTTAATTTTTAGATAATAATTTCAAGTTTTTTGGCAGTACATCAGAATTAAAAATGATGCATTTATATAAGTAAACATTTTATTTCCGTCTATTTTTTAATCAGCTAGTTGCAATCAAAGGGACTAATTAGGACCATTATTAGAACATACATAAATAAACTTGTAATTAACTTAGAAGTATGATTTTTATTGCAAATAAAAGATATTGTATTGACACTTTTCCTGTGGAGAATTTTGAATTTGGCTGCAATATTTATTTAATTATAAATTTTTAAATAAAAAGTTTAAAAAAAAATACGTAATTTTTAATAAAAAATTAAGATTAAAATATTCATAAAAGATGTGTTTATAACAATATATGTTAGATTCTACATAGGAAACACATTCACAACTTGTGTCTTTAGAACAAAATTAGAATATTGTAAATCGGACAATTTATTATGAAGTTATGACCGTTGGCGTAAAGTCATATAACACCAAAATGTCATTCTTCAGAAAACGCGTTTAAAGTTTACTACACTAATGAACGTGATACAAAATAGGTTCACAAAACCCAGTGTAATTTTAAAAGTAAATTGAGTCTCAGAAAGAAAATGGTATTATTTTAAAGGTAATGAATTCGGAAATATTTTAACACTACAAAACAAAAAATCAGACTTGAGTGAAATTTTGCAATTCCTAATGTATATGTATACCTTAAGTATTTAGAACTCTTAAGTTTTACATATTTGGAAGTAATACTATGTAAAAACTAAATTTTAGTTCATAAAAAAAAAAAGTTTTCACAGTGCTCTAAAGTTTCAAAGTGTTAATATTTTTGGAAAAATTCATGAAATTTCATATTCTATCTTCTTTTTTATTTTTCAATATTTTTTCCTGATTTTTTAAAAATGTTCTTAGTAATATACTCTAACTATTCAGGCATCGGCTTTAGAATAAGTAAAATAGTTTTCTAGAAAAACGATAATTACTGTATCTACAAGTAAAAAACACCTAAAAATTCAACATTTAAATTTGTAGAAGAAAAAGTTTATATTTTATTCAAAAAACCATACCTATTTTTGTGAAATGGATCATTAAAAAAATAAAAAAAATAAAAAAAAATTTAAAAAAAATTCAAGTCATTTAATTCATATTTGTTCAAGTTTTAGTATTTTGAGTAAGATGGGAATTCCAAAAATCACAAAATGAAAAAAATACGTTCGAAATATCGATGCCCAAAAATTAACCAGAATAAGGAAAAGGTTTTAAACATTATAAACACACAAAAAAATAGAAAATTGATATTTTTATAATTTTTGTGAAAACAAAGGGTACCAAATCCCCTTAAAAAAAAAGAGAAAATTGATATTTTTATAATTTTTGTGAAAACAAAGGGTACCAAATCCCCTTAAAAAAAAAGAGAAAATTGATATTTTTATAATTTTTGTGAAAACAAAGGGTACCAAATCCCCTTAAAAAAAAAGAGAAAATTGATATTTTTATAATTTTTGTGAAAACAAAGGGTACCAAATCCCCTTAAAAAAAAAGAGAAAATTGATATTTTTATAATTTTTGTGAAAACAAAGGGTACCAAATCCCCTTAAAAAAAAAGAGAAAATTGATATTTTTATAATTTTTGTGAAAACAAAGGGTACCAAATCCCCTTAAAAAAAAAGAGAAAATTGATATTTTTATAATTTTTGTGAAAACAAAGGGTACCAAATCCCCTTAAAAAAAAAGAGAAAATTGATATTTTTATAATTTTTGTGAAAACAAAGGGTACCAAATCCCCTTAAAAAAAAAGAGAAAATTGATATTTTTATAATTTTTGTGAAAACAAAGGGTACCAAATCCCCTTAAAAAAAAAGAGAAAATTGATATTTTTATAATTTTTGTGAAAACAAAGGGTACCAAATCCCCTTAAAAAAAAAGAGAAAATTGATATTTTTATAATTTTTGTGAAAACAAAGGGTACCAAATCCCCTTAAAAAAAAAGAGAAAATTGATATTTTTATAATTTTTGTGAAAACAAAGGGTACCAAATCCCCTTAAAAAAAAAGAGAAAAGAATTTTAACATTAACTCTTTAGTTCAAAATGCAGTTTTCTGCAATATCCTTTAGGGACAAGGTTCCCGCCCGAAAAGAAAAACCATTTTCACCCCTCCAAGTGCCTCATTTAGAGAAAAGGGCAATAGACCCCCTGCTAAGCTAAGGGTAATTTATCTCTCTTCGCTTTCTGGTTTCCAGATAGAGATTGACAATTAGTAAATCCTCAATGCGTTTTGTTTGTTTTCTTTAGTAGTACAAAGTATTTGTGTTTTGGACATGAAGGTGTGAAAAGAAAGGCTTCCAAAGATAAGAATGAAAACCACCTGTTATACCCACCCTAGTGTGACGACAGTCGCAAGAATACCTTGGCCCCTCTTCTCCCTCCCGCTGTGAAGGGAAATCTCTGACCCATTGTAGTGAGCCGTTAATGGTATCGGACCTCCAAGGTCCACCCAAGAAGCGGGGTATGAGTTGTAAGTGAAAAGACACGGCAGGAATGGGACTCTGCCGGCTGGGCCGTTTGGGCCGTTACGGGAATTAAAGAGTTAAGGGGATTTCATGAATGAATCTTCCACGATTAAAAAAAAAAATAAATAAATACAGGGAGGTCATAAAGAAACTTTGCCAATATATGGACCTCTAGCTGCGGTCCCGTTCAACAGATTCATATGAAATTTCAGGTATAGTTATTCAGAGGTATGAGTTCGATATTCTGTGAATGGCAACAAAATCCCATTTAGCTAATGTCGTTTAGGGTCTGAGTGCAACGAGCGACAGGCACAACCTCTAGTCACGGCTGTGGCCCAGTATAACATGCTCCATAGGATTGCATGTTTCGCTTAGGGTTTGAGCGCCACAAGCGACCTCTAGCCACAGAAGTGGCCTAGTATAATAAGCTACATAGGATTGCATGTTTCCCTTAAGGTATGGACGCCACAAGCGACCTCTAGCCACAGAAGTGGCCTAGTATAATAAGCTATATAGGATTGCATGTTTCCCTTAAGGTATGGACGCCACAAGCGACCTCTAGCCACAGAAGTGGCCTAGTATAATAAGCTACATAGGATTGCATGTTTCCCTTAAGGTATGGACGCCACAAGCGACCTCTAGCCACAGAAGTGGCCTAGTATAATAAGCTATATAGGATTGCATGTTTCCCTTAAGGTATGGACGCCACAAGCGACCTCTAGCCACAGAAGTGGCCTAGTATAATAAGCTACATAGGATTGCATGTTTCCCTTAAGGTATGGACGCCACAAGCGACCTCTAGCCACAGAAGTGGCCTAGTATAATAAGCTATATAGGATTGCATGTTTCCCTTAAGGTATGGACGCCACAAGCGACCTCTAGCCACAGAAGTGGCCTAGTATAATAAGCTACATAGGATTGCATGTTTCCCTTAAGGTATGGACGCCACAAGCGACCTCTAGCCACAGAAGTGGCCTAGTATAATAAGCTACATAGGATTGCATGTTTCCCTTAAGGTATGGACGCCACAAGCGACCTCTAGCCACAGAAGTGGCCTAGTATAATAAGCTATATAGGATTGCATGTTTCCCTTAAGGTATGGACGCCACAAGCGACCTCTAGCCACAGAAGTGGCCTAGTATAATAAGCTACATAGGATTGCATGTTTCCCTTAAGGTATGGACGCCACAAGCGACCTCTAGCCACAGAAGTGGCCTAGTATAATAAGCTATATAGGATTGCATGTTTCCCTTAAGGTATGGACGCCACAAGCGACCTCTAGCCACAGAAGTGGCCTAGTATAATAAGCTACATAGGATTGCATGTTTCCCTTAAGGTATGGACGCCACAAGCGACCTCTAGCCACAGAAGTGGCCTAGTATAATAAGCTATATAGGATTGCATGTTTCCCTTAAGGTATGGACGCCACAAGCGACCTCTAGCCACAGAAGTGGCCTAGTATAATAAGCTACATAGGATTGCATGTTTCCCTTAAGGTATGGACGCCACAAGCGACCTCTAGCCACAGAAGTGGCCTAGTATAATAAGCTACATAGGATTGCATGTTTCCCTTAAGGTATGGACGCCACAAGCGACCTCTAGCCACAGAAGTGGCCTAGTATAATAAGCTACATAGGATTGCATGTTTCCCTTAAGGTATGGACGCCACAAGCGACCTCTAGCCACAGAAGTGGCCTAGTATAATAAGCTACATAGGATTGCATGTTTCCCTTAAGGTATGGACGCCACAAGCGACCTCTAGCCACAGAAGTGGCCTAGTATAATAAGCTACATAGGATTGCATGTTTCCCTTAAGATATGGACGCCACAAGCGACCTCTAGCCACAGAAGTGGCTCAGTATAATAAGTTTCATAGGATTGCATGTTTCCCTTAGGGTATGGACGCCACAAGCGACTTCTAGCCAGTATAATAAGCTCCATAGGATTGCATGTTTCGCTTCGAGTGGCTTGTTTAAGCGACTGAAGTGGTGGGGCGCGTTCGCCACTCGAGTGGCTCTGTATAATATGGCCCTTCGCTAATTCCAGAATGATCAGTGAGAAAGGAATTTCACGAAGCAATGAATCCATCATGAATAGTGCCCTCAATGGAGGCAGCAGTATGATCTGGGGTTGCTTCAATCAATGAGTCTGGTCAACACTTCCTATATAAGAAAGCCTCTGCACGGGTTACCACTTTTAAATATGACGTCATTAAAATAGTCAAACTTGAAAACTACGGACCTCTTCCATACGGGGTGCCATTTAGAAGAAGTTATCTTTTCATTTTGGCGATAAATGATTTGGCGATGTTTTACGTGCTTGTGATTCGTGAAGATATGGTTTGGCGACGTCTTGCGTTTTTGTGATTCGTCAAGATCTATTTTGGCGCATAACTCGGACGATAGCAAAAAATCAACATCGCCATTTTGTTTACAGAATGCGTTGAGCCTGCGCTGCGTTTTCTGTTTCAAACACGTATAGTTTGCTGTATTTTCTGTTCCGAAAACGTAAAGACTACTGCATTAAAAGTGCTATAAATTATATTAAATGCCATTTCAATGCTCTGTGGTAAACTGCAAAGGAAATTTTAAAAATGGGTCAAGAGTTCCGGTACTTCTATTTCCCACAGATAATTAACTTAAAAGAAGATGGATAACTGCTGTTTCGGGAAAAGTTTACGTAGTTACTTCTAGTTCAAGGGTAAGCTGAGAGATGGAGTGGTTCCTTCTATTTTTGAAAACTATCCTAGCTACATGTCTAAGGCAATAGTATCAAGACCCAAGTCCTGTAGAAAAGATTGTAATAGCGAATGAACAAAATATCAGCAAAGCTATCCAACTGACTCTAAGGGATTGAAATGTGCTATCATCAAAGCTATTTAACGGACTCTAAAGGTTTGAAATGTGCCATTCACTGATTTAAAAGAATGTGGTCAATTTAAAAATGTCGACATATCTTGTTTTAAAGAAATTACACTTTCCGAAGAAGATTTTATTGCCATTACTAATTTACAGTGCTGGTTACTGTTACCATTCCATTGTGAAATTCAGCAACTGTTCTAGCTGTAAAAATATTTTGACACTTGAAAACATCGATGATGATTTTGATTTTCTTGATAATGTTAAGAATAGTTATATTTTGAATCTGCATAAAGATGGTTTATGCTATCCAAAAGATAAGGTTTTGAATGTTATTTTGTATTTATATGTTGTAATTCAAAAGTTCATTTCTGAAATATATGAAAAGTTGTTTTAGTATTTTTTAAGGTCAGAGATTACTTTCAACAAGTTTAACTTTAGATAGTATTAATGGTAAAGAAATATTAAAGAACATAATATAAAATTTATTGTAAAAAGTATTCTAAGGGATGCTGCAAACATATATCAAATAGTTATTGTAGGCAACAAAATGACAACCTGTTAGTGGAAAAAAAAATTGTTGAAGCAAAAGAATGTTGAAAATAAAAAAGAAAACTTCAAATATTAAAGTAATTTTGAAGTCAATGAATAGCAACATTAAATTATTTTGCTTTAAAATGTTTTATTGATTAATAATAACTAGGATTTGTGAATAAAATAAAACTAGTTTATTTAAGTTTGGTGTTTTATTTCGGAATAAAATTCAAAATAATAGTTGAATATAAATATCAAAAAAAAATTCAATTATCTCTGTCAATAAAACATAAATGTTTTCTAAATGCTCTCCCATTCAAATTAACTAGCAAAACTAAGAAAAGGATAATTGCTATGCTACCAATGCGAAGGACGATTGACTACTCTATGTGACATCACGCAGTCAGTGCGAAGGCTTTCTTATATAGGAGGTGTTAGTCTGGCCTGGGATCAACAACAATATGCGATAATAAAATGCAATCGCTCAATTACTTAAATGTACTTATTAAACAGACCATCCCCTCAACGGATTCTCGTTTTTTTTCCTGATAGAACTGGCTTATTCCAGGACGACAATGTTAGGATTCACCAAACATGATTTATTGAGAATTGGTTCTGGGAGCATGATGAATCATTTTCACCATGAATTGGCCTCCACAATCCCAGAATCTTAACTCAATCGGAATACTGGAACTCTTTTTCGGTATTTCCCAAAATTCCAGTATATCCCAAAGAGAATTCGGAATACTCTTTGGGATACATTGAAACAGCGATTACGGAGACGTTCGCCTTTTCCTTGGTCAGTTCAGTGTCTTGGTGGTTCATCTTAACTCAATCGGAATACTGGAACTCTTTTTCGGTATTTCCCAAAATTCCAGTATATCCCAAAGAGAATTCGGAATACTCTTTGGGATACATTGAAACAGCGATTACGGAGACGTTCGCCTTTTCCTTGGTCAGTTCAGTGTCTTGGTGGTTCATCTTAACTCAATCGGAATACTGGAACTCTTTTTCGGTATTTCCCAAAATTCCAGTATATCCCAAAGAGAATTCGGAATACTCTTTGGGATACATTGAAACAGCGATTACGGAGACGTTCGCCTTTTCCTTGGTCAGTTCAGTGTCTTGGTGGTTCATCTTAACTCAATCGGAATACTGGAACTCTTTTTCGGTATTTCCCAAAATTCCAGTATATCCCAAAGAGAATTCGGAATACTCTTTGGGATCATTGAAACAGCGATTACGGAGACGTTCGCCTTTTCCTTGGTCAGTTCAGTGTCTTGGTGGTTCATCTTAACTCAATCGGAATACTGGAACTCTTTTTCGGTATTTCCCAAAATTCCAGTATATCCCAAAGAGAATTCGGAATACTCTTTGGGATACATTGAAACAGCGATTACGGAGACGTTCGCCTTTTCCTTGGTCAGTTCAGTGTCTTGGTGGTTCATCTTAACTCAATCGGAATACTGGAACTCTTTTTCGGTATTTCCCAAAATTCCAGTATATCCCAAAGAGAATTCGGAATACTCTTTGGGATACATTGAAACAGCGATTACGGAGACGTTCGCCTTTTCCTTGGTCAGTTCAGTGTCTTGGTGGTTCATCTTAACTCAATCGGAATACTGGAACTCTTTTTCGGTATTTCCCAAAATTCCAGTATATCCCAAAGAGAATTCGGAATACTCTTTGGGATACATTGAAACAGCGATTACGGAGACGTTCGCCTTTTCCTTGGTCAGTTCAGTGTCTTGGTGGTTCATCTTAACTCAATCGGAATACTGGAACTCTTTTTCGGTATTTCCCAAAATTCCAGTATATCCCAAAGAGAATTCGGAATACTCTTTGGGATATACTGGAACAGGGATTACGGGGACGTCCGCCTTTTCCGTGGTCAGTTCAGTGTCTTGGTGATACACTGCCGCAAATATGGGTGACAGTATGCGCTGGAGCTACATAAAATCTCATCCAAACAATGCCGCGTCGAATGAGAGCTGTAATTCGGGCCAAATGTATACTATACTAAACTTCTACTTAACTTGACATCACTAAACGGTAGATCGTCACAGCGCTCATAGGTAAATTATCCATTTTGGCGGCGTGAAAGCATAATGCTCGCCAAACTTCAACCCTGTAGAGAACAAACGATAATGTTTGGCGAGAATTATATCTTCACTCCGCTAAAATGGATTAATTACCTATGAGCACGGTGAAGATCTATCGTTTAGTGATGTCAAGTTAAGTTGGAGTTTAGTATAGAAGACAGCATAGCCTTAGCTCACTGAATACGCTACAACGATGAGTAAACCGGTTTTCCTACGCCCTGATTGGCTGATCGGAACGATGGGTGGTTAAAACTCTTGTAGTATCCGTGGTTAGAAAATATGAATTAAAATTTAAACTTTAAAGCACTTATTTTCTTTTTGCTATCAACTTATATTTAAGTTTAATACAAAACTATGTGCGCGGGTTAAGAATATTACCATATAAGTTGCGATTTGCTTGGAACTATATCTTTTCGGCGGAAGGATACATCCTAAAGCGTATTCAGTGAGCTCAGGGTATGTTGTCTTCTATACTAAACTTCAACTTAACTTGACATCACTAGATGGTAGATCGTCACAGTGCTCATAGGTATTTAATCCATTTTGGTGGCGTGAAAGCATAATGTTCGCCAAACCACAATCCTGTAGAGAACAAAAGGCTATAAGGTTTGGCGAGAATTATATCTTCACTCCGCTAAAATGGATTAATTACCTATGAGCACGGTGAAGATCTATCGTCTAGTGATGTCAAGTTAAGTTGAAGTTTAGTATAGTATCCGTGGTTAGAAAATATGAATGAAAATAATAATTACCTATGAGCACGGTGACGATCTATCGTCTAGTGATGTCAAGTTAAGTTGGAGTTTAGTATAGTATCCGTGGTTAGAAAATATGAATTAAAATTTAAACTTAAAAACACTTATTTTTTTTATGCTATCAACTTATCTTTAAGTTTAATACAAAACTACGTACGCGAGTTAACAATATTACCATATAAGTTGTGATTTGCTTGGAACTACTTCTTTTCGGCGGAAGGATTCATCCTACAGCGCAAGGGTATTTTGTCTTCTAGTATAATCCAATCAAATATTAGGGAAAGTGACTCTTTTATTTTTTGGCCACGTAGTGTCTATTGTGACCATCGATATAGATAAACAACGGGATAGACTGCTCCATTATCAATGCAAAGAGAAAAACGCGCCGGGGATTGCGAAGCTGGTGGGAGGATTAACCAATCACAGTTCACTTTTAGAGTTGGATGGGAATGCGAAAAACCTTGTAAAGTGTTAGAGTATATATTTTTTGCACGTTATTACTAATTAAGGTCTACTATTGACATTTCTGCTGTGTACAACCCAAAATTTTATTTGCAATCCGTATTTTTTATCCCACCAATTGCATCTTACAACGGCTTCATTTCCCCAGCGTTAAGCAGTCTATCCAGTTGTTTATATCTATATCGATGATTGTGACAGTCTACTGGTGGAATGTCGGGCTGCCTGGAGGAAGTGTTTTGGGTTTTCTTCCAATCGCTATTTATTATTTATATTTTTCCAATTACATACTTTTTCCTATCGTTCCTTTCCCTACTACAACAAAGTCTGTTTCCTCTACTCCTACGCTCTCCACTGTTTAAACACATCCAGTGTTAATAACCTTCTCATTTGAATGCTATTTCCAACCTCCGAAAACTAGTTTCCATTTCGCCTCCTCCTTTCCTAAGATTAAGAAGGGAGGGGAACTCTTTTTTTTTTTTTAAATGAAATAACGAAGGCAAGATGTTAATAAAAGTCTAAGAATATCCTTCAAAAGATATCTCTTAATGATGAGACTTAAGCTTCCAAGTATTCACACAATATTTGTCCTCCCATTGTGAATGGAATCGTTTTTCTATTGTAGTGATATTTGGTTCTCCACAAAGAAGACTTTTTTCCGTTTATTTTTAGCTCC
The DNA here is from genome assembly GCA_963978545.1 of Linyphia triangularis. Lineage (NCBI taxonomy): Eukaryota > Metazoa > Arthropoda > Arachnida > Araneae > Linyphiidae > Linyphia > Linyphia triangularis. The sequence goes on from OZ021726.1 coordinate 3,366,093, forward strand.
TAAGCGAGAAAATATTAATGATCATTTCGAGTGCAATCAACCGGTAAACCAAATAAGGGTGTATGCCTTTCCTTGCGCGAAGTGTTAAGAGATTTCTATTCGGATGTGCTTGCCTTTGCCTTAATGTCACTGAATATTAGTAATGGTCATTTGTTACCGGGTGGCTATTTTTGTGCAGAGCTTTTATGGAAAAGCTTTGTACTAAACTGTTGTTTGTATAGATCTAAAATGAAAGGGATTTCGCTCCGAAAACTGTGTCTTTTATATTATCGATTAACCCAGATTGAAGAAGTTAATCATCAGTTGGGAGAAGGTCCTAATAGACTGAGAGGCGACTGCAATTTTTGGACCCCATCGAACATCATTCTAATTTTTTTATAGAAATTAGAGAAAAGTGATTAGATTACGAATCCACTTGTCTGCCGTGGCAAAAATGACCGAAACTGGTCAAAAATCAACTTTTAATAAGTTGAACTAAATCCAATTGCCAAATAATGAGCATTTTTATTTTATTTGGTAACCCTCACTCTTTAATTATCAATTAAGAAGGTTGCAGACGATTCAGATATCTGGCGACGGTCTATTTGCATCTATTAAAAGGGAGCCAAGTTGGCAATAAACATTACGTCACGGATGACGTAACTGATGTCGCCAATTTGGATTACTTTTAAAAGATACAAATTTTCCCAGCCAGTGATCAGAAATCATTTGCGCTTTTTCTCATTGAAAATCAAAATGCAGGGTTGCCAGACGAAAAAGTTTGTTCTCTTTTTGGAGAATTATGACATATTTGGCAATCGGATTTTAGTTCAACTCATTCCAAATCGATTTTTGATCAGTTTCGGCCAATTTTGCCACGGCAGACCAGTGGATTCGTAATCTAATCACTTTTCTCCAATCTCTATAAAAAATTCAGAATGATGTTCGATGAGGTCCAAAAATTGCAGTCGCCTCTTGGACTATAATCTAATCTGAGTCTTGATCAGACCAATTGTTCTAAAGTTGTTGTCCATAGGTAGGTCCAAGATGAATCGCAAATAATATAACCCATAAAAACAAAGTTTTTAATATAAATCCTTTATATTCATGGCCAATTTTTATATTCATTAACACTTTGCCGATTCTGTAAACAGCGCGTGCTTAGCGTTTGCATCTAATTTTATTCATCAAAAACGCCGACCAAACGGTATAGTGGTTAGCGTGTTAGCTTCTAGGCCGCGTGGTTGCGGGTTCGAATCCAGTGTTAGGTATGGGTGTTTGTAAATGTATGTTGGCTTGTCTAATGACGAATGTTTCGGCGCATTATAGCACTCGTGTTGCTGACGACGCCAGATAATCTGAAAACAACCAACTATACATCAAAAACTTTTGTATCAGCAAAATGTGAGGCAAACTAGGTTTCAAAATTTATATATTATAACTGAGCGTGAATTTTTGCATTCACATCCAAGTATCTTTTATTTATTCCAAATAAAGCAATTTTTTTATTATTTATTTATTAAAAAAAATTACCAACAGGAAAGAGTTTATTCAACGGTCGGTTAAATACTATTTTAGCGCGATTGCATGACGGCAAGTTGGTTTATTAGTATTCCGTAAAAGGGACCTTTTATTTGAAATAAAAGCATTCAGAACGTGACTTACACCAATTCAGGTTGGTTATATTCAGATTATCTGGCACCGTCAGCAACACGAGGGCTATAATGCGAGGAAACATTCGTCATTAGACAAGCCAACATACATTTACAAACACCCATGCCTAACACGGGACTCGCAACCTCGCGGTCTAGAAGCTAGCACGCTAACCACTATACCGTCTGGTCGGCCACCAATTCAGGATACCTAGCACATGAGGAAAATTATGGATGTTAGCAAAATGGATTGTTTTAATATGAAGATGAAAATCTTTGAATTATTGTTTTCAACCGCCCATATGTATACATGAGGTAAGAAAAGGATAGGATTCTGTTCACACACAAAAAAATCGATTATTTTTTTTTTTTGGGGGGGGGGCATTTTTCTATGTTTTGGAATATCCTGATTTCTAAAAAGTTATCTAGAAAATTTCCGTCTGTGTGTCTGTGGTCAGCATAACACCCGAACAAACTGACCTACGATATTCAAATTTGGTGTGTGAGTTGGTAGTGGTACCGGGACCTACCATTAAGGTCTTCATCAAAATCGCACATAAGGTAGCTGCCACTGAAAAAATCATGTTTTTCAATGATTGCTAAAAAACGGCTCTAACGATTTTGATCAAAATTGCTGTGGAAATGCCTCTTAAAGTGTTCTAAACATCCCCTCCCCCTGAATTTTCCATAAAAATGCTTTAATGGCGTAAAAAGTTGGAAAACGAATGCCTTCAACACAGAGTCCTATTTACTTGAACACTTCGCTTAAATCCTATTTGCTTGAATTTTTTCTTTTTTTTTCTCAGTTTCACTGATAAGAAGGAATAATATAAAAATTATAGAAAGTATAAATCGCCAAAATCATCAGTTTGGCATTTTTTTTTTCTCTCTCTCTTAAAAAGGACCCATATAAGAATTATCGCAAAAAATATCGCCAAACTGGCAATTTTTTCTAAACGAATGATGAAAATATAAAAACAAAAAATCACACAAATCCACATCAGTAATATAGTGCAATTGAAAGTTGTGCGATGTTCCACACCTCTAGTTTGTATCTGAGATAGCAGTTTTAGAAGCAACGTTTTTTTTTTTTTTCATTCAACAGGATGTTTTAATTTAACTTTTAAAGTAGATTGTATCAGAAGAGATTTTACAACATTGGAAACAGAAACAAGGTAACTAAATGTTTTAAATAAAGACACGGCCAACTTAATTTAAAATTGTTATTATTTGGATAATATCGAGTGTTAATTTTTTAATTAACGTGATTTGACGTCAGGGACATTGACTTCATTTTTTACCTAGTTTTAATTATTATTTTTACAAATAACACTGATACCCTATCTCTAACATAAAAAAAAGATTCCTTAACAAATTTGTTGTGATACCCCAAATACTTATGTATAATGTGGGGTACAGAAACGTTTAAGAACTAGATAAATACAATGAATGAAATAGTTCCCGAATCATTCACATTACAGATCTTTTACTTTGCACTTTTTGCAGTTTATACTGTCAATTCACGATAACTCGAAGTCTCATAAGTCGAATATTCGTTTATCTCGAAGTTTTCATTAAGTCCCTAGACAACTTATTGTTTTTCAACACAAAGTTATCTCCATATTGTTGCACAAATTGTCTGTATGTAGTGTAAATAGTGACGTATTATTTTAAAATTCTATTGTAATTTATTTTATCTTATTTATTAACAGCGATTATACAGGTTAGAAAAGGTGGCAACACCTAAAGCAATCGAGAAATTTCGAGATGTTTCTTTTTCGACGAATTGGCTGGAAATTTCGAGAATGTCTCTCGCGCCAAGTATAAATAAGACTGGAGATCGGGAAAGTTTTCAGATGGACTTCGGGACTTCGATCAAAGCTGATCGCTTTGTTTACCTACTAGAGTGAACTTGTATAACTGCTGTATTCGAAGTTGTTCTTACTGAAGCTTGTGTTGAAGCTTGAGGGTGATTAAACTGCTGTCTTTGAATAAATTTTGTGCCTTTGAAGAGTGAATAAATAGTAGTTTTTATCTTAAAAACTGTGCCATCATTGCCTCAGCGGAAAAATTCTTGACAATATCTTGAAGTGTACATCTTTTAAGTCGAAGTTTTTGAGAAAATTCTATTATCGTATCATATAAAAAAAAATTTAAAAAAACAATAACAAAAATTACTAATAAATACTCAGATACATGCAATTGCAGTTATTTTATTTATGAAACGATACATTTTAGTTTTTCAATTCAATTTTCGATAAGCAATAAAGTGAGTTTCATCATTAGTTCAAAAGTTTATAAAATTTATATTTCTTAATTATTATTACTATTATTATTTTTTTTTATTATTATTATACAGTAGGTTTTAGCCCAATTTCTACATCCACAACTATTAAAAAAGGAAATTAAAAAATATTTATAAGATTTCTATTATAAACAGTTTGAATATAATTAGGAAGTTAATTAAAAATTTCGGAGCTAGATATTGAAAACTTTTAAGAAAAAATATGTCTTTATTTGCTCTAGAAATAGCGTAAATGGGTGATCTTCTAAGACTATGGGTTACAGAGTCGTAGAATACAAACTGATTCGTGTTTTTTTTCTTTCTTTCTTTCTTTTTTTCTTCTTTTTTTTTTTCTTTCTTTTCTTTTTTGTAATTAAAGAAAGTATATAGTAAGTAATATACAGTATGTATAGAGTTGGTCTAGTATTTAAAATTGGATACAAAAAATTTCTGGTAAGCTATTACCAAGCATCCGAATTGATTTACTATGAGTATAGGAGAGTAGGTAGGTATGGGACACTTTTTACAAAAATATTTTTAATAAATTATTTTCTGTTCATACAACATTGACAGTTTTAGATTAACATCTTGAAACATTTTAACACACTTATAAAATATAAATATTATGGTAGTTATTTTTTATATTTGTTACTTTTTACAAAAATATTTTTAATAAATTATTTTCTGCTCATACAACATTGACAGTTTTAGATTAACATCTTGAAACATTTTAACACACTTATAAAATATAAATATTATGGTAGTTATTTTTTATATTTGTTACTTTTTACAAAAATATTTTTAATAAATTATTTTCTGCTCATACAACATTGACAGCTTTAGTTTAACATCTTGAAACATTTTAACACACTTATAAAATATAAATATTATGGTAGTTATTTTTTATATTTGTTACTTTTTACAAAAATATTTTTAATAAATTATTTTCTGCTCATACAACATTGACAGCTTTAGTTTAACATCTTGAAACATTTTAACACACTTATAAAATATAAATATTATGGTAGTTATTTTTTATATTTGTTACTTTTTACAAAAATATTTTTAATAAATTATGTTCTGCTCATACAACATTGACAGTTTTAGATTAACATCTTGAAACATTTTAACACACTTATAAAATATAAATATTATGGTAGTTATTTTTTATATTTGTTACTTTTTACAAAAATATTTTTAATAAATTATTTTCTGCTCATACAACATTGACAGTTTTAGATTATATCTTGAAACATTTTAACACACTTATAAAATATAAATATTATGGTAGTTATTTTTTATATTTGTTACTTTTTACAAAAATATTTTTAATCAATTATTTTCTGCTCATACAACATTGACAGTTTTAGATTAACATCTTCAAAAATTTTAACACACTTAAAAAATATAAATATTATGGTAGTTATTATTTATATTTGTTACTTTTTGCAAAAATATTTTTAATCAATTATTTTCTGTTCATACAACATTGACAGTTTTAGATTAACATCTTGAAACATTTTAACACACTTAAAAATATAAATATTATGGTAGTTATTTTTTATATTAGCTTAAAAAGTAATTTAAAAAAGCAAGACAAATGTCCTATCTCTCCCTATGTGTGTGAAAGCTAAATACACGCACAATTAAAAAAAAATATTATGAAAAAAGCACAGCAACAGTTTTCCCTTTTGTAACTGAGATTTATTGTGTATTTTTGTACCTTTATTTTATCTATCATCATTTCAAGTCTTAAAAATAAATTGTCATATTTATTACGCAATTAAAAAAGTAAATTATCTATGATATCTCCAGTCAAATAATTAAGCTGACTGTACAAACTAAAAAATTTGCATAGTAAGCATAGTTATTTGGCTGGTGATATCAAGAGGAGGTATAGGACATGACCATCCCTCCCTCAGGCTTAGTGTCCCATCATTCCCTACCACACAACATTTCAATAAAATAACTTATTATTAAAAATATGCTGGTCTTAGGCTTAACCTAGAGGGCCGTGTAGCCCAGTCGGGAGTGTATCGTTCTCGCAACTAGAAGGTTGCGAGTTCGGGCCTGGGACCGACTAAAGACCGCCGTGTTCGCTAATGGTGACTGGAGCACGTTAAATCAGTCACGATCAATCATCATCTATGGCAAAGTCCTCCAAGTTCCCATACAAATCAATACCTCTGGGGGTGGCAAAGCCAAGTCTTCTGGTGGAATCTTCTGCTTGGTATTGCCTCTAAAAATTAAGAAGTTCCACATACGGTCGGTAGTGCTGCCATCTATCGGGTAGCTACCGAAAGAGGTAGAAATGAACTCTTCTGTGGCTATAGGTAGACTTGTGCACTCCCACTCGCGAGTGTGCGCTTACATCAGTACTGCCCACTACCGATCTGTACGGGATATGGGGTTGGTACAAAATGCTTAAGCAGAGGTGCCTTAGTCCCCATAGTCCTTGATAAGAAGAAGAAGAAGTAGGCTTAACCTAACTGCTAATTCATAAAAGTTATATTACTAGGTCTACAAACATAAAAAAAATTTAATTTAGCAATAAGAAAAGATGTTGAAAACTTAAATTGAAAATTTAGAAAGGTATACTTACTTTTAGAGTTGCAAAATAGCTTTTTTGTTACATAACATCATAAAAACCTGCAACTATAATGATTCCTAGCTAGAAATATGAAGTTATGGTTACTTCACCTATTGGGAGAATCAGAAATTAAAAATAAAAAAAAAAATGTTTTATTTAGAAGTTATTGCAGATGTCTCACCCTTCCATTCCTCCCTACTCTCTTCTATGTATCAATGAATATTACTTAAATAGTCACCATATCTTACAATCGATTGAACCCAAGCAAAATACAATTGTTTTAAAAGTGAGAATGATTAAAAATGGCATAATTTTTTAAGTAATAAAATGAATAGGACCAAAAACAGAGTTTATCATTTACTTTTTAACGAGCAATTTCCCTTTAAAGGATAACAATAAATTTTTTAGAAATAGTTTAAGCTATGCAGTGTGATTGGTCACTAAGTGAAATTAGAAAATAATGTTTGTTGTTGTTGATACACATACGCACTATACTAAAAATCATCTTTACCTGGCATCAGTGTGAGGCGTAAGCCGGTTGCAAACATCGATAGGGATAGACAACTGGATAGACTGCTCCCATGTCAATGCAAAAGTAAAAACACGCCGGTGGTTGGTGGTGATGGGTGAACGATTAACCAATCACAGTTCACTCTCATAGTTAGGTGCGATTGTGAGAAACCTTGTAAAGTGCCAGAGTAGATATTTTTTTTTTTTTTTTTTTGTGCACATTATTGCTAACTAAGGTCTACTGTTGACAGTTCTGCTGTGTTCAACCCAAGATTTTACTTTCAATTCTCAGCAATTCGTCGTCTCTTTTTTTTTTTTTTGTCCACCCAACGATCTGGCAACGGCTTCATTTTCCCAGCGTTAAGCAGGCTGTTCAGTTGTTTATCTATATCGATGGTTTCTGTATCCTCTGATCGGCTGTTTATGATTTCATTCCCTTGTGACGTCGTTGAACTGCGCAGAGGTAAGATAGAACTGCGCTTAGGTAAAATAGAACTGCGCAGAGGTAAGATAAAACTGCGCAGAGGTAAAATAAAACTGCGCAGAGAAGATAGAACTGCGCAGAGAAGATAGAACTGCGCAGAGAAGATAGAACTGCGCAGAGAAGATAGAACTGCGCAGATGTAATATAGAACTGCGCATATGTAAAATAGAACTGCGCAGAGGTAAAATAGAACTGCGCAGAGGTAAAATAGAACTGCGTATAGGTAAAATAGAACTGCGCAGAGAAGATAGAACTGCGCAGAGGTAAGATAGAACTGCGCAGAGGTAAGATAGAACTGCGCAGAGGTAAGATAGAACTGCGCAGAGGTAAGATAGAACTGCGCAGAGAAGATAGAACTGCGCAGAGGTAAGATAGAACTGCGCAGAGGTAAGATAGAACTTCGCAGAGGTAAGATAGAACTGCGCAGAGGTAAGATAGAACTGCGCAGAGGTAAGATAGAACTGCGCAGAGGTAAGATAGAACTGCGCAGAGAAGATAGAACTGCGCAGAGGTAAGATAGAACTTCGCAGAGGTAAGATAAATCGTGTTGGCGGATTTGACGGAACTATATTCTTTCCACGGAAGGATCCATCCAACAGCTTATTCACTGATGTCAAGTAAGGGTGAATTTTAGTGCAGAACTTTTCATAAAACTCACCTACACACATCACGGACCTCTCTTGCATGTCACACCTCAACAATAAAGCAGTTTGATACCTCTCTTTATGTGTTTCTTTTCCTTCCTCGTTAACAAGCTCTTATTCATGACGAGATATCAAACCCATACTTAAACAAAGCACATCCCCACTCTCCCATCAACAAGCCTTAATTAAAGCAACGGGAGGCACAAGCCCACAACCTTGCTCAACCTGGAGGGAAAATACGTAACCTCGTGCTCCAGTTTTATCGCACATATCACCCACTCGCAATCCCCAACATGGGGTGGTAAGAAACACGACTCATTTAAATTTTAAATGAATGGTAATCCTTTTTTTTTTTTTTTTTTTTTTTTTTTCAGTAGGAACCGGGAAAGTGAATTTAGTGTAAAGTCTCAGTGTTTTCACTCCTGTGGTGACGTTTGGATTAGCAATCGACAGGGATTGTGGAAGGAAATGCAGTAATTTTGTTTTCGAAATTGCCATAAAGAGATTTTAGAGGGCTATGCTTGGAAATGTTTCCATGCATGGACAATTCCCGCAATTTATTTTTTTTTAACAGTTTTTTTATTCGATTCTAAATGTTTCGAAAAGACCATAAACACACAAATTTCTGCTCACTTCTCTCTATCTCGGTTTTTTTTTTTTTTTTTTTTTTTTTTTTTTTTTTTAATTTGCAACCATAGTTCGCCTGTTAGATTTTACAGGAAAAACGTCACATTCAGCTCGAAACTTGAGCGCCCCCAGAAATATTTGCAAGGGGGTGCAAGTCTAGATTTTTTTGTCAAAATCATTAATTTTTTTTTTAGAAACGTTAATTAATAATCATGCATTACTCTTTGAGAATAATTAAAATTCATGGCATATATTTTTGAAAGAGCAAACCTGTTAAAGAGAGAAAAAAAAATACAAAATAGTAAAAATATTAAAATATATATTTTTAATGATTGTTTTACCATCCAACTAGATCTCACGGCATTCAAGAGACAGTGTTTAGAATAGAGGAACTCGAAGATGCAAAAATACAGATTGTAAATTTTTTTTTATTTCTCCCAAGTTTCGAATATAATGAGAAAAAAAGAAAAAAAAATGAAACACGAAAGCAGTATTGGAATCTGTTCAATTGAATTCTAAAAATAGATTTTAAGATAGTTTGTCTGATGAATAAAAAAACAAAACATTTTTTTTTAGAATTTTGAGAACTACACAGGAAATGATTATACAATAAAAGGAATAAATACTTCTACTCATCAGCCTCTAATAATCATAGACAACAAGGGCCAGAAAATCGTCGCGCAAGTAGCTATAAGAAACGACATAGGAAAGAAACAAAAGATTAAATTAATAGAAGAAAAAAAATGCCCGTTGTAACCGTAAAAGTATAAACGGCATATATGTTTTTTTTTTTTTCCCATCTTGGAATTTGCATCTTTTGACTAATTTTTTAAAAGATTTCTAGAACCAGGAAGGTGCAAGTGCACCTCCTTGCACCCTCCTGGGGGCGCCCATGGATCGAAACTAATGTGACATCACTTGATTTGAAACAACTTGGCTTGAAACGCAGCAGCGGACACCAATTTTGCAAGTTTCTCTCAAATCACGCCAACCGGCACGGGATATGGCAATTGTCTACCAAACAACCACCAACTATTTGGCAGAAACCTCACGATAACCATAGAAACGGAAGGTTGTTTTGATCGGAAAGCGATTGGACGAGGTTTCCGGGCATTTTCTTTTCTAAATCTTTAAATAACTAATTTTTTTTTTAAGGAACTTTTGTTTGAATATTTGGAATCGGAAAGAAATTCTTCATAAATATAAACTAATTTCACTCGTTTTTAAAAAAATGCAGGAATTATCCCTTGTCATGTGTTAACGAAGATTGCAGTACAAGTTATCAGATTAGACTGTCAAATGAGGTATGTCTTTTAATTTAGATAAATGTCAAGTCATACACTTTGGTCATAAAAATATGAATGCTATCTATTTTTTTACAAGATGCTAAATCAATGAAAGGATAGTTATTTATTACCTAAGGGTGCCAATTAATGGAACTTTTAAGTTTGAGCATTATTGTGGGATAGCAAGTAAAAAAAAAAAAAAAAATTGATTTTATTAGGAATATTATCTCATCTAAATCTATACTAAACTTCAACTTAACTAGACATCACTTAGACCAGCGTTCGCCACTAACTTTTAGAGGCGGGCCGCATGACTTATGTTAGAACCTTCCGCGGGCCGCAGATTTATACCGAATAAGCCAATAAATATATTGCTTTACTACATATGCTCAAAGTTAGAAATGTGACAATTACTAAAGATTCAACAATACAAAACAATTTTGAAAACTGAAACAATAATTTAACTTTTTTATATTAATAAAAAACAATTGATATTTGATTCTTGTTTCAAATAATTAAAAAAATAATTTTCTTTACATCGTCAATCAAAGTCATAATAGAAATTAATCTATAGTGACAATATTACAATGTGACTTGACATAAACTCATAATCAATAAAGATAATTAAACCATACCTCCTAAATCTTCAATTTTAGTCGATGTTTATTGAGTGGCTATGACGGCCGGTCCGCTTTTCACTCTCGACTTAGGATTGAAAATTAGTCTCCGACGCCATTATTGCACTGGAATCATAGAGATCGCCATACTTCTTTTCACGTCAAAACAAAAGAGATTCATTAAAGCACCCAACTCCTGCCCATCACATTCAGAAAAGCAGAAATCGAATTGTGCCACTCACAAATCGAGGAGGTAGGTTATCATAAGTACAAAACTAAGCAATGCGAAGGAAAGCGTCATTGGTAATAATTCAAACTATTGCGCTTTTTTTTTTTTTTTTTTTAATTTTTTCTGGCAGTCTCAGGAAAAAAAAGGATTTTTCAGACTTACTGGCGGGGGTCACTTAATAGAAAATGTAGTTTTTGGAAGTAAACACATACTATTGTAGAAAAATTTAAATTATTTCCGCAAAATTTGATTTTTGCTTTTCTGTACTGCCGGCGGGCCGGAGAAAAAGCTGTCGCGGGCCGGATCCGGCCCGCGGGCCGCCTAGTGGCTGACGCTGACTTAGACGGTAGATCGTGACAGTGCTCATAGGTATTTAATCCATTTTGGCGGCGTGAAAGCATAAAGTTCGCCAAACCACAACCCTGTAGAAAGAACAAAAGGCTCTAAGGTTTGGCGAGAATTATGTCTTCACTCCGCCAAAATGGATTAAATACCTATGAGCACTGTGACAATCTACCGTCTAAGTGATGTCTAGTTAAGTTGAAGTTTAGTATAGTGATAGTATTTTGCCACTTTATAGAAGATTGGTTTGGCTACTTCTAGAGTATGCAGTACAATTCTGGTCGCCGCATCTCAAGAAGAATGTTGATTTTTTGGAAAAGGTCAGCATAGTGCTTCTAAAATGATACAGGAAAACCGTACATTGAATTAATGATGCTAGATTGAGGAACCTTAATATGAATACATTGGAAGAAAGTAGATCAAGATGGGATTTGATTCAGCTGTTTAAATTTATCAAACAGGTGGATTTCAATGGTTTAGAGTTCAATACAAGGGACCGGACAAGAGGTCATGCATATAAGCTATTTAAATGGCATTTTAACTTGGAGAATAGGAATCATTATTTTAAAAATAGAGTGATTGATAAGTCAAACTTACTTTTTGTTTCATTATTCCATCTATCTTTGTTTTTGAGTTATTTCATTTTAAAATTAGGGAGTTTTTCACTAGGCACCTTTTGTACAAGATGCACACATTTCATTTTGCCCCATAAGATTGCAGCTGAATTAGTGTTGAAGGTGTGGTGACGACTTTAAATAGCAGATAAAACATCTATGCAACGGAGTTCTCTTTTTCATAGCGGTAGAGTATCTGTCTACGGATCTAGAAGTCGCTGGTTCGATCCCCAGCGACAGTAAGAGAAAGCGCACTTCGCTTCATTGGTGACTACTGGACAAACGAATCATGCTGCCATCTATCGGCGCCTTCTGAAAGGAGAATTGCAATGAAAGGAAAGGAGAATGAAAGTAAATGTGCATTTTATACGTTATGACTTTACTAAACGTAATTTTAATTTGCTGCATGTATATAGAGTGACACGTAGAGGTTAAGTTATTAAACATAATTAATTTTTCCAAAAACGTGAGTTTTCATTCTAAACTTTCTAAGCCATTCAAAATGAAATACTATCACCCCTGTTTCTCTAAGTCAGACATTTCCATCATTTGGGCTTGAACACTGGATCAAAAACATTTACTTCATTCAAGAAGGGATTGAAATAGTATCCAATTACTGAAAAAAGAAGAGCATTTTTACAATTCTTCAGGAACCAAGCTCGCAAAATATCGGCCATGTTACTGTGAAAACTGAAGAGGGAAAAAACTAAAAGAGTCCATAGCACAATTTCTGGAAGTGGATTAGATCTGAATTAACTTAGTGTAATTGAATGTGATGGAACAAACTTCATTGACTTTTGTTCCATCCACAAAGGAGGAATAATTCGTTTGCTGGAGCTTGGGAGACCATTAAAATGGTGCATTTGCTTGCTCCTTACCAACGAATTGCCTTTACGACACCTCTTATGTGCATTGGATGGTGCCACAGTTGGTTCCAAAGCACTTTCCAGACCAATTGGCAAAGCCATTAAAACCTGCGAGAATCTCACTTTAAAGAAATTTGTCTCAATAAGTTTAGAGAATATGCCGAACATAGTGTTGCGTGGATGGGTTTGAAAGATTTGAAGCCAAATCAGATCAAAACTTGCAGAAATTTATTCCGGTGTAGCTCTTCGCAGATTCTCTTACAACTCCAGAACTTCTCGTTCTAGTAGACTCAATACAGCTCTTTACACAACAATAGAGCACAAAACGGCAGTTAAAAACTTGACAACACAACTGCTAAAAATCGCCGCAAAAGACAATGCAATACAGTTTACTTTTGGAATTCTCTGAATGCTCGCTGAGAGACAGCTAACTCCGCAACTCCAGTCAACTAACTCAACTCCATTCAGTCTGTAATTCAACTAACTCAGTGACTCAGTCAACTAACTGCTCACTTGGCCGGGTTTATATAGGAAAGGCGAACCTTCTTGAAACTTCTAGAGGTAGATATATGGAGAACTTTCCAGATCGTAATCGAAAAGTCCTATACATGTACATGGGGAACGAAAATGTCGCCAAATAGTCGCCAAATTTGGCGACAAAAATTAGTACCCAAAACCGTCACCAACTTGGCTTTATCTCGCCAATTTGGCGAGATTGCCATTACCATAATGTTAAATGCCCTGCTCCTTGTAAAACTCGCTTCCCAGCGTTATCTCTGTAAAACTCGTTATCATAAAGTATTAAGACACATATTGCAGGGTAGCCAAGTTAAGACTAACCATTGCACTGCTTTATGCGAAATGTACATAAATTTTCCTATTTACAAAATTAACACTACGAAATATTTACATATATACAAAAATTCGTAACAATAGATAGTTTGATTCTCAGTAATGACCAGAAATATTTATATGGTATTTGTCTAACTGTATCATATGGTGCATGTTCTTCAGATCCATCATTGAAAAAACCTGGTCTTGTTGCATACTCAAGATGGCTAACAACTGTAAACCGTATATTGAGATTGTATGAAAGTACAGGAACTTCATCAGAAAATGTGTTATAGCTTACCACGTATATTATGAAAGTATATTGTTGCGTTGGTGGGTTCGAAAGATTTGAAGCCAAAGCAGATCAAAAGTTGCAGAAATTTATTCCAATATAACTCTTCTCTTACAACTCCAGAACTTCTCGTTCTAGTAGAGAGAATACAGCTCTTTTCACAACAATAGAGCACAAAACAGCAATTAAAAACTTGACAACACAACTGCTCAAATCGCTGCACAAGACAATGCAATACAGTTCGCTTTCGGAACTCTCTGAACGCTCACTGAGACTCAGTATCTCAACTCAGTAATTCCAGTCAACTAATGGACTCAGCTAACAACTAACTCACTCATCTCATGGCCGGGCTTATATACAGGGGAGGCGAACATTCTTGAAATTTCTAGAGGTAGATATTTGGAGAACTTTCCAGATCGTAGTCGAAAAGTCCTATACATGTACATGGGGACCGAAAATGTCGCCAAATGGTCGCCAAATTTGGCGATAAAAATTAGTCGCCAAAACCGTCGCCAACTTGGCTCTATCTCGCCAATTTGGCGAGATTGCCATTACCATAATGTTAAATGCCCTGCTCCTTAAAACTCGCTTTCCAGAGTTACCTCTGTAAAACTCGTTATCAAGCATCAATACCCATCTTGCAGGGAAGCCAAGCTCAGACGAACTATTGCACTGCCTTATGCAAAATTTTCATAAATTTTACTATTTACAAAATTAACACTATAGGAAATATTTACAAATATGCAAAAATTCGTAACAATATGCAACCTTATGGTTTCATGCAAAAAGAAATTGCTCTCTTACAGAAGGAGCACGTCATATATGGAGACATATCATTTTCTCGATACATGGCACCGGATATCCGAGTTATGGTTGGTGAAGTTATTCAGTTAACACGGTTATTTTTGTAATTTTTTTTTTTTTTTTTTTTTTTTTTTTCATCCCGAAAATTAATTGCTAGAAGTTAAAAGAAAGAAACCGTAAACATTAGAATTTTTAAAGTACCAAAACTTAACTTCAAATCAGAGTATTACACTGAACTTATTAATTTGCAAACAATTGGTCCCTATGATGCTCCTATAATGAGTAACATTCCAACAGATGAAATTGAGAGTGTAGTGAATAGCTGGAAAGCAATGGAATGGGCGACATATCCTTGTCACACTCAAGCAGTTGAACATGGAGTCCGACTTGTCTCTGAAGAATCAGAAAGTGTATGCGGAGAAATGAAGCGTCATGGTTTCATATTAAATAGACTAAAATCAAGTTCTTTAGTAAAAAGTCTCAACACCAAATCAGAATATAAGATTTCAAGTGAACTTTAATTTCAATTAATTAGTACTTAATCTTTTATTAATGACTAGCTGAATACCCGTGCTGCGCTACGAAATTTTACCATTAGCATTTTAGCGATCAAAAGACATTCATGTATTCTACACTTCAGACGTTTGCTCCCATTTCGATCCCGACAAATTGACTTATCAAAATAGGAACTTTCCTTTGTTGACATTTTAAACGAAATTTATAATTGTGAATAGTAAATTGGAATAGTTTATTGTGTTTATGTTTGCTCTTAATTCTAAATTTCAAAGTAGTAGCTGTATTGGAATTGAGACATTAAGTTAATCCTCGTATAGTTTCAATGTTGCGTCGACTTTAATCCCTTAAAAATTCGTTAATCGATATTGGAAGGACTTATTTTTTTAAGATTTACCCTTTTAACATTTGCACCAATTATCAGAAATATGACTACATTGGAAGAGGAACATTCGGATATCCCTCGTTTGGAACATTTAACCCCTTTTCGACCCCTTAAAGTTGGTTAATCGAGAACGGAATAGCTTACTTTTTCTGTTTAATCTTTTTTGACATTTGTACCAATTTTCCGAGTTGTAACCAAATGGGAAGTGGGGCATTCGAATATCCCTAGTTTGGAGCGTTTAACGCCTTTTGCAAAACTTAAGTGGGTTAATTGAGATCGGTATGGCTTACTTTTTCTACGTTTATCTTTATTGACATTCCTACCAATTTTCAGAGTTGTGACTATATGGGAAGTGGGATATTCGAGTTTGGAATGTTTAACCCCTTTTCCACCCCTTAAAATGGGTTAATCAAGCTCGGAATAGCTTAACTTTTCTATGTTTGTCTTTGTTGAAATTTTTACCAATTTTTAGAGTTGTGACCACATGGGAAGTGGTACATTCGAATATTCCTCGTTTGGAACTTTTAACCCCTGTCCCACCCCTTTATTCACCCGAGATCGGATTAGCTAACTTTTTTTGTGTTTGTCTTTATTGATATTCACACCAGTTTTCAGAGTTGTGAAAATATGAGAAGTAGGACATTCGAATATATCGCTCGTTTGGAACGTTTAACCCCTTTTTGACCTCTTAAAGTGCGTTAATCGAGATCGGAATAGCTTACTTTTTCTATGTTTACCATTGCTGACATTTGTACCGATTTTTAGAGTTGTGACCATATGGGAAGTGGTACATTCGAATATCCCTCGTTTGGAACGTTTAACCCCTTTTAGACCCCTTAGAGTGGGTTTATAGAGATCGGAATAGCTTACTTTTTTTACGTTTGTTTTTGTTGATACTTGCACCAGTTTTCAGAGTTGTGACGAAATGGGAAGTAGAAAATTCGAATATCCCTCGTTTGGAATGTTTAACCCCTTTTCGACCTCTTAAAGGGTGTTAATCGAGATCGAAATAGCTTAGTTTTTCTATGTTTGCCTTTGTCGACATTTGCACCAGTTTTCAGAGTTGTGACGAAATGGGAAGTGGTACATTCGAATATCCCTCGTTTGGAACATTTAACCCCTTTTCGACCCCTTAAAGTGAGTTAACCGAGATCGGATTAGCATGCTTTTTCTACGTTTAACATTGTTGGTATTTAAGCCAATTTTCAAAATTGTGGCCATGTCGGAAGTGGGACATTCGAATATTCCTCATTTGGAACGTTTAACCCTTTTTCCACCCCTTAAAGTCGGTTAATCAAGATCGGAATAGCTTAGTTTTTCTTCGTTTATCTTTATTGATATTTGCACCAATATTTAGAGTTTTGACGAAATGAAAAGTAGGACATTCGATTATTCCTCCTTTGGAATGTTTAACCCCTTTTCGACCCCTTAAAGTGGGTTAATCGAGATCGGAATAGCTTAATTTTTCTATCTTTGCCTAGTCGACATTTGCACCAATTTTCAGAGTTGTGGACATGTGGGAAGTGGTACATTCGAATATTCCTCGTTTGGAACGTTTAACCCCTTTTCGAGCCCTTAAAGTGGGTTAATCGAGATCGGAATAGCTTACTTTTACTATGTTTACTATTGTTAATATTTGTAACAATTTTTAGAGTTGTGACCAAATGGGAAGTAGGATATTCGAATTTCCCTCGTTAGGAACGTTTACCCCTTTTCGAGCCCTTAAAGTGGGTTAATCGAGATCGGAATAGCTTACTTTTTCTATTTTTACCATTGTTGATATTTGTGCCGATTTTCAGAGTTGTGACTATGTGGGAAGTGGGAGAATTAGTGATGAGTGAGTCAGTGAGTGAGTGAGTGAGTGAGGGCTTTGCCTTATATATATATAGAGAGATGAAATGTAAATATCTTTCAGAGATGGATTATTATAATAAAATCTAGTAAGTTTACTTTTATATAAACTTAGATTTTAATATTATATTCTTCGAACTTGGAATTACTTTTTTTTTTAATATTTGATTTTTGACTCGATTTTAGAAGGCTTGGAGTACATCAAAATAAGAAGCAAATTTTAAATACTTTTTTGTATATTTAAGTACAACTAAATTATATTATTAAATTACTCTGCCGATTCTGTAATTTTTTTTTTTTTTGCGAAAGGTTTTCTGTAGGATACTTTTTGCTAAGAAATCCCTTTTCAGCAAATTTTCAGGAGGCTTGGGGCATCTGAAGATATTAAAGGATTTTGTTCAAACTTTTACGATAATATAATGAACCCAAAATACAACTTTTGAACCCCCTGCCGATTGGAATTTTAAAAAAAAAAAGTATTTTCGCTCCACCCTATTGTGTAGTGACGACTTCAAATAGCAGATAAATCTTCTATGCATCGGAGTACTCATTTGCATAGCGGTAGAGTATCTGTCTACGGATCTAGAAGTCCCTGGTTCGATCCCCAGCGACCACAAGAGAAAGCACACTTCGCTTCAAAGGAAAATGAAGTGTCATCTCTGACAATCAACCGTAAATTCTAATTAGAAATAATGGGCAAATAGCAATCTACAAGAAGTTAATTATCAAAATGGAGCACGAGGTGGGTCGATGGCAGTTTTTTGATCGATTACTTTTAAAAAACAAGCCGTTTCCTCCCCTCCAATATCAACTGTCATTTCGATTGCATGATCGCATTCCTTAACATTGCCTTCAAGTTGACGTCCTTTATTTAGTTTTCATTACTATCCCTTAACTGAATGACAAGGTTCACTTAACAACTTCCACTGTGTTTGATTAACCTCAGATAATATTGGATGACACTGCCAGCAACAGAAAGGAAATAGGAGTATGGTGCGTTCGTTCATTTATGATACATTTTCAGAATATTTTATTTTTAAACTAACTATAAATATTAGAAATAATTACACGTTAAATAGACATTAATTTGGTTGCATATTTGTAATTATCAACACTTTGTAATTTTGAAACCTACCACATGCAATTATTGAAAAATTAATCGAATATATAATTGCCTTTTGTACTTGTATGTGTTTGCATTTTGAAGTCTAAACCAATTGCACGCACTAAAAGCTTAATAATAATGACTTTATTTGTAAGTGTCACTCTTTAATAATTTTATGGCTGATGTTTTTATATACGTTATTAAACAAAATGTCGTTTACAATTTATTTTCATTTGTGTATATTTCCACGCTAAAGTACATCATAAGGTCAAATTTTGAAAATCGTTCAACTCTAATTTTCTTTGTGAAATTTTGTAGCATTTAGGTCTAAGTTTAGAATTTGTATGTGGAAACCATATTTAAACAATCTGGTCACACGCTAGTGAAAAACGTGATGCTTGACTAAACATGTAATCATTCAGAGAATAGAAAGTATTAGACTGAGAGGCGACTGCAATTTTTGGACCCCATCGAACATCATTCTGATTTTTTTATAGAAATTAGAGAAAAGTGAGTAGATTACGAATCCTCTGGTCTGCCGTGGCAAAAATGGCCGAAACTGGTCAAAAATCGACTTTTAATAAGTTGAACTAAATCCAATTGCCAAATGAGCCATAACTTGCCAAATAATTAGCATTTTTTTTTTATTTGGTAACCCTCATTCTTTAATTATCAATTAAGAAGGTTGCAGACGATTCAGATATCTGGCGACGGTCTACTTGCATCTATTAAAAGGGAGCCAAGTTGGCAATAAACATTACGTCACGGATGACGTAACTGATGTCGCCAATTTGGCTTACTTTTAAAAGATACACATTTTCCAAGCCAGAGATCAAAAATCGTTTGTGCTTTTTTTCATTGAAAATCAAAATGCAGGGTTGCCAGACGAAAAAGTTTGTTCTCTTTTTGGCAAGTTATGACATATTTGGCAATCGGATTTTAGTTCAACTCATTCCAAGGCAATTTTTTATCAGTTTCGGCCATTTTTGCCACGGCAGACCAGTGGATTCCTAATCTACTCACTTTTCTTCAATCTCTATAAAAAATTCAGAATGATGTTCGATGAGGTCCAAAAATTGCAGTCGCCTCTCGGACTATATGTATTTTTAGTACTTTTTACTTCAAATTACTCTTATACAGGTGTTATTCAGAATTCCCTCCCGGATTTCGAAGCAACGACTGGACTTTTCGGCAAGAATTGGACTATCGAATTGATGTATGCCGTGTGACCAAGGGCTCACACATAGAACACCTATAAGCTATGTAAATAAAACTTGAATTGTTTCTGTATTCTTTCAAATGTTCTTAATTGCTGCATTAGACTTAGTTTTTTTTTTTACTATAACGCTTTTACACCTGGGAGGGAATTCTGAATAACCCTTTATTGACATAAAGTAAGTTCCTATACGTAAAGTGCCGACCAAACGGTATAGTGGTTAGCGTGCTGGCTTCTAGACCGCGAGGTTGCGGGTTCCGAGTCCCGTGTTAGGCATGGGTGTTTGTAAGTGTATGTTGGCTTGTCTAATGACGAATGTTTCGGCGCATTATAGCCCTCGTGTTGCTGACGGAGCCAGATAATCTGAATACAACCAACCTATACGTAAAGTAACGTGCTGAGTTAAATAAAAAAAGTGCTCTAGAAAAAATGTCGGTGGGTCTGCGTGTGTGTCCGTAGTCAGCATAACTCTTGAACAGATTGACCTGCGAAATTCAAATTTTGTGGCCAACCAAACGGTATAGTGGTTAGCGTGCTGGCTTCTAGACCGCGATGTTGCTGGTTCGGAGTCCCGTGTTAGGGATGGGTGTTTGTAAGTGTGTATGTTGGCTTGTCTAATGACGAATGTTTCGGCGCATTATAGCCCTCGTGTTGCTGACGGAGCCAGATAATCTGAATACAACCAATCAAATTTTGTGTACGGGTTAGTTGTGGTCATGGGGACTGTCAAGAAGGTTTTCGTCAAAATTGCGCAGTAGCTGCCATTAGCTTACGGTTGTCAAAGTAGCTGTAATTGCTTATATACGTCATTAGCTGTTCTAGCTGCTATTGAAAATTTTACAATTTTTAGCAATTGATTGGATCAAAACTCCTGTGTGAATGCTTTTTAAAGTACACTAAACATCCCCACCACCAAAATCTCCATAGAAATACGATAAAGCAATAAAAAGATAAAAACAAATGTCCTTAACACAGAATTATCTTCCTTAAGCATCACCCATTGACGAATTTTTTTTCTCTATTGCACATCCAAGAAAGGATAATGTAATATTTATCAAAAAAACATATCACGAATTTTGCCGGTTTGGCGTTTTTTGTATGCCAGTGTAGCAATTAACGCAAAAATATTTGCCGAATTGGCCATTTTTAAAAATAAAGAAAATATCAAAAGGGTAACACTAAATTACGTTAATCCATAACGAAGTTAAATGAAGTGACCTGTATTATGTGCAATTGAAAGTTGTGCGACCCCTATTTTAAAATGGTATTAATATACTTTTACGATATATAGTAATTAATAGTTTCGTCATTACATAAAATTGGTTAAAATTTCACACAAAACGTACAATTTCTTAATTTTTTTAAGAATTGCTAATAGTTTTAGCTACCATAATTTTTATTTACCTAGTACAAGTTAGCATCACATTTGGCGATACAACAGAGACGATAAACTACTTATTAAGGTTCAAATATATCTGAGATATAGAGAGTGAGAATTTTAAAAGGTTGCGATATATGCTAACGGGGAGTCGAAACAGGTACCCCTAAATCAGTTGACAGGCGTGCTAACCACTAGATAAAAGTGATCACTAGAGCCTAGGTGTTGTATCTGTTATTTGTACACGAGACCACCATAGAAATACTTGGATTTAGGGCCTATTAATTTAAGGAAAATATTTTTGCAAAAGCATCTCTTTATGTAACTCAAGTACTGCGTTCCTTTCCGTTAACTTTTGAACTACTTTTTAGTAGTCTAAATGATTTACTTGTTGTTTCCACAGTATAACACATGAGTAGCTCTTGAGTAGTGAAAAAAAAAATTAAAAATAACCAAACACTTTAATGAATTCTGCGACAATGCAGGACTATTTCAATAATCCAAAACCAATAAAGATAATCTTTTCATTTTGACTAACGATTCTGTTGAGTTTTAACTGCAACCGTTTGAAATGATTTGACAAGGTTTAATTTTAGTAACTTCTACTTTCATCTTGTAGTTATTTTCATTTTCAAAAACGGTTTGTTAATAAAACAAGTTTCTAATTGATACTTTCTTTAGTTAAGAGTATTAAGAATATATTAACCCTTTGCACTCCAGGTCTTTTTCTCGCGGAGGAATCAGCAACTCGAGACATTTTAGGTTCGGCTGGTGTTTATGGATTTGCTTCATAGAAACTAAACACAGTCATTGGCCTTGCATCGAATTTCTGCATCACACCTAATGGTCCTCTCGTGGTTTGGCATCCAATCGTGTGGCGCCTGAGAGGCGCCACTGGAGTGCAAAGGGTTAATACTGCGCATAAGGAACTGCAACAGATTCTTCCTCTGAAGGTACAGTTCTATCATGAACTCAAACAGCAAACAGAAACACCGAAGCCAGTTGCGTTCCCAAAGAAAACGTTATCTTCCACTTTTCCACTTATGATCTTGTTATAAGTCTATGATCTAATTCTAAGAAAAGCAAACTGATTTGCTTCCGAAAACGCAGTGGGAGAGAATTGTTCAAATACGTGATTCATCAATGTCTTTGGAGTGAGACACCCAAAAGGGGGCTAATACGTATTCAGACAACAATTTCGAAACGAGAATTAACACCACGCGGAAGATAACATCACAAACCAAGCATTCCACAAACTTCTCTGATGCTCCCGTTGACCCTTAGTGGCAATAAATTTCAAATGTTCTGTTCGGAAATAGAACAAATCTGTCAGCCCCCTTTGGATTCCAGTAGCACACTTCCTGATAAAAGGGAAATCGCGGGTCACAATAAGTTATCTCACTGAAAACTCTTAACACTGAGAGTGATTTTTATAGTCTAGGGCTAGGTGATCCGATTTTCCAATTTAACTTTCCTGAGAAGGTCTTGGGGGGTCGTTCTTGGTGCTGTTTGGATCATATTTAGGACCGTTCTCGGTACTTTACGGTTACTAGATGCAGAGAAAGCATACAAATATATTGTTACGAATTTTTGTATATTTGTAAATATTTCGTAGTGTTAATTTTGTAAATAGCAAAATTTATGTACGTTTTGCATAAGGCAGTGCAATAGTTCGTCTTAGTTTGTTTCCCTGCAATGAGCCTCTCAATGCTTGATAACGAGTTTTACAGAGGTAACTCTGGGAAGCGAGTTTCAAGGGGCAGGGCATTTAACATTATGGTAATGAGAATCTCGCCGAATTGGCGAGATAGAGCCAAGTTGGCGACGGTTTTGGCTTCGCCAAACTTGGCGAGAAATCACCAAATGTCGCCAAACTTGGCGATCATTTGGCGACATTTTCGGTCCCCATGTACATGTATAGGACTTTTCGACTAAGATCTGGAAAGTTCTCCAAATATCTACCTCTAGGAGTTTCAAGAAGGTTCACGTATGTTCCCCTCCCATATAAAAAGCTCAGGAGAGTAGGTGATGGAGTTAGTTGATTTTGAGTCACTGAAGTTGTTAGCCGAGTCCGTTAGTTGACTGAATTTACTGAGTCTCAGTGAACATTCCGAGTAGTTCTAAAGCGAACTGTATTGCATTGTCTTTTGCAGCGATTTGAGCAGTTGTGTTGTCAAGTTTTTAACTGCTGTTTTGTGCTCTATTGTTGTGAAAAGAGCTGTATTCTCTCCTAAGGAGCAAGCTCCTAAATTCTTTTATTCTGTTTATACTTTTGTCGGAAAATAAGACAAATTTTTGTAATTACAACAAAAGTTTTGATTTAATATTCATGAAAAAAAAAAAATCTAAAAAATATTACACAAAAGTAATTTAAATAACCTGTATTACATCACTTAGCAGTGGACCTTCCTAGCTTTAGTAGCAGAAAATGTTTTTATTAGTTTACATTTTTACCATATTATCATATATGATAATATGGTAAAAATAATTATATATAATTTTTTTAAATATTTTTCTCATTTCAGGTCTCCTCTCAAAATAACCGACCAAACGGTATAGTGGTTAGCGTGCTGGCTTCTAGACCACGAGGTTGCGGGTTCGAGTCCCGTGTTGGCATGGGTGTTTGTAAATGTATGTTGGCTTGTCTAATGACGAAATGTTTCGGCGCATTATAGCCCTCGTGTTGCTGACGGCGCCAGATAATCTGAATACAACCAACCTCTCAAAATCACATGGTGAGTGATCGCTCACGCCTTTTGCCGGCCCTGATTAATAGGATGATCCAACAAACCATCTCTCTGTTTCCTTCTAGAATAAAGGAGATATAATAACCGTAACTTTCATTTTTCCAAACTTAAATTTTACACTTGTATTATAAAGTAAAACTTAAAAAATAACTGAATACTTTTAATCAACGCTTATCCAGATACGGCATTCACCGAGTGAAAATAATAATCAAACTCTTTAAAGATGCCGGCAAAACGTCTGCAGAAAAGGGTATGTGTGAAAAGGCATGCGTCCGCACCGTGTGAAAGAGGCCTAATTCAATATCGAGTTATACCATTTATGACTGTATACCGCGCAAACAAGATTTTATTTGTAACAAGAATGTTTCACACTCATTAGTAAGACATTATTATATCTTGTTTTAACATACTTTCATTCTTAGCAATTTCACTATAGACTGAGAGGCGACTGCAATTTTTGGACCCCCATCGAACATCGTTCTGAATTTTTTATAGAAATTAGAGAAAAGTGAGTAGATTACGAATCCACTGGTCTGAAGTGGCAAAAATAGCCGAAACTGGTCAAAAATCGACTTTTAATAAGTTGAACTAAAATCCAATTGCCAAATGCGCCATAACTTGCCAAATAATGAGCTTTTTTTTTTTATTTGGTAACCCTCACTCTTTAATTTTCAATTAAGAAGGTTGCAGACGATTCGGATGTGTGGCGACGGTCTACTTGCATCTATTAAAAGGGAGTCAAGTTGGCAAAAAATATTACGTCACTTATGATGTAACTGATGTCGCCAATTTGGCTTACTTTTAAAAGATATAAGTTTTCCGAGACAAAGATCAGAAATCGTTCGCACTTTTTCTCATTGAAAATCAAAATGAAGTGAGTTGCCAGACGAATAAGTTTGTTCTATTTTTGGCAAGTTATGACATATTTGGCAATTGGATTTTAGTTCAACTCATTCCAAGTCGATTTTTGATCAGTTTCGGTCATTTTTGCCACGGCAAACCAGTGGATTCGTAATCTACTCACTTTTCTCCAATTTCTATAAAAAAATTCAGAATGATGTTCGATGGGGTCCAAAAATTGCAGTCGCCTCTCGGACTACTACCGTACAGCGCGGAATGTCTTATTTCTAACCCAACGAGTCTGACCCCCAGTCTGACAGCACCCGATCAGAGTTTCCGTTCATGCTGGAATTAACTGAAGGTAACAAAATTATATTTGCCATGCGACAAAGGTTAGCTGGTAGCATGTGTTTACAACCCACTGACGGTCATGCACGTATGTATACGTCATTTGATCCCCAGTTTTTTCAGCAATACAAAACATTTTTAAATTTATAAATAAAATGTAAAATAAAATATTTATTAAATATTTTTATAAGGATGATATTTTATAACCTATCTAAAACAAAAAAAATAAAAAATAATTAAAAAAAAAATATGTATTTGAATTAGAAATATAATTTAAAAACTATTGCAGGGAAAACAACTATAGAATTTTGCGAACCCGGCATCTTTGGCATGCGAGACCAGAGCTCAAACACCACAGCCATCAGGTAGGCGATTAATATTGGAAAGATACGGGGTCTAATTTCTGTAGACGAGTCATGTACAAAGGCTACTTTCTTAAGGGGACTTTTTATTAACTGAAAAATTCTGTAATATCACTTGTATCACAATAATTTTAAATTGCGAAAAATTATTTTAATTTCGTAACTATTTTCAGCTAGAAAAGAGGAGGAAGATACGGCACTTTCAATTATATAATATAATTTGAAGAATTAAACGGTTGTCTAATTTTCGAGAAAATGGCCCTGGAAGATATTTAGAAGTGTATACTTTTATGAGGGTCATTTAAATAATATGAAATTTACTTAGAAAAACATTCCTTTATTTGAATATAAACACAACAGATGACTAAATATCGACTAGCTAAATGTAACCAAACACTTAATTCAGAGAATTTTGCGCCGACCAAACGGTCTAGTGGTTAGCGTGTTAGCCTCTAGACCGTGAGGTTGCGGGTTCCGAGTCCCGTGTTAGGCATGGGTGTTTGTAAATGTATGTTGGATTGTCAAATGACGAATGTTTCGGCGCATTATAGCCCTCGTGTTGCTGACGGCGCCACATAATCTGAATACAACCAACTAACTTAAGGCCGACCAAACGGTATAGTGGTTAGCGTGCTAGCTTTTAGACAGCGATGTTGCGGGTTCGAGTCCCGTGTAAGGCATGGGTGTTTGTAAATGTATGTTGGCTTGTCTAATGACGAATGTTTCGGCTCATTATAGCCCTCATGTTGCTGACGGCGCCAGATAATTTGAATACAACCAACTAACTTAAGGCCGACCAAACGGTACAGTGGTTAGCGTGATAGCTTTTAGACCGCGAGGTTGCGGGTTCCGAGTCCCGTGTAAGGCATGGGTGTTTGTAAATGTATGTTGGCTTGTCTAATGACGAAATGTTTCGGCGCATTATAGCCCTCGTGTTGCTGACGGCGCCAGATAATCTGAAAACAACCAACCAACCCTAGCTCAGGAAATGAGTTGTTCAAAGCAACATAAACTACATGGATAAATATGTTAAAACGAGCAAAATTCTTCAGTAAATATGCAACAGCACAAAATCCTGTGTTTAATATCTCTGTAATTTATATGCTAAAAGCATGACATTTCTTTGTTCCTTCGCCCCAACCTTGTGCCATGCGGTTTATTGAACAGCCCCTTCACTTCTTCCTGTCCTGCCTTTGGTGAAGCCTCAATAAAAAGGATTGACCTCTTCATTTCGCGTGGACGTGTGGTGACAAAATGGCGCGATTATTTTAGTGTTTTGTGGAAATCGCACAATGTCAACTGGCTTCGAATTCATCTGTTGAAAAGAGAAATGGCAGATATTTATCTCTTTCACACGCACTAAATTTCAACGACTTGCCGAAACTTCAAAGGCTGGTAAGTTTCACAATTTGATGAAATGAAAGAGACATTCCAAACACCGATTTTTGGTTCACCAAGTTCTGCTGTGACAGTCGAGAAGTTCAGGTTGACTTTAACAGAGTTATTTCAAGATGATGAAAACATCTTTATTGAGTACCTCACTAGTTTTTTCGACTAAAGTTCTTTGGATTCCTTTAATTCCATAATAGAATTTTAAGTTGAATTCCTTGTAAGGATTGTTCCCTATTGTTGGGAAGGCAATTTCCATGATACTTTAAGTACGTGATTTCTTTAGAAGTTTTAAAAAGCAGCTCCCTGTTGAACACCTGCGTTTTATTACTCCTTTTAGTTACCGGGTTACAAAGAAGTCAAGGGTTTAAAAAGTTTTATTACCACACAGGTGGTGAGTTTTGAAATACAGATATTTTTATAAAGGAATACCTTAAGGCCAATAAGGCCAGGCCAAAATATAGGCGGGTCTACAACTGACCATTCAAGTAAAGATGTTGAATAATTTGGGCGGTGCGTTAAGCATGATTTGAAAGTGAGTTTTAATGGGGAAAATGGAGAAGCAAAAAAAACTTGGCTGGTCAACAATTATTATAGAGAGTTGACACCTATCCTTAAGATGTTTTCTGTGAACGAGAAATTGACGATGGTGCCATGTAAGTCCATTTACATATAGTTTTCCAGTCGAGAATTTATTTAATTTAATTGGGACAATTTGGTTTATATATATTTGTTCTTGAACCAATTTTGATATTAGTTTGACTTAATGTGTTTCCTTTGAGTAATTGTAATATTGTATTTTGTATTACTTAGACCAGAATTAACCTTTAACTGCTGTGGTTAGGTGGTTTGAGGTTTTTTCCGCAAGAGCAACACATGGTCCATATTGCGCCAAGCAAATTGGTGAACATTAGTTTAAAGTTTAAGAAACATAGTATCAGAAAAATTTATATAAAAGTCAAAGATGAGATATTTTAGGGGGTGAAAGCATTCTACAAAAAATTACTCGTGGTCTGTCAGACCGCTTACAGCAGTTAAAGGTTAAAGTAGTTATTTATTTAGCAAGTGTTTGTTGTTATGAGTTTCAGATAACTTGAGTTATTGCACAATATTGAGTATTGTTATTATTTCACTTATTGAAGAAGGAGTTATTGCATAATTATATTATCACGGATATAAGTTACTAGGCCCAAACGCAATGTACCACGACACTAATCAAAAGGAGTCACTCAACCAAAAGGAGGTACTCAGCCACCCAACACTATACTCTATACTCTGTATGTTATCATCTTCTAGCCCAGTGCATTTAGAAACTACTTTCTATACTACCTTGACATTTGGTGAGTAGGTACGAAAATGAATGAAATGACGAAAATTGTTTTCATTTTAATTTACCAGGTGGAGCCACTGCATATGCATTGACGTAAGGATTTCAAATATAAAATAAAATATATTAAACGCTATTTCCGAGTTTTTAATTTATGTCATTTCATTAAGTGACGATTTTTGTACCTACTCACCAAATTTCAAGGTTATATTCAAAGTAGTTTCTGAATGCACTGAGCTAGAAGATTGTACCATAGCGAGCATAGGTTGTATTCAGTTGGTTGTTTTCAGATTATCTGGCGCCGTCAGCAACACGAGGGCTATAATGCGCCGAAACATTCGTCATTAGACAAGCCAACATACATTTACAAACACCCATGCCTAACACGGGACTCGGAACCTCGCGGTCTAGAAGCTAGCACGCTAACCACTATACCGTTTGGTCGGCATAGCGAGCATAAGAAATTATCTTTATTATGACTTCTTCTTCAGAGAATTCACGAACTTATAGCAGGGAGGATATATTGGTTTCCTTAAAGAACATTTAACCTTTTTAAGGCTCATGGACTGGATAACAGTTATCCTAAAATTCTCGTTAAATGTATTGAGCAACTTGGAGAGGTGTCAGTGTTTACCTTTGAGTCTTCTTAAATTCTGGGACGGGAGGGACAAATGGACTTGAAAGTGGGAAGTGTTACATCACTTTTTAAACAAGTGGTGTGTAGCATCACATAACTTTCAATTACACTAATATACTGACTTGGATTTGTGTTATTTAAAGATTTTGGTTGGTTGGTTGAACTCCCGGCTGGGAGTGGTAAGGAAGGACTTTGTGAACTAGCACCTGTCTCCGCGTACATATTTTACCGATTTTTTATTTTCATTTTCTATTTAGAAGAGCCGACCAAACGGTATAGTGGTTAGCGTGCTAGCTTCTAGACCGCGAGGTTGCGGGTTCCGAGTCCCGTGTTAGGCATGGGTGCTTGTAAATGTATGTGACTTGTCTAATGACGAATGTTTCGGCGCATTATAGCCCTCGTGTTGCTGACGGCGCCAGATAATCTGAATACAACCAACTATTTAGAAGAAATGGCCAGTTTGGCAGTATACTTTTCGCTAATTCTTATTTTATTCTTTCTTATCAGTGAAACTGAAGAGACTAGAAGAAATGATCATTGATGAGGTGTGCTCAAGGAAAGAGAACTCTGTGTTGGGATTGATGAGGTGTGCTCAAGGGTATTATTCGTTTTTCAACTTTTTACGCCGTTAAGGCATTTTTAAGGAAATTTCGGAGGTGGGGATGACACCTTAAGAAAGAACACCTTAAGAGCCATTACCACAGCGATTTTGATCAAAATCTTAAGAGTCGTTTTTTAGCAATAATTGAAAAACATGGCAGGTCCCTATGCCATCACGCCGACCAGACGGTGTAGTGGTTAGCGTGCTGGCTTCTAGACCTCGAGGTTGCGGGTTCCGAGTCCCGTGTTAGGCATGGGTGTTTGTAAATGTATAATGTTGGCTTGTCTAATGACGAAAGTTTCGGCGCATTATAGCCCTCGTGTTGCTGACGGCGCCAGATAATCTGAATACAACCAACCAACCCTGTGCCATCACCAACCCGCTCACCAAATTTGAACATTGTAGGTCAATTTGTTCGGGAAGTATGCTGACCACGTACACAGAAACACACATACAAACATACGTTTCTTCTAGATCACTTTTTAAAATCAGGATGTTTCAAAACGTGGAGAAATGCAAAATAATAATAATAATAATGAATTGACCGAATACTATACTTTCATTACCCTATCTATACGTACGGGAAATTGAAAGTTAAAACACTAGCAAAGAAAAGAAATATTACACTTTAATTTTCAATTACAATTCAGTATTTTATAAACTTAATTAAAACATTTCACTGCAAATATATAGTCCCATTGGCACTATTTGTTGAAAATACCCATTGATTCCGATTTGTTATCTTTGCAAAGGATATTATTGACATTTTGATGTGACATTCATAGCTAAACAAAAATGCATGGTATGCGACTTTCTCTCTTCATTTCAAAATGACCCAAATATAGGGCCACAACATAAACACTCAAAGTATTCCGGAAACTAATCATTGAGATCGATGGGATATTGTTTTCACACCATCAATTGACAGAGATAAACCTCGCAATACCCAACTGGATACACTCCGACATCTGGCCAGTGTATGTACACAAACAATGACTAGATCTTTTACTCTAATTCAGCGTTAGCCACTAACTTTTACAGGGTTCCCACTCAAATCACAGAATGAAAATCAATGACTTTTAAGGACCTATGAAAATTTGTTTTCAGGCATCATGAAAACAAATTTTCAAAGGTCCTTAAAAACATTAATTAGGTCCTTAAAAACATTTATTAGGTCCTTAAAAACATTAATTAGGTCCTTAAAAACATTAATTAGGTCCTTAAAAACATTAATTAGGTCCTTAAAAGTCATTGATTAGGTCCTTAAAAGTCATTGATTAGGTCCTTAAAAACATTAATTAGGTCCTTAAAAACATTAATTAGGTCCTTAAAAACATTAATTAGGTCCTTAAAAACATTAATTAGGTCCTTAAAAACATTAATTAGGTCCTTAAAAACATTAATTGGGTCCTTAAAAACATTAATTGGGTCCTTAAAAACATTAATTAGGTCCTTAAAAACATTAATTAGGTCCTTAAAAACATTAATTAGGTCCTTAAAAGTCATTGATTTTCAATGATAAAAAAAAAGAATTATAAAGTATATTCTACCAAAACAGTTACAAGTTGGCGCATGTGTAATACAAATATGTCAGAAAATTCCGATATAATGAGGATAAGTGGCGGACACGCGGGGATAGTAAGTCTGAGTTGCATTTTTGTAAATTTTGAAGTTGGTCAACGTACACAAAAATTAAGGACTTTTAAGGACCTCTAAGCATTTTCAAGGGCTTTTAAGCACCTCTAAGCATTTTCAAGTACTTTCAAGGCCATGAAAACAGGTTCAAAAATATTAAGCACTTTTAATGACTTTCAATGACCGTGGGAACCCTGTTTTAGGGGCAGACCGTATGACTTACGTTAAAGCTTTTCCCTGGCCGGATACACCAAAATATCCAAAATATATATCCTTAATTATTCTATATTTAACACTATGTAGCATTTCTAAAAACTGGAAATTTTTTTTGTTTTTTTGTTTTGTTATCTTAATAAAACTATAATTGATATTTGATTCCCCCCCCCCCCTTTTTTTCCCCTTCAAATAATTATAAAAAAAAAAAAAAATAAAAAAAAAAATAGCTTTTATTAAAAGAAAATTAAAGTCTAAAAAAGAATGGAATCATGTTTCAACGTGGCAATACAACTTGACCTAACTTATTGAAAGTATTTAAAACTGTACTTCAAAATTACTCCGTTTTAATCGATATCAATAGCGAGACGATGGCGGTCGAAACCTTCACAGTCTATTTAAGGTATACATATACAATTGAGATGATTTTCTTTAATTTTTAGGTTATAATTTCAAACTTTTTGGCAGTATATCAGAATTAAAAATGATGCATTTTTATATTAAGGCTTTTTTTTCCCGTCAATTTTTTAATCAGCTAATTGCTATTAAAGTGACTAATTAGGACATTATTAGAACACACATAAATAAACTTGTAATTAACTTAGAGGTATTATTTTTATTGCAAATAAGAGATATTATATTGACTCATGTTCCTATGTAGAATTTTGAATTTGGCTTCAATATTTATTTAATTATAAGTTTTTAAATAAAAAGTTTAAAAAAATACATAGTTTTTAACAAAAAATTAAGATTAAAATAAGCATAAAAAATTTGTTTATAACAATATATATTAGATACTCCATAGAAAACACATTCACAACTATTGTATACAAAACAAAATTAGAATTTTGTAAATCGGACAATTTATTATGAAGTTATGACCGTTGGCGTAAAGTCATATAGCACCAAAATGTCATTCTTCAGAAAACGCGTTTAAAGTTTACTACACAAATGAACGTGATACAAAACAGGTTCACAAAACCTATTATAATTTAAAAAGTAATTTGAGTCTCAGAAAGAAAATGGTATCATTTTAATGGTAATGAATACGGGAATATTTTAAAACCAAAAAAACCAAAACGCAGAATTGAGTCAAATTTCGCAATTCCTAATGTATATGTATACCTTAATGATAGAGTCGATGTCTTTCGAAGTATTTATTGCAGTCAATTTTAATAAATTTTCAAAATGAGATTCAGTTAAGTTTATTCCTGTATTTATTTTTGATAAAAAATCACCTAGCTGAAAGCTTCTTCATACAGTTTCTTCGGGCACGTTGTGGTGTACTCTGTTCTACATAGTTAACACATATTTTTTCGGATAAATTATAATTATATAAAAAAAAAGTTTTCATATCGTGAAATTTGATGTTTTTTTTTTTCTTCTTATCTTCTGGGGTGAAGGCGGGCAGCAGAAATATCCGTCGCGGGCCAAATCTGGCCCGCTGGCCGCGTAGTGGCGGACGCTGCTCTAATTGATGAACGGAAAAACAGAAGAGTTCATGGAAGTTTAAATCATCAGCGGTCGTATACAATATAGTCCGAGAGGCGACTGCAATTTCTGGACCCCATCGAACATCATTCTGAATTTTTTATAGAAATTGGAGAAAAGTGAGTAGATTACGGATCCACTGGTCTGCCGTGGCAAAAATGGCCGAAACTGATCAAAAATTGACTTGGAATGAGTTGAACTAAAATCCGATTGCCAAATATGCCATAACTTGCCAAAAAGAGAACAAACTTTTTCGTCTGGCAACCCACTGCATTTTGATTTTCAATGAGAAAAAGCGCAAACGATTTCTGATCTCTGGCTCGGAAAACTAGTATCTTTTAAAAGAGTAAGCCAAATTGGCGACATCAGTTAAGTCATCAGTGACGTAATGTTTATTGCCAATTTGGCTCATTTGTGAAAGATGGAAGTAAGCCATAGCCACACATCCGAATCGTCTGCAATCTTCCTAATTGAAAATTAAAGAGTGAGGGTTACTAAATTTAAAAAAAAATTCTCATTATTTGGCAAGTTATGGCGCATTTGGCAATCGGATTTTAGTTCAACTCATTCCAAGTCGATTTTTGACCAGTTTCGGCCATTTTTGCCACGGCAGACCAGTGGATTCGTAATCTACTCACTTTTCTCCAATTTCTATAAAAAATTCAGAATGATGTTCGATGGGGTCCAAAAATTGCACTCGCCTCTCAGTCTAATACGTATTAACACATAATACTTAAGTTCACTGGCAACCTTATAATATGAAACCATATTTGAATTTAGAATCAAATCATCATTTTAAGGCCGATGTACAGTGTACCCTGAGTTGTAAGTTCAAGCCCATTAAAAAGTTGTTGTTTCTTTATGTGAGTATTATAGAGGTCGGAAATATCGATCAAAATAAATATCGATACTATATCGTTGCATAGGAAAAAATATCGATAAAATATCGATACGTGATTGTTTTGATTTTTTTTTATATGATTTTCAATTTTACCAGAAACGAAGTTTTTCGAGGTAAATTTCTACTCTTCATGAATAATGCCAAAATTGTTTTCATAAATAAATTATAAAAATTATTTTTATAAATAAATTATGTTATCAAACAGAATAATAAAATGCATTTGGATGTCAATGCATAAATTCGCATTTATTTTGAAAAGTAGTTTACCGCATATTTTGCTGATAGAGATGTTTTTAATATTTAAAATTAGATGCAAATTCCAGGCACACGTTGGCAACAGGAACAGCGCCATGTTAATGACTATAAATAAATTATCTTATCTTTCAATTACATTAAGTTTTATTTTTGGTTAGGGTGCCTTTTTAACTGTTTCTCAGCCAAGTCCAAACTTTAGTTTTGAAGTTTTTGAAAAGGGAATAAAGAAAATCGAAAAAACACATGAAACTGCAAAACAATCATCAAAAAACTAAAAAAAATTTGAAAATATCGATATATCGGTGACTTGTATCGATATTTTTAGCATCGATATTTTTTAAAAAACATCGATAAAAATATCGTCATATCGATATATCGCAGACCTCTAGAGTATTATAGAGCATCGATACATCAACACAACTGAACAACATTAGCGTATATCTCTTTTCATAACAGCAGGCGCATGCCCACACAATGCCTTACTTTCTGCGCATGCCCACACAATGCCTTTCTTTCTGCGCATGCCCACACAATGCCTTTCTTTCTGCGCATGCCCACACAATGCCTTTCTTTCTGCGCATGCCCACACAATGCCTTTCTTTCTGCGCATGCCCACACAATGCCTTTCTTTCTGCGCATGCCCACACAATGCCTTTCTTTCTGCGCATGCCCACACAATGCCTTTCTTCCTGCGCATGCCCAAACGTTAGGTGGGGACGGATACGGAATCGCACTTTTGACCAATTGAAAACAATACCTTTAGATTTAAGGCCCAGAGTAAAAACGTCGAAAAAACAAGTTTCATAAATTTTTCAATGTAAGTTGTGATAACAAAACAAAAAAAATGACTGTTTCCAAGAGCATACTGGGACGAAATATCAGCCCGGTGATTTTAGATTTATGCTAGTCCAAATTTTCAATATAATCATTACTAAAATATTAGTAATTATAGTTAATAATAAAATAATTTCAACAATTAATTGTAATAATCAGTATGTTTTAATATTTAAATATTTATATTTAATAAGTATTTTCAATAATTAGTTGTTTTTTTATAGTTTTCAATAATTTTAAAGTTTTATTAATCTGAATAATTGAATTGTTAGTAATTATCAATAGATAAGATTACTTACTAATTATTATTATTAATTAATAATTAGATTACTTACATCAAATTGTCTCTACAATTTATAACTTCTTTGAGTAAACTTGGACTTCTATAAAGAATTTATTGTTTGTAGCAAAAATCAAATAAAAGAAATCTAAATTTTAAAATAAAGCATGATCTGGGTAATTGGAAATACATCCGACATCTCTATATATATAAGGCAAAGCACTCACTCACTGACTCACTGACTCACTCATCACTAATTCTCCCACTTCCCACATAGTCACAACTCTGAAAGTCTGCACAAATATCAACAATGGTAAAAATAGAAAAAGTAAACTATTCCGATCTCGATTAACCCACTTTAAGGGGTCGAAAAGAGGTTAAACGTTCCAAACGGGGGACATTCGAAAATCCTACTTCCCACATAGTCACAACTCTGAAAATCGGCACAAATATCAACAATGGTAAAAAGAGAAAAAGTAAACTATTCCGATCTCGATTAACCCACTTTAAGGGATGGAAAAGGGGTTAAACGTTCCAAACGAGGAATATTCGAATGTACCACTTCCCATATGGTCACAACTCGGAAATTTGGTACAAATGTCAAAAAAAGATTAAACATAGAAAAAGTAAGCTATTCTGTTCTCGATTAACCAACTTTAAGGGGTCGAAAAGGGGTTAAATGTTCCAAACGAGGGATATCCGAATGTTCCTCTTCCAATGTAGTCATTTTTCTGATATTTTTTTGCAAATGTTAAAAAAAATAAGTCATTCCAATATCCATTAACGAATTTTTAAGGGATGAAAAGACGACGCGACATTGAAACTATACGAGGATTAACTTAATGTCTAATTAACTTAATTCCAATACAGCAACTACTTTGAAATTTAGAACTCAGAGCAAACATAAACTCAATAAACTATTCACAATTTACTATTCACAATTATAAATTTCGTTTAAAATGTCAACAAAGGAAAGTTCCTATTTTGATAAATCAATTTGTCGGGATCGAAATGGGAGCAAACGTCTGAAGTGTAGAATACATGAATGTCTTTTGATCGCTTCAAAATTAAGTTAAAATTCAAGTATTGTATAGATGAGTTAGATACCAGTAGGTTTTTTGTCCCGCATTATACACTTTAAATTACAAATAAAAATTTAATTAGTTAATTCAAACTGAAGTTATCGATGGAAATTGCGGAGATATTCCGACTTCTACGGGACCGCACAAAGATTTTAACCTTCATGCGGTCCCGCCAGGGTGCTCTCTCGCCACGGAAGACCAGTGGATTCGTAATCTACTCACTTTTCTCCAATTTCTATAAAAAAATTCAGAATGATGTTCGATAAGGTCCAAAAATTGCAGTCACCTCTCAGTCTATAATTTATAAGTCGAATAAAACAAGTCTGTTCGGGTTGTTTGAACCCATGCACTGCAGACATGTAATTTGTATTTCAATGACCGAGCCCACATTCTCTGTTCCAACACCTCCTCCAAACTTTCCCACTCTTTCGAGGGTTGAAAGAGATAAAAAATATGACTCTTGTACAGTTGAGACAAGTTCTTTATGCACTGCCCACGTTACTTAAAGGGGTTGATAAACTTCAATCAGAAAAACGAAGCCCGCATAACTCTTTCAGTCACGAAATTTAATGGAAGACGATCAATTTGGATAAAATCATAGACTAATTATTATCAATAGAGACCGCGCGTTCCCACTTCAATTATACAACGAGAATGAAACCAAAATGAATCACATGAGTAGGGACTTTTTGGCAGGTTTCTCCTCACTCAGGCGATAAACAAAAACATATTTATGAGAAAATTTAAAAAATAGCACTTACTTGTGAAAGGTTATTGATTCTCCTTTCTGGAATTTTTCTTTGCAACCAAATGCGGAACAATATTTCACCATTTTTCTTGTATTCACGTACTTTCCGTCAGACGCATTTCGGCGTTTTCCATTGGAATGAGTGATCTTCGTTCTCCTTCGTCTATCAGTCACGTGGTTTTTAATTTGGTTACACGAGGTTACTCTAAACTAGGGATGGAACGGATATCCGGCAAATATCCGATATCCGGCATATCCGGCTGATTTTTCAATACCCGAAACCCCGTCGGATATCCGATTTGAAATACCGGACATCCGATAATTTAATTCGGATATCCGGCTGTATATCCGACCACCAGGTATCCACAAGAAATAATTTTTTGAAAAAAATAATGATCTTTTTCGGACAAAGGGAACACCGCATCCTACACTTTTTTTTTTTTAATTTTTTTTTCTTGGACATAAATTGCAGTCAAGTTACAAAACAAAAACAGAAAGAGGCGCCGTATTATTGACGCCGAATTGATAAGCATAAACCATTCCTCCAATCTTTTTCCATACACATCCTTCATACGTGTTTTGCAATATGTTCTTTTCATTCCAAGTTTATGATCTGATTAATTCCAGATGTTATATTTGAATGCTTCTCCGTAAAACTCGAACCGAAATACTAATAAATAGTACTTTTTTCCATAACATAAGTGACTTCTTAAGAGTTTTAGTTATTATCACTTCCTCCTTTTTTTTCTGACATTTGCTAGCGAGTAAAAAGCAATAAATAGCCAATGTGCAATCCGCAATGCTTTTTTTTTGTTCTATCGACGATAATACTTTACCCCTTTATGCTGTGAATGGTATGGTCTAATTTCTGATTTTTCATTGGCAGAAGTTGAAAGCTGGTATATTTTTTCTGACGTAAAATGAAGTATTGTAATTTTTAGGTCTTTAAAGCAGCGCCACAATGTGGAATTATATTTAGCTCTCTAGAATGCATTGAATTTTATTTTTCTTCAATTACAATCCAATTTATAATTTTTAATAATGGCTCATTTAAAATCACCCATTTGGAAGTATTTTAAAATTAATGGAAATGACGAAAGCAAAGCCCTATGTGTTACTTGCTCCACAGAATCGTTTAAAAAATGTGCGCGTCAAAAGCACAAAATCCTTTTCCACAAAACCCTTATGGAACCATTTAATGAGTGTGCATAAGGAAATTCACCGAAGCTTAAAAGACTCACTAAATGCATCAAATATTGATGAACAAGAAAAAACAAATCATCAAAACAAGAAATGCACGCAGACAACATTGGAATCGAAATTATTTGTACCAAAATTGTGGAGTTTAGATGATCCTAAAGCAAAAGCCTTAACCGCAAAAATATGTAAGTACTAATTTTGTTTGTTTATATTAAATATATATTTTAAATATGGTATAACATAATGTTGATGAATTTTGGGTTCGAAATTTTTTAAGTTTATATTTAAAGACGGAATATTCCGATAGATCCAATTTAAGTTTTCTACGAGATTTCTTTAAATCCGTAATGTTTTAGGTGCATTGCAAAAAAATATATACTTCAATTTCATAAAATATTTAAAATAAATCTTTTGTTATTAACAAATGCCTCCGGTATAATTTTGTAATCATTTATCAATTATAAACAATGCATGAAGTAAATTGAAAGTAGCTATATTTTGCACTTCAACATTGTAAAAAAAAATTTTAATATAATTTTAGGTGAGTTAATGGCTCTTGATGCTGAACCATTCTCCATTGTGAATAGAGAAGGCTTTGGTCAGTTAATAAAATACCTAGCTCCTCGTTATCCGCTTCCAAGTAGAAATTATTTTCGTGATAAAGCCCTGCCAGAACTATATGAAAAACTAAAAGTATCAATATTACAAGATATAAAATCAGCAACAAAGATCTCTTTCACTCATCAACTAAAGTTTAAATAAAAAAAATAAACTCAGTGCGTGACAGCCCGTGTGGACTAAGGCCTGCTGGGCCCAGCTCAGCTTTCTCGACTGTGGCATTTGTGTGTCACATAGCAGATGTTTCAGTCAGATGGTCATTCTGACGCCGAACCCCAGTGTTTAGTTTCCAAGCATGCATGGTCCTCCTCAGTTTATTTCTTTCAGGTATAAACAGCTAAGTCAACCTTGCCCAGTCCGCGAATCAAACAATGGACCTGTGGCATGCAGCGCGGTGCGCTAACCACTAATTATAATTTACTTAATACTTCATATCATGACCATTTTTTTTGTATAGCATATCGTATAACTATTGTTTTTAGTATATAGACCGAATATCCGGCCGGATATCCGGCGAAATCCGTTTCGGATATCCGTATCCGGTAGACATGGTACCCCGGATATCCGAAATCCGGTATCCGGCAAAACTCACATCCGTTCCATCCCTACTCTAAACATGCGGTCTAGCAACCAACAATACAAGACAACTACGTCGTCAAATGAATCCTTTATCTAATAATCTTATTATCCTTTATCGCCTGAGTGAGGAGAAATCTGCCAAAAAGTCCCTACTCATGGGATTCATTTTGGTTTCATTCTCGTTGTATAATTGAAGTGGGAACGCGCAGTCTATTGATAATAATAAGTCTATGGATAAAATAGTTTAAAATAAGTTATTTCACGTATAAAATCAAAATATAAAATATTTGATAATTTAAATTTATTAATGTGATAATTATTTCATATCGGTGCCGTATAACCTCCTCCGTTGCTATGGAAATATTATTAAAACCAAACAATCGATAAGAAATATGTTCTATTAACGGCACAAGCATCATACATGTAACATACTGCTATAAAAAAAAAAAGCTAAAGTGAATGTCATTCAATTAATACATTTTTATTTTCATTTACCCATATATATACATATTGTAATGAAAGTATAATAATCAGTAAACACTATTTCTATTGTTTTGCATTTCTCCACATTTTGGAACATTCTGATCACAAAAAAGTGATCAGGGAAAAATTTTTGTCTGTGTATGTGTCTGTGATCAGCATAACTCCCGAACAAATTGACCTACGATGTTTAAATTTGGTGTGCTGGTTGGTGACGGCACAGGGACCCACCATTAAGGTTTTCGTCATAATCGCTCATGCGCATAAGTTAGCTGCTATTAAAAAAATCAGGTTTTTCAGTAATTGCTAAAAAACGACTGTAAAGATTTTGTTCAAATTCGCCGTGGTAATGCCTCTTAAGGTGTTCTAAACTTCCTCCCCTCCGAAATTCCTGTGAAAATGCTTTAATGGTGTAAAAAGCTGAAAAAAGTATGCATTTAACAGAGTTCTCTTTCCTTGAGCAAACCTAATCAACGATCGTTTTTTTTTCCTCCCCCCCCCCCCTCTCTCACTTATAAGAAAGGATAATGTAAGAATTATCGAAAACTATATCGCCAAAAGCACCATTTTGGCGGAGTTTTTTTTCTCAAGACTCACACAAGAATTACCGCAAAAAATATCGCGAAACTCGCCATTTTTTCTAAATGAATGACGGAAGTATACAATCGATAAATGACACAAATCCACGTCAGTATTATAGTGTAATTGAAAGTTGTGCGATGTTCCACACCCCTAGTTATTTGAATCACGCATATATTTAGTTAAAGTGTAGGCTTTTTATCGTATCATAAGAGAAATAAACCTGGTTCAACAGACAATATCCGAAGGCTACAAATAGAATTAAAGAAGAGGTCAAACTCTGAAAGCATGATTTGAAATACACACCAAGCAAGTTTTAACATTGTATAATCTCTACTCACATAGCATTTTAATTAGGAAACCGCAATAAAGTTTTATAATTAGATTAGAATGAGACCATTAAATGACATTTTGTTCATGGTTCAGGTCAATTACTTGAGTTTCTGTTTTGTCGCGCTCGAATAATTTTCTTTTACTGCGGACGGTGACACAATGTGTTCCAGGGTGATAAAGCAGCTGCATAAACATATCAATCTTCCCTAACGTGTCGTGCGATGTCGTGGCGTAACATAGGATGAATAATAGACTGAGAGGCGATCGCAATTTTTGGACCCCATCGAACATCATTCTGAATTTTTTATAGATGTTGGAGAAAAATGAGTAGCTTACGAATCCACTGGTCTGCCGTGGCAAAATCGGCCGAAACTGGTCAGAAATCGACTTTTAATAAGTTGAACTAAATCCAATTGCCAAATGAGACATAACTTGCCAAATAACGAGCATTTTTTTTTTAATTTGGTAACCCTCACTCTTTAATTATGAATTAAGAAGGTTGCAGACGATTCAGGTATCTGGCGACGGTCTACTTGCATCGATTAAAAGAGAGCCAAGTTGGCAATAAACATTACGTCATGGATGACGTAACTGATGTCGCCAATTTGGCTTACTTTTAAGAGATACACATTTTTCAAGCCAAAGATCAAAAATCGTTTGTGCTTTTTTTCTGATTGAAAATCAAAATGCAGGGTTGCCAGACGAAAAGGTTTGTTCTCTTTTTGGCAAGTTATGACATATTTGGCAATCGGATTTTAGTTCAACTCATTCCAAGTCGATTTTTGATCAGTTTCGGCTATTTTTGCCACAGCAGATCAGCGGATTCCTAATCTACTCATTTTTCTCCAAACTCTATAAAAAAATCAGAATGATGTTCGACGAGGTCCAAAAATTGCAGTCGCCTCTCGGACTAT
This sequence comes from Linyphia triangularis, assembly GCA_963978545.1. Lineage (NCBI taxonomy): Eukaryota > Metazoa > Arthropoda > Arachnida > Araneae > Linyphiidae > Linyphia > Linyphia triangularis. The sequence goes on from OZ021726.1 coordinate 3,407,585, forward strand.
AAGAACGCTGGGGAGGAAAGGAACAAATCTTGTAAGAATAAAAGAAGGGATGCAACAATGCAAAACATTCTCACTTTATTATCATACCATCGAACTGTCAAATGTAAATATTTTTTGCCGTTTCATGAATTTTTCTTTATTTGCACCCTGCCGCTCCCATTCCCTCCGTTTCATAGTACATGATAAAAATAAATACAAATTTTATAACCAACCACAAGCTCAAGGCCCAACAGGATTGATAGAGTAACAAAAATGTATATACACTAATATATATAGAAATAGAGTTTGCATACAATGGTTACAGAATCATACATACATTATACCATAGCTACAGGATAATACATAATAATATAAAACAATATACAAAGTTTACACAGCGTTTGACAATCATACTGGAAAAATGCAATACATAAAGCAAGCTGACAAATTTTATAAAATCTAACAGTACGTAAACATAAGTAACTAAATATAGTAACCTAGATTAAATATATACCCAAGTTTGTAGCACAAAATATAAGTTACTTACCTAACCAGTGTAATTCAATTATTACCCATTGACGATCCCCCAGTGCATATCTAACTGTTTCTTAAAACTCCTTACGCTCAAAGAATTTATAACATTTGCTGGCAAATTATTCCAATCATTGATTATCCTATTGTAAAAATAGTGTTTTCGCCCTTCCCTATTAAATTGAGATTTGAACAATTTGCACCCATTTCCTCGCATACTATTGCCAGTGACAAATTCTAAACCCCTAACTTCACCCTGTGCAATAAATGTAAACAACATGTAAACAACTAAATCAAATACAACCCCTTGCCCTTCTTTCCTGCCGTGTATACATGTTCAATTATTTCAATCTATGCTCATATGCCATGCCCGAAGTACCCTGAATTATTTTTATTGCTCTGTGTTGAACTTTTTCTAGTAAATCAATGTTCTTTTTTTTAAAAAAAAAGGTGACCAAAACTTTACAGCATACTCAAGATACGGCCTAACCAAACCTTTATACAATAGTAGTATGATATCACTAGATCGAGTAATAAAAATATATATACACAAATATATATTAGAGGTCGGAAATATCGATCAAAATAAATATCGATACTATATCGTTGCATAGAAAAAATTATCGATAAAATATCGATACATTTTTTTTTTTTTTTTTTTTTTTTTTTTTTTTTTTTTTTTAATTTTGCCAGAAACGAAGTTTTTTAGGGCAAATTTCTGCTTTTCATGAATTTATGCCAAAATTGTTTTAATAAATAAATTATAAAAATTGTTTTAATAAATAAATGATAAAAATTGTTTTAATAAATAAGTGATAAAAATTGTTTTAATAAATAAATTATATTATCAATCAGAATAAATAAAATGCATTTGGGTGTCAATGCATAAATTTTTTTTTTTCAAGAAGAAATTTCAAAAAGTAGTTTACCGCATATTTTTCTGATAGAGATGCTTTTAATATTTAAAACTAGATGCAAATTCCAGGCACACGTTAGCAACAGAAACGGCGCTTTGTTAATGACTACTAATAAATGATCTTATCTTTCCATAACATTATGTTTTCTTTTTGGTTAGGGCGCCATTTTAACTGTCTCTCACCCTAGTCCTAATTTTAGATTTGAAGTTTTTGAAAAGGGAATAAAGAAAATCGAGAAACACATGGAACTATAAAACGATCATCAAAAAACTAAAAAAAAAATTGAAAATGTCGATATATCGGTGACTTGTATCGATATTTTTACTATCGATATTTTTTTTTTAAATATCGATAAAAAATATCGTCGCATAGATAAATCGCCAACCTCTAATATATATATAGATATAGAGTTTGAATACAGTAGTTACAGGATCATTCTCTGGCAACAGAGTCAAGGGGTCAGTCATAAACACAAAATGTATCTTGATTTTGCAAAATTAATTACAGCATTCCAAAGGTTATTAGCAAACAAATTGAATGAATGATACCCCAAGATCCAAAAAACTTAATTTTCCGGATTCACTAATTAACATCATCCATTGTTACTGATTTCCGATACGTTTCCTTTCAAGCATGTTATAAACGTTTTAATGGTGATCGTTCATCAATGGTGAGTGTGTCATTGAACTTTATTCTGAAAGGAACCAAGATCTAACGACATAAGTCAGATTTCGAGCTATTTTTTAAATCCGTTATATTAACTTCTATTTTGTATATGTGTGGGTAGTTGGTTGGCTGTGTATGTCGATGGCGGGTAAATTTGTGGATGCCGAATTAACCCCCTTGCCGTCATCCTATCGGTCTGAAACTTAGCAAATAGATGCGATGTCGATGAAAATGCATTCTATTAAATATAGAGGGTAGCACCTGTCACTAAAAGGTCGTTTTTACGAAATACTACTAAACTAACTTGCCGTCATCCAAAAAAAGTAGTATTTAATCGACCATTGAAGAAACTCTTTACTGTTGTCAGAATTGTTTTAATGAATAAATAATAAAATTGTTTTAATCAGAATAAATAAAAGATATTTGGATGTGAATGCATGAATTCACCATCAATTCTAATGGTAAATAAATTTTGAAACGTAGTTTGCCGCACATTTTACTAATAGAAATGTTTTAATACTTAAAATTCGATGCTGATTGGTTGTATTCAGATTATCTGGCGCCGTCAGAAACACGAGGGCTATAATGCGCCGAAACTTTCGTCATTAGACAAGCCAACATATATTTACAAACACCCATGCCTAACACGGGACTCGAACCCGCAACCTCGCGGTCTAGAAGCCAGCACGCTAACCACTACACCGTTTGGTCGGCTAAAATTCGATGCAAACACCAAGAACGCGCTGTTTACAGAATCAGCTCTGTGTGAATGAATATGAAAGTTAGCTATGCATGTAAAGTATTTATATTAAACACTTTGTTTTTATGAGTTATATTATTTTCAAATGTATTCCAACTACACAGTAGAAAGAATTTGCCATATTTGTCCAGAAGACAACGCTATTTTGAGGGTGGTTGTTTTACACAGGCTGATTTTCTAACCGGTAATTGGTCTGGGAAAGGTAATTTAATCGTACTTGAGCTTGTCCTGTTCGGGTAGATATAGAAAAAGGAGGGGAGAAGGCGTTTGGAATATCTATATATTTAATAGGCAATACGTTTTTTGGGGTTAGTCCGTCCGCCTAAACTGCTCAACCAATTTCAATGATCAAGGTGTCATTTTAAAGGAAATAAGCTGTAGATTTGCCAAAACGTGCCAAAATAATTTATTAACACTTTATTAATTAGTTAAATTTCAATATTTTTCATCATTAAGCTACTACAAAGCCTCAATGATTTTGAATATATGAATGGCAACATCCTTACGTATGTAAACAACAAATCCGTTGCTAATTTTAAAGCTCTTTTTAAACTCTTCGTTTCAAAATTGATTTTTTTCTGTTTTTCTGAAGCATTTTTGTATTAGAGTAATTATTATTTTGAAGTATTTCTATCCAGAAAATGCCTCGCGTTGGACGTCGTTCTCTAACGGGGCGACTTATCAGAATAAATAAAAGATATTGGGACTTCAATGTAAGGGCATAGCTAATGAAGTTTTAAGTCAGAATGTTGGCGGATAGTATATTTAACTTTCTATTATAAAACTGCAATTTGGGTGTTTTCTCTATTAGGCCTTACATTAAATTTATAAAAATTTGGTTACATTTTTTATGGCTGGCAAACCTATTCGAGCGCAGCAAGATGTTTTAACCACAAATTCGAGCGGCAAAGCCGCTCAATCCGAGCGCAGCGAGGCGTTTGGGGGTTGGCGAGCGTTAGCGAGCAGGGGGCGAAGCCCCCTAGTCGATATTTATTTTAGATTGAAAGAAATTATTTTTACATGTTAATCGGACTATTTTGTTATGTTTTTAGACTCTGAGTTGTTTAAGTAAACTAGGGGTGTGGAACGTCGCACAACTTTCAATTACACTATATAATAAAGTAATATTTAGTCAATAAAGTAAAATTTGACTTGGTGTTACTTATCATTTTTTTATTTTCTCTCATTTAAATAAAATTAACCATACTTTTGCAAATATTTTTACTTGAGCAAAAAAAGAAAAAGAAAAAAAAAAGAAGAAAAAGAAAAGAAAAAAACGGCAAAATGGCAGAACTTGTGGTTTTAATCGATTGACATTGCATTGTCCTTGCTTGTGCGTAAATAGCAAAAATAACAATTGTTGATGGACGATGCTCTGAGTTAAAGGCACTCTTTTTTCAACTTTTACGCTTTTTTATCATTTTTATGAGAATTTTGGAGGTGGGAATGTTTAGAGCACCTTCAGAGGCATTTACCACAGCTATTTTGAACAAATGCGTTAGAGTCGTTTCTTAGCAATAACTGATAAACATGATTTTCTTCAATGGCAGTTACCTTATGCGCATGCGTGATTTTGACGAAAATCTTAATGGAAGGTCTTTGGGCTATCACCAACCCGCGCATACCAAATTTGAACATCGTAGGTCAATTTGTTCGGGAGTTATGCTGACCACATACACACATACAGACATACATTTTTTCTAGACAACTTTTTTGAAATCAGGATGTTCAAAACGTGGGGAAATAAAATATAAAAAAAAAAAATAAAAAAAATTTGACCGAATACTATACTTTCCTTACCTTATGTATACATATGGATAGTTGAAAGTAAAAATTCAGCCGATCAGTATTGAGTTATACCTCAGAAGCTTATTTATTTGTTATGGTAGTAGTCGGGTAACCTGGGTTAAAAAAAATGGGGTTTTTTTTTTTGTTGCTTATTAAGTAAATATATTGAGAGTACATTGTAAAAATTTTAGATCGAAATTAGAAATATTAATGAAGTTATAATGAATATTTGAGAGCGTCTCGTTGTTGTTGAGCATCTGTTCTTGAAATTTCAAACGCGTTTGTCTCGAAACGAAGTTTTTTCGGTCGGTCTGGGTAAAAAAAAAAAATTATTTTACCGATTGCTCTGAAATTTGTTATTCTACACATCAGTAGTTCTCGTCGGGACTAGGATCTTCTTTTCCACCCTTAACTTCCCATTTTAGAGCCGCCGAACAAACGGTATAGTGGTTAGCGTGCTAGCTTCTAGACCGCGAGGTTGCTGGTTCGAGTCCCGTGTTAGGCATGGGTGTTTGTAAATGTATGTTGGCTTGTCTAATGACGAATGTTTCGGCGCATTATAGCCCTCGTGTTGCTGACGGCGCCAGATAATCGGAAAACAACCAACCAACCAACCCATTTTAGAGCCCGATTTGTGCCTTACAAAAATCCCTTTTAGTTTTCGAAGTCAGCCATTTTGTTATTTTCTGATGAAATTTATAATCCTAGTTCCAACGAAATCGACAATTCTATAGATTAATAATCAATTTGATTTTTTTTATTTTTATTTCAGATGCATTTAAGAGCCTAAATACCGAGGCCAGGCCAAGTACCATTTCTTTTTAGACGTCTACTTTGATCAGTAACAACAACAACAACAATAATAAAACGTCGTAAAATTAAGTCAAAATATATTTTGTATTCATTACATGTCATTAATAACATACTGAAGAAACAAAACCGCTGAATTTTATTTTCCCATAAAGAGAATTCCCAATAAAGACGTAAAAAAACATGCAACTTATAAGACTACTACCTTAAGTAACGTTTTTTAAACTTTTTTATACCGGTTGAAAATTCTACAAAGATAGTTACTTAAGTAATTAGATATTAATCAAGGAAAGATAAAGTTCAGCTGGCTCGAAAGTGATGAAAGAACTTGTGGTGGTCTCGTGTACAAATAACAGATACAACACACCAGAGATCTCTTTTGTATAGTGGTTAACGCACCTGATCTAGGAGTCCCTGGTTCGACTCCCCATTAGCACTTTGCTACATTGATGACCGGATATTTGAACACATCAGTGGCGCCATCTACTGAACGACTACCACCTCAGCATTTCTATGGCGACTCACTGCCATACAGCAAGCAAACCTCTGGCGACTCACTGCCACACACAAGCAACTCAATCCTTCGCCTCTTCGTTATTCGCTGTGAAGCGACTATATGGTGGAACAAATAACAGATTCAACACCTAGACACCAATGATCTCTTTTGTCTGGCGGTTAACGCACGTGTCTTCTAATCTAGGAGTCCCTGGTTTGATTACCCTTTAGCGCACATCACTACATTGCGCACATCAATACAAACTTCAGCAGAAAGAACTAGAGGAGCGCAACCATCTCATAGACACGGGCTCAACTAACATAACTATAACTGAGAGGCGACTGCAAATTTAGATACCTCATAAAACATTATTTTGAACTTTTTATAAAATGCAGAGAAATTATTGTAGATCATGAATATGGATCAGTCAGAGATAAAACTATTCAAAAATCGATTTTGAATCAGTCGAACTAAATACTCGGACTGTTCAGTGAGCTATATATACAAGTCATACAGCGCAAAAGTCTGAGGAAGTTAGTTCAATGGTACCAGATGCAAAAAAATTATGGATTACATTTTTCATCGCACCAGATTAATACTTCTCAGATAGCAATTCCTACATGCAAAAAATATTAGTTACTTTATTTTCATAATACAGAGGTATAGTCAACACGAGATAGCTCGAAGTCTCGTAAGTCGAAAATTCGTTTATCTCGAATTTTTCATTAGGTCCAAAGAATATGCCTTGAATAGAAAATAACGTCCGAGTGACTTCCGATAACTCGAACTTCGAATAACTCGAAAAATTTGGCCAGCCCCTTGAACTTCGAATTATCGCGAGTTGACCATAGCTATAGTTTCTTATATTTTCATACTAATGAACAAAATATTGTACGTGAAATTTGCTCCAAGTACAGCAAGAATGAAGCTTCTTCTAATGGAAACTATCTTCCACACAGTGAGACACAGATCTTTCTCAGTCATGGAAATGAACCTCTGAAGTTTCACGGCAGAACTCAAAGTTTCAGCGGACATTGCCTTCACCCTTTTGCCAACCTTCTCCGAAGCTTCACTCACTCGAAGAATTTGGCCAGTCCCTTGAACTTCGAATTATCGCGAGTTGACCATAGCTATAGTTTCTTATATTTTCATACTAATGAACAAAATATTGTACGTGAAATTTGCTCCAAGTACAGCAAGAATGAAGCTTCTTCTAATGGAAACTATCTTCCACACAGTGAGGCACAGATCTTTCTCAGTCATGGAAATGAACCTCTGAAGTTTCACGGCAGAACTCAAAGTTTCAGCGGACATTGCCTTCACCCTTTTGCCAACCTTCTCCGAAGCTTCACTCACTCGAAGAATTTGGCCAGTCCCTTGAACTTCGAATTATCGCGAGTTGACCATAGCTATAGTTTCTTATATTTTCATACTAATGAACAAAATATTGTACGTGAAATTTGCTCCAAGTACAGCAAGAATGAAGCTTCTTCTAATGGAAACTATCTTCCACACAGTGAGACACAGATCTTTCTCAGTCATGGAAATGAACCTCTGAAGTTTCACGGCAGAACTCAAAGTTTCAGCGGACATTGCCTTCACCCTTTTGCCAACCTTCTCCGAAGCTTCACTCACTCGAAGAATTTGGCCAGTCCCTTGAACTTCGAATTATCGCGAGTTGACCATAGCTATAGTTTCTTATATTTTCATACTAATGAACAAAATATTGTACGTGAAATTTGCTCCAAGTACAGCAAGAATGAAGCTTCTTCTAATGGAAACTATCTTCCACACAGTGAGACACAGATCTTTCTCAGTCATGGAAATGAACCTCTGAAGTTTCACGGCAGAACTCAAAGTTTCAGCGGACATTGCCTTCACCCTTTTGCCAACCTTCTCCGAAGCTTCACTCACTCGAAGAATTTGGCCAGTCCCTTGAACTTCGAATTATCGCGAGTTGACCATAGCTATAGAGTCTTATATTTTCATACTAATGAACAAAATATTGTACGTGAAATTCGCTCCAAGTACAGCAAGAATGAAGCTTCTTTTAATGGAAACTATCTTCCACACAGTGAGACACAGATCTTTCTCAGTCATGGAAATGAACCTCTGAAGTTTCACGGCAGAACTCAAAGTTTCAGCGGACATTGCCTTCACCCTTTTGCCAACCTTCTCCGAAGCTTCACTCACTCGAAGAATTTGGCCAGTCCCTTGAACTTCGAATTATCGCGAGTTGACCATAGCTATAGTTTCTTATATTTTCATACTAATGAACAAAATATTGTACGTGAAATTCGCTCCAAGTACAGCAAGAATGAAGCTTCTTTTAATGGAAACTATCTTCCACACAGTGAGACACAGATCTTTCTCAGTCATGGAAATGAACCTCTGAAGTTTCACTGCAGAACTCAAAGTTTCAGCGGACATTGCCTTCACCCTTTTGCCAACCTTCTCCGAAGCTTCACTCACTCGAAGAATTTGGCCAGTCCCTTGAACTTCGAATTATCGCGAGTTGACCATAGCTATAGTTTCTTATATTTTCATACTAATGAACAAAATATTGTACGTGAAATTTGCTCCAAGTACAGCAAGAATGAAGCTTCTTCTAATGGAAACTATCTTCCACACAGTGAGACACAGATCTTTCTCAGTCATGGAAATGAACCTCTGAAGTTTCACGGCAGAACTCAAAGTTTCAGCGGACATTGCCTTCACCCTTTTGCCAACCTTCTCCGAAGCTTCACTCACTCGAAGAATTTGGCCAGTCCCTTGAACTTCGAATTATCGCGAGTTGACCATAGCTATAGTTTCTTATATTTTCATACTAATGAACAAAATATTGTACGTGAAATTTGCTCCAAGTACAGCAAGAATGAAGCTTCTTCTAATGGAAACTATCTTCCACACAGTGAGACACAGATCTTTCTCAGTCATGGAAATGAACCTCTGAAGTTTCACGGCAGAACTCAAAGTTTCAGCGGACATTGCCTTCACCCTTTTGCCAACCTTCTCCGAAGCTTCACTCACTCGAAGAATTTGGCCAGTCCCTTGAACTTCGAATTATCGCGAGTTGACCATAGCTATAGTTTCTTATATTTTCATACTAATGAACAAAATATTGTACGTGAAATTTGCTCCAAGTACAGCAAGAATGAAGCTTCTTCTAATGGAAACTATCTTCCACACAGTGAGACACAGATCTTTCTCAGTCATGGAAATGAACCTCTGAAGTTTCACGGCAGAGCTCAAAGTTTCAGCGGACATTGCCTTCACCCTTTTGCCAACCTTTTCCGAAGCTTCACTCACTGAAGACGCTGCCACCGCCATCACGAGGAAAGAATGGAGAGTGAGGAAAAACAAACAGAGACTAAAAACGAGCACATCCATGGTCATCTTATCATCTGGATTTAGAGCTGCGTTCATCAAGTAATACAGGTTCGACGAGCTGAAGACTGTGTAGCAGAATATCAGGAAACTCATTGCATCGTCGTTAGTTTCGACCATCGCCGCGATGCGGGAGTAAGACTGCATCAGGACATCGCAAACTCCGTCAGCCCTCGAGGGGATCGTCTCCAAGAATTTGAGGATTTCAGATCTCATTTAGTGGCATATAGTAACATAGAGTATTGCAAAAGTGTTAATGGGTATCGTGCAACATATCGTCATACTAAGGATAAATGAAAAGTTGATAACAAAAGCATACGGTTGTTCCACGCTAATCCCATACAGCACAACCTTCTCGACTGAGTGGTTTGTAACGTTATATACGAGCAAAAGAATATGCAACACACTGCTTACGCTGGCCCATACGTATAAACATTGCATTTGAACAAACTTGATGCTTCTGCCTTGAAAGGAATTGGCAATGTTTTTAAAGTGGTCGTAACTTAAGCAAAGCGTCCATCGTAAAACTACCATTACGCCGGACGTTATTAAGCTTGCAATAAAATGAATGGTTGACTTCTTCGCATAATGGTAATGCGTAATTGTTAAAGTGAAAATCATAGTGGTGTATACGTTGATTATCACCAGCATGCGCTTGCATGCGCTCTGAAGTTTACCGTCTTTTGAATGTATCTTAATAGGGAAGACGAGGCATATGTTAAGTAACAAGAAGATGAAATTATAGGGTGCTCTCATAGTTTTATCTATCATATACATCAATCTTTCTCAAAGATGAAAGAATTCTCGAAAAATTATTACTTTTGATTGAAAAAAAACAAACAGGTTTTGAAATGTAAGATAATACTTATAGGTGTAAAGGTTGATTAATTTATATCTCCTCAGATAATTATAGACGTTTTTAAATTTCAAGTAAAAATTTTACACTTCTAATTAAGTAATCAACTTCAATTAAAATCGGAGTAAAGAGCATGCAAAAAATTAGTTCACTCTCTGTTCTGTAGATCCACAGAAAATGAGTAGTATACATTATTAAATTAGTATATGACTAAACTGAGTCATTTCAGACTTCTTTTGTCAATTTCACCTGCATTGTGTATTCATTTATTGATCGTCATTTATTCAACGAACCTCAATCAATATCAAAATATGTATTTCTATCCAACAATTGTCTTCAGAGATAAGTGTATGAAACACTTAACTTAATTGAATCTTTCTGTTTGATTTGTCGATATTGGTGCTGGTATTGATTATTGTTGGTAAAAGTATGTTTAATCAATCTAGGATTTCTGTGTTTTATTAGTTTCCAATTTATCGGGTATGTTCCATAAAGTGAATTCATTATTCATTTAGATAAAATTTAAAAAAATAATAACTCGCTTGAAGAAATGAAGCAATCAAATTAATTGTAGGAAAATAAATCCATTCTATCTTAGTATACGGTCAGGATATAATTGTTTGCTTTTTCCCAGATGCTTGGAAGCGTTTATAGTCCGAGAGGCGACTGCAAATTTTGGACCCCATCGAACATCATTCTGAATTTTTAATAGAATATGGAGAAAAGTGAGTAGATTACGAATCCACTGGTCTGCCGTGGCAAAAATAGCCGAAACTGGTCGAAAAAATCGACTTGGAATGAGTTGAACTAAAATCCGATTGCCAAATATGTCATAACTTGCCAAAAAGAGAACAAACTTTTTAGTCTAGCAACCCTGCATTTTGATTTTCAATGAGAAAAAGCGCAAGCGATTTTTGATCTCTGGCATGGAAATTTTGTATCTTTTAAAAGTAAGCCAAATTGGCGACATCAGTTACGTCATCCATGACGTAATATTTATAGCCAACTTGGCTCATATTTAATAGATGCAAGAAGACCGTCGCCACACATCCGAATCGTCTGCAACCTTTATTGAAAATTAAAGAGTGAGGGTTACCAAATAAAAATAATGCGCATTATTTGGCAAGTTATGGCACATTTGGCAACTGGATTTAGTTCAACTTATTAAAAGTCGATTTTTGATCACTTTCTGACATTTTTGCCACGGCAGACCCAGTGGATTCGTAATCTACTCACTTTTCTCCAATTTCTATAAGAAATTCAGAACGATGTTCGATAAGGTTCAAAAATTGCAGTCGCCTCTCAGTCTATTAGAGAAGAAAAAGTTCACTTCTAATTCAAGACGAGTCCCACTCATAAGAATTAAATGCATTACATCAGACACTTTTTTACTTTCAATTACCCATATATATACATAAGGTAATAAATGTATAGCATTTGGTCCAAAAAAAAAAAAAAAAAATTTTTTTTTTTTTGCATTTCTCCACGTTTTGGAACATCCTGACTTCAAAGAAGTGATCTAGAAAAAATGTCTGTCTGTGTGTACGTGGTCAGCATAGCTCCCGAACAAATTGACCGACGATGTCCAAATTTGGTATGAGGGTTAGTGGTGACCAAGGGACCAACTTGAACAAAATCGCGCATGCGCATAAAGTAGAAGGCCATTGGGAAAACTCGTGTTTTTCAGTAATTGTTAAAAAACAGGATAATTCAAAATCACTGTCGTAATGCCTATTAAGGTGTTCTAAACATACCCACCTCCGAAATTTGCGTAAAAATACTTTAATGGAGAAAAAGTTGAAAAAACGAATGCCTTCAACACAGAGTTCTCTTTCCTTGAGCATACGTCATCAACGATCGTTGTTTCTTCTCCCCTCAGTTTCGCTTATTATAAAGGATTATATAAGGATTATCGAAAAGTATATCGCCAAAATCGCCACTTCGGCAGAGTTTTTTTTTTTCTTTTTTTTTTTTTTTTAAGAGACCCATACAAGAATTATTGCCAAACTGGGCATTTCTTTTGAATAAATGATGAAAATATATTAAGGGGACTGTTAAGGCAAAAATTTCTATTTTTATATTTTAGTGGAAATATATCGCCTGCAATTCTAGCTTTCAGTACATATCTTCCTTTTGCTGATCCGAGAAGAATTAAGAATATTATTTGAGTTTTTGTAAGCGCGCATATCCGAAATCCTATGTATTTCAATTTCTTAAATTGCATTTTTCTCTTCGTGTGTATTTTAAGATTTTTAGGGTATTCGATTTGTTCCTTGCGATTCAAAAGTTGATGTAATTTTTTTAAATTTGGAAATATTGTTTACTGTACTATTTTGAACACAATTGTGCATGGATTTTGGAATCTGGTATTTTCTTATTGTTTTACAGCAATTTTCGTAATGCTTCTAATTAAAAAGTTTACATTTTTTGCCATAGTAGCAAAGTTTTACTTTTAAATAATTAACCAATGAGTCAAATTCAAAATACATACACAATTATGTCAATATATATTCAGTTAGCTTGTACAAAAAAATTGAGACAGATTGCAAAAAATTTGAATCGCAAGGAGCGTTTTTAAAATTACGGAAAAAACGGTAAATTTGTCAGTAAAAATTTAATTTCTTGAAAAAAAATCAATATAATTTTTTGAAATTTTAGGTTGTGTTTCATCTAATTGCTATTGAACTGCAAAAAAAATTTCATGAATTTTAGACAAAAATTGAAGAATTTTTATTTTTGACCTAACAGTCCCCTTAACGTATTATAGCGTAGTTGAAAGTTGTGCGATGTTCCACACCCTTAGTTAAATAAATTGACTGTCCGAAATCAGCAGATATTTTTACAGGGGTACGTACACAAGGGAACCGCATGAAAATAATTTGGTGATGGTGTTAATAACAGTTCAGTTTTCTTTGGTTTTTATCAATCCGATGTGGGATTCCTTAACTAGGGGTGAGGAACATCGCACAACTTTCAATTACGCTATAATATCGGTCATTGCATTGAAATTTATGGTGTTGTTCACCGTTTTCATATTTTAACTCATTTAAATAAAAATTCCCAGTTTGGCTCCCAGGTCATGTGGGGATCATGGGTAACGAGCGCGCAGACACAATAGCTCGAACTGCAAGTGGACCTAGGAGCACATGGCTTTGCCCTGACGACGCAAATAAAGCTTGTGACACTGCTCTGTCTCTCACTTGGCAGGCCATGTGGGATGCACAGACAGCTAACAAGCTGAGTTCGTTCCAGCCCTCAATTTCTGGATTCGCCCCTATACAGCAATCCCGGAAAAGGGAAGTGCTCCTAACTCGTCTAAGGATAGGCCACACTCGTTTTACCCATGTGCATCTTTTGTTGGCAAAAGATGCCCCCACATGCAATTCCTGTGGACTTATTGCCGACCAAACGGTATAGTGGTTAGCGTGCTGGCTTCTAGACCGCGAGGTTGCGGGTTCGAGTCCCGCGTTGGCATGGATGTTTGTAAATGTATGTTGGTTTGTTAAATGACGAAATGTTTCGGCGCATTATAGCCCTCGTGTTGCTGACGGCGCCAGATAATCTGAATACAACCTGTGGACTTATTTTTTCTGTTGTACATATTTTAACTGAATGTCCGTCTTTTAATACAATCAGATTTAGACATTTTAATATGGACCATCCTCCATTATCATCTCTTTTATCTTCACCCCCTCATGCAAATCTTTTTAACTTCTTATTTGAAATTGGTTTTTATCATTTGATTTAAGTACGTTGTTTTGTCATCTTTACCTTTTATGAATCGTCTTGTTTTTATTAACTTATTTTAACTTCGGTTGACAGCAATCAAATTGTTCGGCGCAGTATGGCCATCGTGAAGCCCTTGCGCCAAGGGCCGCGTAGCCCAGTCGGGAGAGTATCGTTCTCGCAACTAGAAGGTTGTGAGCCCTGAGGTTGCGAGTTCGGGCCTGGGACCGACTAAAGACCGCCGTGTTCGCTAATGGTGACTGGAGCACGTTAAATCAGTCATGGTCGCAAAGTCCTCCAAGTTCCCATACAAATCAATACCTCTGGGGGTGGCAAAGCCAAGTCTTCTGGTGGAATCTTCTGCTTGGTGATGCCTCTAAATTAAGAAGTTCCACATACGGTCGGTAGTACTGCCATCTACCGGATAGCTACCGAAAGAGGTAGAAATGAACTCTTCGGCGGCTATAGGTAGACTTGCGCACTCCCTCTTGCGAGTGTGCTCTTACATCATGTGCAGTACTGCCCACTACCGATCTGTACGGGATATGGGGTTGGTACAAAATGCTCAAGCAGAGGTGCCTTAGTCCCCATAGTCCTTGATAAGAAGAAGAAGAAGAAAAGCCCTTGCGCCAGGAATCTAATCAACCAACCCACCAATCCCAGTTTGGCTACACTCTTTCAAATAATTTTTACGTGAGCAAAAAAATTGGCGACGTTATTAGATAGACATTACATTGCCCTTCCTTTTGCGTGAAACAGAACAAAATTAATCGGTGATGGTGAAAGGTAAAGAGCTCTGTATTAAAGGCACTCATTTTTCAACTTTTTACGTTTTTACCGCATTTCTACGGGAATTTCGAAGGTGAGGGCGTTTATAACACCTTAAGTGACAGTAACAACCCCAAAATTGAATAGAACGCATTGTCATCGACATCGAATCTATCTGCCAAGTTTCAGCTCGTTTGGATGACGGCAAGGGGGTTAATTAGGAGTCCGCATATTTGCCCTCCATTGACAAACCAACGAAATCGAATTTAATATAATGAATTTAAAAATTGACGTAAGAAAAGACCTGAAAGTGAAGTGAAGAAAAAATGTATCACGCAATTTTAAAGGAGGCAGTGCGAGAACCCTTATAGAAATAATACAGGGATTCATGTTTCCTTATCTTTATCTTAAGGGGACTGTTAAGTCAAAAATAAAAATTCTTCAATTTTTGTCTAAAATTCATGAAATTTTTTGTGCAGTTCAATAGCAATTAGACGAAACACAACCTAAAATTTCAAAAATTTATATGGATTTTTTTTTTCAAGAAATTAAATTTTTATTGAAAAATTTAGCGTTTTTTCCGTAATTTTAAAAATGCTCCTTGCGATTCAAATTTTTTGCAATCTGTCTCAATTTTTTTGTACAAGCTAATTGAATAAATATTGACATAATTGTGCATGGATTTTGAATTTGACTCATTAGTTAATTATTTAAAAGTAAAACTTTTGTTCAACGGCCAAAAATGTAAACTTTTTAAATAGAAGCATTACGAAAATTGCTGTAAAACAATAAAAAAATACCAGATTCTAAAATCCATGCACAATTGTGTTCAAAATAGTATAGTAAACAATATCTCCAAATTAAAAAAAAATACATTGACTTTTGAATCGCAAGGAACAAATCGAATACCCTAAAAATCTTAAAATACTCATGAAGAGAAAAATGCAATTTAAGAAGTTGAAATACATACGATTTCAGATATGTGCGCTTACAAAAACTCAAATAATATTCTTAATTCTTATCGGATCAGCAAAAGTAAGGTATGTACTGAAAGCTAGAATTGAAGGCTATATATTTCCACTATAATATAAAAATAGAAAATTTTGAAATTTTTGCCTTAACAGTCCCCTTAAGGGGAGATGGAACACTTTTTCCAAAATTCTTTAGTTTTTCTTAGAATTAAATAAAATTTGGCACAGACATAGAAGATATGACTTATAAGACAACAACAAATTCGAGCAGATAATATAAAATAGATAGTAAATTATTGAGAAAAACGCATTAAAATAACGCGAAATTTTAACTTTTTTCAAAATGCTCCTCGCTACACAATATTTTAACGAACGTGAAAGAAAAATTTGAAGTTTTTTATCTATATATTATAAACATTTTTACGCATGCTTTTGTCTTTTGATGCCATAGTTGAACAGAAATAAAATTTCCAACTTGGCGCTAATGATTTTTCATTAAAAAATTCACAGATTTTAAATCTCCAACTTGAAAAAAAAAAAAATAGTAAAAATTATGTGACATAAAAAAGCATGCGTGTATCTCTTTATATACTAAACTTAAACTTAACTAGACATCACTTAGACGGTAGATCGTCACAGTGCTCATAGGTATTTAATCCATTTTGGCGGAGTGAAGACATAATTCTCGCCAAACCTTAGAGCCTTTTGTTCTCTTCTACAGGGTTGTGGTTTGGCGAACATTATGCTTTCACGCCGCCAAAATGGATTAAATACCTATGAGCACTGTCACGATCTATCGTCTAAGTGATGTCTAGTTAAGTTGAAGTTTAGTATAGTATATTAAAAATTATTTTTCAAAAAATTAGGTGGGATTTATCAAAAAATGAATCGCAAGGAGCTTTACGCAAATGCGTAAAATGTGAAAAAAGCGAAGCTGAAAAAAAAAAAATGCATTTTTAACTTTTTCAAACAAGTGTGCAATACGTTATAATAGTTGGTTGAAATAAAAATTTTACCACTTTAAGTCATCGGATTTCAAAAATTCAAATTCGAAATTAAAGCTAGTAACTTCAGCAATGAGGAACTTGCACAAGTGAGGAAAATGAATATTTTTTGTATTTTCTAGTGTTATCCAACGAATATATTTGAGCAGTGCAATTATTTTTTATCTTTATGCTTTCAATTAATCAAAAATCGAGTTTGAAATTAGCCGAAATCAAAGCAAAAGTCACGTGACCAAAAACGCATGAAAAAACAGTGACGTGGTTACGCAGAGATAAAGTCGCAAAACAAAGGAGAAACTTCACTCATTCCTCGTCTAAAACAGGTTTTAGACTGGCTCATTATCTGCGCGTTGACGTTCCACGCAAAAGTGGCTTTTTCCCGCCAAATCGCAAAGTGAAAAACTAAATATTTTTTTAACTATCTATCCGAGCTCAAATTTTTGAAAGAATGGTATTGTTTTTCATGATTTTTTCCTCTACTTTTATTTAAAAATAAAACCAAAAAACGTGAAAGTTCCTCATTTTTATAGAACGAAAACAGAAATATAATTTTTTGGTCATATTTTTGTAGTTTCAGTGTCCCCCTTATGCCTCATAACTTCTTCCACCTTCGTAACTTCGAAAACCACCCCTAACATCGTAAAGCTACTTATGTGAGCTTCAATTCTAAGTTTTAGCTCTTTAAAATGCCATCTGTAATAACTGGTCACAGTAAATTAGCTTTCCCATCGTCACAAAACGCAGGAAATCGCTACAAGGATGTTTTAGTTAGTTTCTTTTCTAAAACTTATTAGATTGTTTCCTTAGAGATTATTATTAGAAACTCTTATCCACAAAAGACCCTTCAAATTAGTGTCTCGTTAATCATGGATTCAAGTAATGATTTTTCACTCTTGAAGAGCTAAGTAATGGTGCAGTAATTCGATTGGTTGGTTGGTTGTATTCAGATTATCTGGCGCCGTCAGCAACACGAGGGCTATAATGCGCCGAAACATTCGTCATTAGACAAGCCAACATACATTTACAAACACCCATGCCTGACACGGGACTCGGAACCCGCAACCTCGCGGTCTAGAAGCTATCACGCTAACCACTGTACCGTTTGGTCGGCCTTAAGTTAGTTGGCTGTATTCAGATTATCTGGCACCGTCAGCAACACGAGGGCTATAATGCGCCGAAACATTCTTCATTAGACAAGCCAACATACATTTACAAACACCCATGCCTAACACGGGACTCGGAACCTCGCGGTCTAGAAGCTAGCACGCTAACCACTATACCGTCTGGTCGGTGTGCAGTAATTCGAATTTGACTGAGTACGACTAACACGAGTAATAGTTGTAATTCTACGAGAAGAAGTGAATTTGACTTCAATTCTTATTTTAGAACCGCCAACCAAACGGTACAGTGGTTAGCGTGCCAACTTCTAGACCGCGAGGTTCCGAGTCCCGTGTCAGGCATGGGTGTTTGTAAATGTATGTTGGCTTGTCTAATGACGAATGTTTCGGCGCATTATAGCCCTCGTGTTGCTGACGGTGCCAGATAATCTGAATACAACCAACTAACTTAAGGCCGACCAAACGGTACAGTGGTTAGCGTGATAGCTTCTAGACCGCGAGGTTGCGGGTTCCGAGTCCCATGTCAGGCATGGGTGTTTGTAAATGTATGTTGGCTTGTCAAATGATTAATGTTTCGGCGCATTATAGCCCTCGTGTTGCTGACGGCGCCAGATAATCTGAAAACAACCAACATATTTATAGAACCATTCCTATACTTTCTGTTTTGGAACATAAGGTCTAGATAACACGTCCATTGACCATGTGCTATACGCGAAAAAAAAGAAAGAAAAATCGAATGATGGCTTTATCTTGTATTATAGTTGATGAAATAAAAAAAGTTCAATTGTAATTCGTAGCTGTAGTTTGTTTTGTCATAAGGGTGATCTACGTATTAAAACTAATACAAACATTAAAAAATTCAATGGTGATCCAATAAAGATATGCCATATTTAGATATCTTTATTAGCATCCAAAAAATTTGTAAATACCAAATTTCATAATTTTGCAATGAATGGTTTTTATTTTTAATGTAACAAGGAAATGACAAATTATAACCCATAAAAACAGAGATTTTAAAAAATCCATGCATTTTCCATTTATATATTACTAGCTAAATACCCGTGCTTCCCTACGAAATTTTAACATGTGCAATATTTTAGCTAGCTGTGAGGCCTCGCGTTGCGGAAATCTGTCATTCGTGTATAGTCTTTGGCGCTTCAGTCTTTGGCGCTTCGCTCGCAGGAAGGTTCATCGCTTAGCAAAATCGAGCTCGCTTCGTTCGCTGAAAAGTTCATAGACACGTAAACACAGGCTTATTTCACTCGAAAAGGTTCATTGCTATGCAAGCATAGGCTAGCTTCGCTCTCTGAAAGGTTCATTGCTGCGTAAGCATAAGCTCGATTCGCTCTCTGAAAGGTTCATTGCTGCGTAAGCATTAAGCTTGCTTCACTCACTAAAATCTAATACTTACGTATTTAATATTGGAAGCTTCTCCCTTGTCAAGAAAAACAAAATTCCCCGTTAATACAATAATACAACACCCCTTTAAGATTATTTTAACACGTGTTTGTGGAAGGCAAAATTAGAGGCTAAAACTACTTATGTTGAAACTTTCAGAGATCTAGGCCTATTCGAAGTCGCTTTTTGTAAAAAAATTAATTGAAAAACAAATTAAAATTTTAACATTCTTTTTATCAGTCCAATTAGAAGGCCAAAACTACTTGTGTTGAAAATTTCAGAAATGTAGCCCAATTACAAATCGCTTTGTAAAATATTTTTTAATTAATTAATAATAAAAAAAAATTTAAATTCCGTTTTTTAAAAATCCAATTAGAAGGCCACAACTATATATGTTGAAAATTTCAAAGCTGTAGCCGTATTTGAAATCGTTTTGTAATATATATATTAATTAATTAAAAAAATTAATTAATAACAAACTAAACAAAAATTAAAAATTCTGTTTTTCTAAAGTCCAATTAGAAGGACAAAACTACTTATGTTGAAAATTTTAGAGCTGTAGCCCTATTAGAAATAGTTTTGTAAAATATTAATTAATTAATTAATTAATTAATTAATTCTAAAAATTAATTAAAAAGAAACTAAATAAAAATTTAAAATTCTGTTTTTCAAAAGTCCAATTAAAAGGCTAAAACTACTAATGTTGAAAATTTCAGAGCTGTAGCCCTATTAGTAATCGTTTTATAAAATGTTTATTAATTAATTAAAAAAATTAATTAAAAAGGAACAAAATAAATATTTAAAATTCTGTTTTTAAAAGTCCGATTAAAATGCCAAAACTGCTTATGTTGAAAATTTCAGAGCTGTAGCCCTATTAGATATCGTTTTGTAACATATTTATTAAGTAAAAAAATTAATTAAAACAGAACTAATTAAAATTTTAAAATTCTGTTTGTGATGCATAAAATTAGAAGTTCAAAACTACGTATGCTGAAAATTTCAAAGCTCTACTCCAATTTTAAGTAGGCTTCTATAGATCCACAGAAACACAGACAGACAGACACACAGCTTGTTTTATTATTATAGATTTAAAGAAAAGCACCGATATCAAAAACATTTCAATCAGCGGCAAACTATGTCCTAAAATTCATTTATTAAAAACGAACCTGAATCTCACAACCAAACATCGCCAACCAAACGGTATAGTGGTTAGCGTGCTAGCTTCTAGACCGCGAGGTTGCGGGTTCCGAGTCCCGTGTTAGGCATGGGTGTTTGTAAATGTATGTTGGCTTGTCTAATGACGAATGCTTCGGCGCATTATAGCCCACGTGTTGCTGACGGCGCCAGATAATCTGAAAACAACCAACCACAACCAAACATCATTGATTTATTCTGATTAAAGTAATTGTATTATTTATTTATTAAAAGAAATTTTGGCAACAGGAAAGAGTTTCAGCAATATTCGGTTGATGGCTATTTTAGTGCGATTGGATGACGGCAAGTTGATTTATTAGTATTCCGTAAAAGTGACCTTTTAGTGACAGTAACAGCCCCAAAATTTGATAGAATGCATTTTTATTAACATCAAACCTATCTGCCAAGTTTCAGCCCAATTGGATGACGGAAAGGGGGTTAATTAGGCCTCCTTAGCTTCCTCTCCCATCGACAAACACAAAATCGAAAATAATACAAAAGATTTGAAAACAAAAATTGTTTTTTTAGACATGAACCCTTAAATAATAAATATAGTTTACAGGGCCTGATTTACCATTAGGCCCACTAGGCTCGGGACTAGGGGGCCCCCAAATTTTGAAAGTTTTCTGAAAATTTTAAATATAATGGTCTTTTTATGGGAAGTACTGAAGAAAAATAAGAATAAAATTTTTAGTTACACAACCGCAAATTCCATATTTTTTATAGTCACAGAGAGTTAAGTTAGATAGATTAACCTAATAAGACCTAATTAAGCAAATCTTTCCGGTTCAGCCAATCATATACAACTTCTTCATATGTACACGGAGACAAGGGCTTTACGCCGTTGTTATCCTTCTCTCCCCTCTTGTAAAGAGATGTTCACCAACCAACCAACCATATACAACTTCTTATATTATGAAATGAAAGAGTCTCTGTGATTGGTTGGTTTGCAGGCTCTTCCGTGGACTTTTTTAATTTTTTTGGCCCTCCTTTTTGGTGAGATCGTGGAAGGGTTACTTTGTATTATTTACAATTATTGTTATAAAATTAAGTAATCTTTATTATTATATAATTTGTGGATCCTGTGGTAAAATATAAATACAGGAAAGTGTGCTTTAAAATCAGTGCTCATGGGGGGGAGGGGGTCATGAATAATTCAAAAGTTTTGAGGTTCAAAAGTTCCAATTCATTATCTTTAGAATGATACCAATAACTATCTTATAGTTAAAATACTTTTTTAATCACATGCAATTTCGTAAAGGTCGACGTTTAAAACATATTGGAAAAAAGAAAATGTCGAAAACTTTGAACTCAATTTCTGGAGAACTACTTTTCATTGTTGAGTGAACGTACTCCAACGGTGATATCTTAAGAGTTATTTAACTGATTTTTAAAATTTAAACTGTGTAATTTAGATAACATTTTAGAGCACGGGCCCTAGCTGTTAACAAAAATTTTGGTGAAAAATAGATTTATTTATGTATTTTTGAATATTTTTATTTTTGGAATTTTTTTATTTTTTCTAGTACTTTTCATGTTAAAAGTTAAAATTTAAAAAATATTTAAGTAATTCATTATATTTTGCTTGGGCCCGTGTATCAATACCTTGTCTTTAATTTCCAGTAAGAAATTTGTTTCAAAATTAATTAGGTATTATTTTATCATCGTTGCAATTAGACCTTAATTAGTGAATTAAAATTCAATTAATTAAATAAATATTTAATTTTTTAACTTTTTGTTACTGCAAATACATTACATTTTTTGCTATTGCAATTCTCACAAAAATTTGACACGCTGGCATAAGAACTAAAAAAAAAATGGTCCAACGTATATGTATACCTTAACGAATGTAGCTTGATCTGGTAATATTGTGACGTAAGGAAATAAATATTTGCTATTGGAGGCCCCTCTCTGAATGTTGGGCCTACAGTAAAAAAAAATTCTAAATCGGGTCCTGATAGTTTAGCAATTTTGGTTTCAAACGGCGATAGTTTGTTACAGGATACGCTACCATGAGCGCTTCCAAGTAGAAGCAAGAAAATTTACTTGTACATCAGTACGCAAAAAAAAAAAATCCGATTGATGGCTATAGCTTAAATTCTAATTATTGTAGAATCTTGAGGTTGGCACCAAAATATTTTGTTAACAATTTTTAATATTCTGGGGCAATTTTTTTTTTTTTTTCTTAGGGGGCTGTATACTAAGCAAATTCTATCTTTAAAAATTTCAATGCGAACTCCTATTATTTATGTTTTTATTCGATTTAGAATACTTCTTTTACCTTAGATACCAAATTTCAATTCATTATGTTGTGAAACACATCACTTATGAGCGAAAATTTTTGGGCCGATAGAATCAATGCAGATGAACCCTCATGATAAAAAAAAAATTATATACAGTTAATAAAGATCCCCCCCCCCCCACTTTCCTTATAGCTTTAAAAAATTAATAAGGGAAGACATTTGTAACCCACAGTTAAGGGGGGGGGGGAGGGTATGACAGGAATATCTTATGATACACATTTTAAGTCATTCAATCTAGCAAAAGAGCCGACCAAACGGTATAGTGGTTAGCGTGCTAGCTTCCAGACCACGAGGTTGCGGGTTCCGAGTCCCGTGTTAGGCATGGGTGTTTGTAAATGTATGTTGGCTTGTCTAATGACGAATGTTTCGGCGCATTATAGCCCTCGTGTTGCTGACGGCGCCAGATAATCTGAATACAACCAACCAATCTAGCAAAAGAAAATTAATACTTAACGAAAAATTCACATTTTTTTAAGAAATTAAAATTATATTTTTCAGAAAAGGTTGAGACAAAATTTTTAATAGCAGTATAAAACGTCCCTGCAACTCATTGCAAATAATTCTACCATGTTGTTAGATAATTATTTAGTTTTTGGACATTTTTATGTAAATTGTAATAATTATTGAGATAATTATTTTGCAGGTTGTTTTGTGGCAACAGCTTGTGTTTTATTTTTAGAACACCGCGATGTGATTATAGAACACCTTTTTAAAGTTTTAAGTTTTTCCGGTTCGTGTTCAAATAATGACGATATTTTTGAAACCTGAATAAAATTGTGGAATGTCTTGTATAAAATGTTTGTTATGATTCACAGACATCTTAAAATCATATAACACATGTTACTTTAGTCTATGCATGTTACGCATGGACGAATGAATTAACAGGGAAAAATAAGTCGATATTAGAGTCCAGTCTGTGAAATCAATCATTACCAGCTATGGAAGAGGAAATAAGGAGTCAAAAACCTTTGTTTTTGACTCCTTATGGACGGTATGTTTTTACATACCGTAATAAAGAAATCTGACATGACTGTCGTTCACGTACTAAATGTTACACCATAAATCACTTTCAGCAATGAATTATGGAACCTGTTTCTAATCCATGTTTACATAATAGAAATCAGTAGAAATGGCCGAAAGATAAAAAAAAATAAAAAATACTTCACAACTATTCGTGAAGTGATATAAATAAATGAACAAACAAATAAACAACCTTTTAAATCTATCAATTGGAAGGCGATTTGCCCTAACCAAATTTTAAAAAATTGAGCTGTGGTTACGTTTGGAATCGTCAAGTCAAGATATTCAAAATTCGACGCCTTTAACGCATTCTATTTCGTATTGAAAGAACTATCAATAAAACAAATGAGCGATATCCACTGAAAGTTGGACGGAAACGTTTTTTTTTTTTTTTTTTTTTTTTTTTTTTTTACGTTTTTGTTAAGAATTCTAGATTTGTTGCTTGTCCGGTTCGTACAATTGTTCTCGGTTAAAAGGCGTTCCAAAAAATCCAAGGAAGGTCGTTAGAATTTGCTACAAAACATTCAATCAATTACCTTATTCTCAAACACAGTTCATTGTTCAACCCGTAATGACTCGTTCCATTGTCAATCAACGAGAATCTAGATTTCGTTCCCAACAACCCAATTCATTAAGTTGTCGTTCTTGATTCTTTTGAATGGCGTGCCTTTATGAACTGTCCACTCTATTCTCTTCCTGATAGATCAATGGCTGTTCAGAATTGTCGAACAAGGCGACATAATAAATCAGAGAAAGTATCTTCAATTGAGAGAAAATCAGTTATGTTGTTCCAACTACCAATAGACTGAGAGGCGACTGCAATTTTTGGACCCCAACGAACATCATTCTGAATTTTTTATAGAAATTAGAGAAAAGTGGGTAGATTACGAATCCACTGGTCTTCCGTGGCAAAAATGGTCGAAACTGGTCAAAAATCGACTTTTAATAAGTATGAACTAAAACGTCATGCAGTCCAATTGCCAAATGCGCCATAAATTGCCAAATAATGAGCATTTTTTTTTATTTGGTAACCCTCACTCTTTAATTTTCAATTAAGAAGGTTGCAGACGATTCAGATATCTGGCGACGGTCTACTTGCATCGATTAAAAGAGAGCCAAGTTGGCAATAAACATTACGTCATGGATGACGTAACTAATGTCGCCATTTTGGCTTACTTTTTAAAGATACAAGTTTTTCAAGCCAGAGTTCAGAAATCGTTTGCGCTTTTTCTCATTGAAAATCAAAATGCAGTGGGTTGCCAGGCGAAAAAGTTTGTTCTCTTTTTGGCAAGTTATGACATGTTTGGCATTCGGATTTTAGTTCAACTCATTCCAAGTCAATTTTTGATCAGTTTCGGCCATTTTTGCCACGGCAGACCAGTGAATTCGTAATCTACTCACTTTTCTCCGATTTCTATAAAAAAATTCAGAATGATGTTCGATGGGGTCCAAAAATTGCAGTCGCCTCCCGGACTACAATATTTCGCAGTGTTTTTAGGCTGCTTTCTACAAATCGGAACTGAAGTATTAGTAAAAATTTTGCTACAACAATGTTTTACAATGAGTGCTGATTCTAAACATTTGATACGATTCCGAATGTTCTTCTTCTGACCTCTTCAAAACTTTGGATTCTGTCAGGCGATGAGGTCGACATATGAACAAGCACCTTAAAATCAGGAACAACTCCTCCACATCCATGCCCCTTAGATAAATTACTCAAACAAAAGTTCATCTTTTTTTACATCCCCTCTTCCTGTCCCGTTCAGTCACATTTGATCGCTCACTCTTCTACAAATCAAGTCATGATGCAACCCCTCCCTCTGCTATAAATCTCTTTTTGTTTAGATAATTAAAAACAAAAGCACATTATATAGTAGTTTTGAATTCTACTCGCTTAAAATGAGTACAACTTATTGTAAATTAACTATTTTTAAGGTATACGTTTAGGTTTCAACATTTTTTTTTTAATTTTCAATTTAAAAATTATATCTTTGCACGTTGAAAAATACATTATTTGTTAAACTGTTTCCAATAAATTTGTTTTTTAAATTTCTTCAATTTTAATAATTAATTTCCAACACTATCTTTAGACTGAGGGACATAGTCCTGCTTCTTAGTTGGTTGGTTGGTTGGTTGTATTCAGATTATCTGGCGCCGTCAGCAACACGAGGGCTATAATGCGCCGAAACATTTCGTCATTTAACAAACCAACATACATTTACAAACACCCATGCCTACACGGGACTCGGAACCCGCAACCTCCCGGTCTAGAAGCCAGCACGCTAACCACTATACCGTTTGGTCGGCTCCTGCTTCTTAGTAAAATCAAACTTAATTTGATCTACTTCCGACCATGTTGGGTCGTGTAGCTGTGACCACTATCCGGGTAAGTCCGAATTACTTGTAATCTGTGACCCATTTGTTGATTAAATGAATTGTATTTAACTCTTGTTCAAGCTGCTGTCATTCCTTTGACTTTAATTTATGGCAAATTTGGATGGTATAATATCTGGTGTTTTTAAATACTACGAAATCCACTATACGAACTAATTTATCACTGTGCCTTTACCACAGTAATGTCAAAAATTCTAATTAACCCACAGATACAATTTTGGTGTTCAATAATGTGGTATACCCGCTCTATGTTTTGACCCTATTAACAGAATTTTACAGTGTGTATATTTTGTGATATCTTGCTTTAAGTGAATCTATTAGAAAAATCCAAGTCTTTTTATACAGAATCTTATCTTTAAAATTCAATTAAAAAAAATATTTATTTACAAATCACTTAGTATTTAGGGTCAAAACATTCAACAATGTATGCAGATTATATAGCAAAAAACAAATTTCAAAAAATATTATATAAACTGGAGTTATTACTGTTTGAAAGAAATGCAAACTAGAAAAAACTACAATCTGAGAAAAAACTTTTAAAAAAGTATTTTTTATATTAAAAAACTGTTATTATAATTCTAATTATTATATATTTCCTTTTTAGTATGCTCCTCCATCATAGGGTTTCCTTCTTTTGTGTCGTTTTTATTTTGCTTTTGTTTTTTACGGCCTTACAAATCTTCCCCGATTTTTGCGAGTTTTGCGATTTGAAGCCTATACGTATACCTTAATACAATTCATGGTCAAATGTTTACATCACTTAAGCGATTACTCTCCCCCCCCCCTACCCCGTCTCCATGTTGCGGTCCATCACGTTAGATAACATCCCCTCACTACCCCCTCTGCGGGCAATACAATTTATATTCGTTTCTCATCATAATCGATTGATTAAAATGACTCTAAACGAAAAATGTAATACAAGAACATTTTGAGTTTAGTTGAGAAACACGGGACTTAATTTTTGATATCCTCTTGAGGGGACTTGATACCCTTGAAACTATTTTTTTTAAATTCAAGCCTTTAAAAATGTAATTTTTGCATAATTGAAAGTATTACTAGTCAAAACCTGAATTTTATTTTTAAAAAAGTTCACATAGTGTTCTAAATTTTCAAAATTAAAAAAAAAAAAAAAAAAAATTTAAAAATCATAAAATTTTACATTCTATCTTCTTTTTTATTTTTCAATATTTTTTCCTGATTTAAAAAAAAAATGCTGCTAGTAATATACTCTAAGCTTTTAGGCATTGGATTTCATAGTTTGGGAGCAAAACAATAAATACTGTACTTATAGGTCAAAAAATTATTTAAAAAAAAAATGCTGCTAGTAATATATTCTAAGCTTTTAGGCATTGGATTTCATAGTTTGGGAGCAAAACAATAAATACTGTATTTATAGGTCAAAAAATTATTAAAAAAAAATGCTGCTAGTAATATACTCTAAGCTTTTAGGCATTGGATTTCATAGTTTGGGAGCAAAACAATAAATACTGTACTTATAGGTCAAAAAATTATTTAAAAAAAATGCTGCTAGTAATATACTCTAAGCTTTTAGGCATTGGATTTCATAGTTTGGGAGCAAAACAATAAATACTGTACTTATAGGTCAAAAAATTATTAAAAAAAAATGCTGCTAGTAATATACTCTAAGCTTTTAGGCATTGGATTTCATAGTTTGGGAGCAAAACAATAAATACTGTACTTATAGGTCAAAAAATTATTAAAAAAAAAAAATTCAATATTTAAATTTGTAAAAAAAAGTTTATATTTTATTCAAAAAACCATACCAATTTGTGTCAAATAGATCTTTAGAATGACACACAAAAAAAATTCAAGTCCTTTCATTTATATTTGCTGGTGTTTTACCATTTTGAGTAAGGTGGGAATTCCAAAAAACACGAATTGAGAAAAATGCTTTCGAAACATTGAAGGAGCTATTGCAGCTATGTTAAATTCTCTATAAAATATGATTTTATGCAATTGCAGTAATCGAATCGGCTCAAAATTTTTCCAGAATAAAAGAAGAAGGTTTCAAAGATTATAAACACGCAAAAAATAGAAAATCGATATTTTTATAATTTTTTGTGAAAAAGAAAAGAATTTTAACACTAAGGCATTGACTTGTAATCGAAATCTTCACTGCAATAAAATAAATAACACAAATACTGTTTTCGGACATATTCAACTGTAGCATTTCAACATACGATAACAACAAGTCATTATTTTGATGCTGATTATGTAACCTTATGGAAATTCATCACTTGCGCAAAAAGCACGATACGTTCTTGATGTCCGCAATTGAAGCTAAACGTTCAAACCCATTTTCAGCGGCACTTTGCATACGTCATACTGGTCAGTTGGAAATGGGGAATTGTCCTCACGCTTCATCAATAATGAGTCTCATTTTCCACAATCATTTATTTTAATGTCCCTGTAATGCATAGACCTCGATGCAGTTTATTTATGCTGCAGAGAGGAACTTTGCAGAAATGACATTTCCTCAGCAGAAGCAGTTGCGGAAGAAGTGTGAATTATTTCCGAGTTGATAAACACATTTCCATGGGAAATGAATCCTGAAGATCTCAAGGTTTGTTGTGAGTGTCCACCACCACCACCACCACGAGTGACTGCATAAGAGAGTTGCAGATCATTCAAAGTCTATATTGTTACGAATTTTTGTATATTTGTAAATATTTCGTAGTGTTAATTTTGTAAATAGGAAAATTTATGAACATTTCGCATAAGGCAGTGCAATAGTTCGTCTTAGCTTTGCTTCCCTGCAGTGTGTCTATTAATGCTTGATAACGGGTTTTACAGAGATAACGCTGGGAAGCGAGTTTTACAAGGAGCAGGGCATTTAACATTATGGTAATGGCAATCTCGCCAAATTGGCGATGGTTTTGAAGACTAATTTTTGTGGCCAAATTTGGCAAGAAATCGTCAAATGTCGCCAAACTTGGCGGCATTTTCGGTCCTCATGTACATGTATAGGACTTTTCCGAATACGATCTGGAAAGTTCTCCATATGTCTATCTCTGAAAGATTCACGAAAATTCCCCTCCCCTATATAAGACCGGACGTGAGTGGAGTTGGTAGGTTAGTCAGTAGTTGACTGAGTTGAGTCCGTTAGCTGACTGGAATTACTGAGTTGAGATACTGAGTCTCAGTGAGCATTCAGAGTAGTTCTAAAGCGAACTGTATTGCATTATCTTTTGCGGTGATTTAGCAGTCGTGTGTTAAGTTTAACTGCTGTTTTGTGCTCTAGTGTTGTGTAAAGATCTGTATTGAGTCAACTAGAACGAGAAGTTCTGGAGTTGTAAAGGAATCTGTAAAGAGTTATATTGGAATTAAATTTCTGCAAGTTTTGATCTGCTTTGGCATCAAATCTTTCGAACCCATCCACGCAACAATATGTTCAAATCGTCGATACATATAAACTACCGGAATAGCAGTCTATCCAGTTGTTTATCTATATCGATGATCCAAATTGCTACATTTCATTTGGGAAGGGAGGTTTGGGCATTCAAGTGCACGCCCATTCTTTAATGTTGATTCTCTTTCCAATTCAGTTGATCAAAGTTACGCATAATACTTGAACAGTAAGATTTCATATCAAATCCATTAAAAAACAGCAATGGGATTTTTCAAGTTATTTTAAATATTAATAGTTAAAAGTAAGAAATTTCCTTCCTAAATTGGAAATTGACAAGGCGCCCTCCATACTAAATAGATGGACATGCTATTGATGTACATCATAAACATAGATTGATGGATGGATATATCAGACATAAAGTTTGAAGGACCTACGATTAGGGCAGTTGTTAGGGATCAATAAATCGGATATTTTTCTTTCGAAACTTTATTCGTAAAATGTTATTTTCTGACATTTTTTTTTGTTGAAATGCTACATTATCGCAGAAGCTAATTTGTTATTAGTGAAATGCAAATGTTGATACTGAACCTCCGCGTTGTGTAGGAACTTTTCGCATTTATCACCCTTGTAATGTGCTCACAATGTGCGACACGCGCAACATCCAACCCAATCATAGACTTATTATTATCAATAGACTGAGCGTTCCCACTTCAATTATACAACGAGAATGAAACCAAAATGAATCACATGAGTAGGGACTTTTTGGCAGGTTTCTCCTCACTCAGGCGATAAAGGATAATAAGATTATTTGATAAAGGATTAATTTTACGACGTCTTGCATGTTAAATTGTTGGTTGCTAGACCGCATGTTTAGAGTAACCTCGTGCAACCAAATTAAAAACCACGTGACTGATAGACGAAGGAGAACGAAGATCACTCATTCCAATGGAAAACGCCGAAATGCATCTGACTGAAAGTACGTGAATACAAGAAAAACGGTGAAATATTGTTCCGCATTTGGTTGCAAAGAAAAATTCCAGAAAGGAGGCTCCTTTCACAAGTAAGTGCTATTTTTTAAATTTTCTATTTAGTTAAGGTAGTACAATCATAAATATGTTTATCGCCTGAGTGAGGAGAAATCTGCCAAAAAGTCGCTACTCATGTGATTCATTTTGGTTTCATTCTCGTTGTATAATTGAAGTGGGAACGCGCAGTCTATTGATAATAATAAGTCTATGAACCCAATCAATGTTACTCGGTCAATCGTAATGCGCTAATAAATAAAATTTGAATATGGATTAAATATCAACTCAAAAATGGTTTTGGCCTCTCACTCTTCAAACGTCGCAACTACTTCTGGAATAAGGAAAGTAGTTCAAGTCAAATATCACAACACTTACGAATTTACGTCTGGAATGAGAGAAAACATGGAAAATACGCATTTGGCTGCTTTTCAAGGGAGAAAGGACAATGTCTTTCTTTGTCGTTGCGTTTTCTTATTTGTAAAAGCCACAGGACGTCGACATATTAACACTGAGCCATCAGTTGGGAATTTTCATGCTGATCCTTTAGTTTAGCTGAAATTTTTTTTAAAACATTTTTCTAAAACTTATTAATCTTGTAAGAATTTATGACAGATCAAGATAAGTCTCTAATGCGGAAGCCATAAACTTTTGCATTTCAAATGCCTCAACTCCGACCAAACGGTATAGTGGTTAGCGTGCTGGCTTCTAGACCGCGAGGTTGCGGGTTCCGAGTCCCGTGTTAGGCATGGGTGTTTGTAAATGTATGTTGGCTTGTCTAATGACGAATGTTTCGGCGCATTATAGCCCTTGTGTTGCTGACGGCGCCAGATAATCTGAAAACAGCCAACCCACCAAATGCCTCAACGCAACATCTGTTTCCTACTCATTTTACCTTGAATCTCATCATTCACCCAAAGAGGTAAGGAGACCCACAAGGAAAACAGATGCAGCCAGCTTATGTTCACGAGTAATTGTTAAAAAGGCATCAGTGGGAGTTTTTCATCAGACCATCCTTTTTGTGGCACCATGTTGTTGATGACAATGTGTTCTCGGGTCAAGGCGGGGTCAACCAAGTGAAAGTGATTGGCAAAGATAGTCGTGGGTCAATGAGTAAGTGGTTTAATTAAACGGAGAGGAGTAATTGTGGCTTTTGTGGGCGGTGTTAAGCAAGTATAAACACTCGAAACACGTGTTTGTCTCTCGTTTCATTTTTAATGATTTTTGTGGCTATTTATTAATGTTACGAACTGGTGTGTTGTAAAAAAGAATAAATTGCGTGAAATGTGTTGCTTAACCATTTAAGTTTTTGATGGAACGCTGCTTTTGTCGACATGCTTTTGGTCTTTACTGTTTATACAGAAAACCACCTGCTCAACCTATTTTTGTACACAATCCACTTAGTTTACACTCTTATTTCTGATTCTACCAAAAAAAAATTTTTTTTTTTAACAAATATTTCCCGAAATGTTTTGCTAAAAACACTTTCTATGAAGTGTAAATCTTAAAATTCTTTCCGTGGATATTTATTCCCCATTCCTTCTATCAAGAACGTTAATCAATTTAAAAAAAAAAAAAAATTTACAAAAAATGAGATTCTTTCGAACAATTTTCAAAATTATTTTATTAATGATTGTGCCATTACCAAATTAAAAAATTGTTTTATGTTTTCTTGACCGACATTTAAATATTATATTTGTTTTGTTTTGAAACCACCGACTGTCTATTTCTGCCACTTATAAAGTGCTTAACACAGCCAAATACGTCTCGTAATTTTGAGCATCCAGAAGAATACGAGATCGAAATCTTCGAGTGTAAACCCCTCTCTCTCCGACCCCACCACACCAACGAGAGGACATTGAGGCCACGACAGATTTAATGTGCACCAGCCCCCATTAGGTACACACCGATATTTGGCGGACCGAGGACAGAACCCGCAACCCTCCGGTTACGAGCTCGATGCCCTACCGCCTAGGCTATCGGGAGCCCAAATATTATATTAACTTATGTTGCAAAGCAATCCTCTAAAGCACGTTATCTTTATGTTTGTGTCAATCGCGATTTAATATTGGTAGCATTTGCACATGCAACATTGATGGTAATTTTAAATTAGCTGTCAGTCTAGCAATATTTAACTGTTAACTGCATTTACTATAACTATGTCTATGCAAATTTTGTCTGCTTGTGTATGTATATATATTCTTGGTGATGTGTTCCTTATAGTTGTGGCTCTTATTTGGCGACAAATAAGCGTTAGTTTTTCAAGACTGGATCTTGTTTTATTCTTCCCACCAACATACATTAAGATCATTAATAAATTAAATAAATAAAGTGATGCACATGAAACGTAACACTGTAACAAATTGAAGAGATGAAGTTATTTGATTTTTAAAACATTTTATGTATGGAACACCAGTTTTAAACTTTCGCACCAATTGTGATTTACAAATGTTACTAAAATTTGAACGTTAAACTAGGGATGTGTAACATCGCTCAACTTTTAATTACTCTTTAATTACATTTAAATTTGTCATGCTTTGGTGTACTTTTTCATTTTCATACTTTGATTATTTATTCTTTTTTAACCTTTAACTGCTGTAAGCGGTCTGACAGACCGCAAGTCATTTTTTGTGGAATGCTTCCACCCCCTAAAATATCTCATCTTTGACTTTTATATAAATTTTTCTGATACTATGTTTCTTAAACTTTAAATTGATGTTCACCAATTTATTTGACGCAATATAGACCATGTGTTGCTCTTGCACCAAATACCTCAAACCACCTAACCACAGCAGTTAAAGGGTAAATATCCGGGAGTTGGGGATGTTTGAAGCACCTTAACAAAGATTAACACCTACAAAGATTCTGATCAAAATTGTTAAAGTAGTTTTTTGGCTACTGTTTTAATAGCAGCCGCCTTATGCGCATGCGCAATTTTGACGAAAACCTTAATGACTAGTCTCATCGCCACCACTAATCCGCTAATTAACTCTGAGCATCGTAGGTCAATCCGTCTAGGAGTTATGTAGACCACAGGCAAATACATATGTACATTTTTTCTAGACCACTTTTAGGAACACAGCACTATCCGAAACGTGTAGAAATGCATAAAGGGGGGGGGGGGGATCGAATTTCATTAACCAAATGCAATACTTTCATTACCCTACTTAAACTTGTGAGTAATTGAAAGTGTAATATAAATGGTATATTATTACAAAGCTTGATTTAAGGCAGCGTCAGCCACTAGGCGGCTCGCGGGCCGGATCCGGCCCGCGACAGCTTTTCCTCCGGCCCGCCGGCAGTACAGAAGAGAAAAAAATCTAATTTTGCGGAAATAATTTTAATTTGTCTACAATAGTATGTGTTTACTACCAAAAATCGCGTATTCCATTAAGTGGCCCGAGTCAGTAAGTCTGAAAAATCCTTTTTTTTTTTTCTGAGATTGCCATAAAAAATAAAAAAAGCAATAGTATAAATTATTACCAATGAAGCATTCTTTCGCATTGCTTAGTTTTGTACTTATGATACCCTACCCCCTCGACTCGTGAATGGCACATATTCAATTTCTGCTTTTCTGAATGTGATGTGCAGGATTTGGGGGTTTTAATGCATACTGGCCTCTTTTGTTTTGATGTGAAAAGAAGTATCGCGATCTCTATGACTCCAGTGCAATAATGGCGTCGAAGACTAGTTTTAAAAGCAAAGTAGATAGTAAAAAGAGGAGCGGCCGTCATCGTCTCACAATTAACAACGATTAAAATGGAATATTTAGGAATTTGGTTTAAATACCTTTATTGATTATGAGTTTATGTCAAGTCACATTGTAATATTGTCACTAAAGATTAACTTCTTTTATGACTTTGATTTACGCTGTAAGGAAAATTATTTTTTTAATTATTTGAAACAAGAATCAAATATCAATTGTTATTTTATTAATATAAAAAAAGTTAAATTATTGTTTCTTTTTTCAAAATTGTTTTATATAGTTGAATCTTTAGTAATTATCACATTTATATCATTGAACATATGTAATAAAGCAATATATTCAATGGCGTATTCGGTATACATCTGAGCCCCGCGGAAAGTTCCAACATAAGTCACGCGGCCCGTCTCTATAAGTTAGTGGTGAACGCAGATTTAAGGCGTCTTCTCACTTTAGGCACCTCGAAAATAGGCTATTTTCGCGATTTTTTTTCGAGGATTTTTGCAAACAATTATGGGATAAAATGGATCCTATATAATAAACACATCTTTCAAGTACAAGAAATTTTTATTTTTTTTATCTTTTTGAACAATTATTATAATAAAACAGTAGCATCGAAAAACCCGTGTAGAAATGTAATGTTCGTGGCTTGTTGATGAAATTTCGGAAACTATCCGGCCGATTGTCATGAAATTTGAATGACATATTCTTCATAGTTATGGCTATAGCGCATATCATCAGATTTTTGATATTCGCGAAAAGAACAAAATGGCGCACGTTTTTCGAAAAAGTTTTTTAAAAAAACGCGTTTTTTTGCAGTTTTTTGTAAAAAAAAAAATACTTCAAATCAAAATTTCAAAAATCTGATGATATGCGCTATAGCCATAACTATGAAGAATATGTCATTCAAATTTCATGACAATCGGCCGGATAGTTTCCGAAATTTCATCAACAAGCCATTTCTACACGGGTTTTTCGATGCTACTGTTTTATTATAATAATTGTTCAAAAAAATAAAAAATAAAAAATTTCTTGCACTTGAAAGATGTGTTTATTATATAGGATCCATTTTATCCCATAATTGTTTGCACAAATCCTCGAAAAAAAATCGCGAAAATAGCCTATTTTCGAGGTGCCTAAAGTGAGAAGACGCCTTAAAATTTTTATTTTTTTAATCCACTTCCAAAGAGGAGACATTAATCAATATTGTGCTCCCAAAATTGTAATATTGAAAGAAGGTAACACAATACCTAGGTAGTATATATGCTCAGAAAAGTCTGAGATTCAATTGATGACCTGATTTATATCAAAATCGTCGAAACTAAGGAAAAAACACTCGATAATAATCAAGCAGTCCTTTCGTTCGTTAACGAACTTGAAATAAAACAACAACAACAAAAACCTAAATAGTGGGCTGAATGAACAACAAGAAAGTTCTAACTTTAGAAACTGAATAGGTGCCATTCAAAATTTGACACAGTTTTCCATTAATGTATAAAAAAAAGTACTTTCTATTCTACACACTTCCATTCTTTTATCATATAAAGACAACCTTATTAATTTTTGTGTAAAACATTACCATCCTAAACATTACAAAACCTTCCGATACGCTATTGTCGGCTTTCTTCATTGCCCGATAAGTTTCCATTATGCTACTTGCACCAGCTGCAGAAAAATAATTTATAAGGTCACCCTCCTTATTCAAAAAAAAAAGAGAAGAAAATAAATAAAAGAAAGGCGAAAAAGAAACCCTTTTTTGTTCTCACCGTGTGTAGGTTTACTCGAATGTTAGTAGGGCAGGTGATCTTTTTTAGACACTTTTCCACTGTGAAAGAAAGGGAATGCGTTCCCATTGAATCTTTCGAAATGTGCTGGTGAACAATGAGCTTTTTCAAGGAGCAGTAAATCGCGGGTGCCATTTCAAAGTGTTCATGATGGTCTAAAACAGTGATTCTCAACCACTGTGCCGCGGCACTTTTGTGTGCCTCCAAATTCTTAAAATGTGCCGCCAAATTTTAGAAATGTATATAGTAAAAATTATAATGCTTTTTTTTATTACGAGTAAAGTTTAAATTAAAGAAAAGTACTTATATATATATGAATATTGTAACGGAAGATTTTTCACTTTCACCGCTTCGTTACATATTTCTCTGTGTCTCGTTTTTGACCTATTTTTATTATTAGATATAAAAAAAATTGATTGGGTTCGTAATCCATTTGTGATAACGAATAGTTCTGTATTTGAATTAACTTTGAATGAAGAGGAAGAACTAATTTCGCTTTCTAATAATCGAGATTTAATTTTAAAATATTCAGAAGAATCAATTAATTCATTTTGGATTAACATTAGATGCGATTGTCCCATGATAGCCAAAAAAGCTTTAAAAATGTTATTACAATTTTCGACATCTTATTTGTGTGAATTCGGATTTTCAGTATCAACCAAAATAAAAACGAAAAAAAGATCGAGACTGTTAAATGTAGAAGACGATACGAGAGTAGCATTGTCCTTTTTACGACCGAATATAAATGAAATTATCAAAAAACATCAAGCTCACATTTCTCATTAAAAGTATTCTTATTATTCATTTGTAATTATAATCCCTTAATAAACGTACTGTTGTTTTTGTAGTACATATTATATTATTTTATTTTACATTCCAAATTATTATCATAAACTATTTTACACAGAGTATTATAGGTAAGTAAACAACTTTTAAACTTATCTTTTTCTTTGTGTGTCCCCAAATTTTGAAATCGTTAAAAGTGTGCCGGGACAAAAAAAAAGGTTGAGAATCACTGGTCTAAAACTACACGTCCCACACTTCTGTTCTCTTTAACTTACGAGTTCTGTAAGAATGTTCGCGAATTAGAGACTGCAAATCCAAAGGAGCAGTTTAGTTTTCGCGAAATACAATGGGATATCGTTTTATTCCGATTTGAATGAAAAAAGGCTTTGTTCTTGCTCGACAATGGAAAATGAACGTGATTATTGGTTACAAGTGGGACATGTTCTTCTGTAATTAGGGGGAAATAATTCTGTATTTCGGTTGAAAACAAAGTCCAAAAATTGCCCTTTCTCGAAATTCACATTTAAATTATTTGCAGGTCGAAATTGAAAATGTCTTATCACACACATTGTAAGAGTGCACTTTGAAGAATTTGTACGGAAATGTCGAGCTTTGGTTGTCATTGAATAGCACATTCTTTGTTACTGCTGGGCAAAAACACTTGTTCAAACCAATCAAGATATGATAGGACTTGGATTGTCCCCCCCCCCCCCCCCCAGCGCACCATTGGTATCAGTATCCCCGTCCTGGGGGCATATTACCATTCCCTACTCGCTGTTGGGTCACAGAGAGGAAAGGAGCACTTTCATTGGTTGCTTAACTGGTGTCGGCAATGATGTCACGCCCCCCAAGTCACTGACTCACTGCCCTCTCTCTTTCTGCCTTTCGTGGTTCAACTTCGTTCGCTTTTGTTTCATTTCACGCTGACTAAAAATTACTATTCATCATGTGCTAATATTATTAGCACTTTATAATAATAATTTTTAATATGAATTTTTAATTGATATTATTATAATATCAAACTGCTACTTTGGGGTGCTTTTATTCAACATAAAAAGTATATTTTTTTAAAATTACATTGGTAAATATACCATTGTCCGATAAAAGTAATGTATTTATTAGACACATGCGCATCTATAAGAAGGCAATATAAATGAAGCCATCAGAAATAGCAGCATGTTATCAATCTAGATATTGTTATACAAGGATATAACGCGTGTGCAAAGATATGATTGCGAAAAATTTCTTTATGACTGCTTTATTAATTTTTCTACAAATGACTATCAGTTACCTAATTTGTACAAAAACCAATATAAATAATCGAATACACAAAAAAATTACATTTAATAGGATTTTATTAAAAATATTAATAGATGAAAATACATCTCTATATATATAAGGCAAAGCCCTCACTCACTCACTCACTCACTCACTCACTCACTCACTGACTCACTGACTCACTCATCACTAATTCTCCCACTTCCCACATAGTCACAACTCTGAAAATCGGCACAAATATCAACAATGGTAAAAATAGAAAAAGTAAACTATTCCGATCTCGATTAACACACTTTAAGGGGTCGAAAAGGGGTCAAACGTTCCAAACGGGGGACATTCGAAAATCCTACTTCCCACATAGTCACAACTCTGAAAATCGGCACAAATATCAACAATGGTAAAAATAGAAAAAGTAAACTATTCCGATCTCGATTAACACACTTTAAGGGGTCGAAAAGGGGTCAAACGTTCCAAACGGGGGACATTCGAAAATCCTACTTCCCACATAGTCACAACTCTGAAAATCGGCACAAATATCAACAATGGTAAAAATAGAAAAAGTAAACTATTCCGATCCCGATTAACACACTTTAAGGGGTCGAAAAGGGGTTAAACGTTCCAAACGGGGGACATTCGAAAATCCTACTTCCCACATAGTCACAACTCTGAAAATCGGCACAAATATCAACAATGGTAAAAATAGAAAAAGTAAACTATTCCGATCTCGATTAACCCACTTTAAGGGGTCGAAAAGGGGTTAAACGTTCCAAACGGGGGACATTCGAAAATCCTACTTCCCACATAGTCACAACTCTGAAAATCGGCACAAATATCAACAATGGTAAAAATAGAAAAAGTAAACTATTCCGATCTCGATTAACACACTTTAAGTGGTCGAAAAGGGGTTAAATGTTCCAAACGAGGGATATCCGAATGTTCCTCTTCCAATGTAGTCATTTTTCTGATATTTTTTTGCAAATGTTAAAAAAATAAGTCATTCCAATATCGATTAACGAATTTTTAAGGGATGAAAAGACGACGCAACATTGAAACTATACGAGGATTAACTTAATGTCTAATTAACTTAATTCCAATACAGCTACTACTTTGAAATTTAGAACTAAGAGCAAACATAAACACAATAAACTATTCCAGTTTACTATTCACAATTATAAATTTCGTTTAAAATGTCAACAAAGGAAAGTTCCTATTTTGATAAATCAATTTGTCGGGATCGAAAAGGGAGCAAACGTCTGAAGTGTAGAATACATGAATGTCTTTTGATCGCTAAAATGCTAATGGTAAAATTTCGTAGCGCAGCACGGGTATTCAGCTAGTTCAATATAAAGCAAATACATAATATACAATTAATAAAACTTCACAAAATAAATTATATTTAATAGATTTTTATTAAAACTATTAATGAATTACAATCTTCTTCCACGGTATGCTTTAAAGATGCCATTAAATATAATTTAATATATATGTATAAATAAACAAAGTACGTGGATGATATTTCGCAATTTTGCTTAATATTGTGATAACTTTTGTTATTTTTAGAAAAAAAAATTTGTTTTTTAAACAAAAAAAAAAAAAAAAAAAAGGCGTAAAAGTTATTTCCAAACATATTTTGATACTCACTGTAATACTCGTTTATTGCCCATTCATTAACATAAGTCGAAAGACGAAAACATTCGAAAATAACTTTCTGAACCATTCATAATTTTCCTCTTTAAAAAACAATTATTTTAAGCATATGAACAAAATGAATTATTTCTTTTAAACGGGTTCTTAAGTTCTAAATACTTTCCTTTTCAGCAGAATTGAAAAAATAATGTATTCATAGTTTTTAATTAAAAAAAATAGTAAATCCCAATTTTTAAATATCTTGCGAAGTTTCCGAATAGTAAAGAAATCCAAAAAAAGTTTCTCAATCGAAGGATATGCAACCGACTTAAATCCCTCCACTTCACAGGTGACGTCATTGCCGACACCTGCTAAATAACTAACGAAAGTGCTCCTTTCCTTTCTGTGATCCAACAGCGAGTAGGGAATGGTAATATGCGTCCTGGGGGGGCTCCCTTGCTCAGGGTTTTAATAGACAGGAACAAACTACTCTTGCCCGCTTTCGAAGTGGCCACCTTCAGACATTGAAATTTATTGAGGGATCCAGGAGCTTCGAAATCTGCAAACACTGCTCTACTGAACAGGCTTCGCCTAATCACATCCTCGCGTGCCTGGGTTGGTTGGTTGGTTGGTTGTTTTCGGATTATCTGGCGCCGTCAGCAACACGAGGGCTATAATGCGCCTAAACATTCGTCATTAGACAAGCCAACATACATTTACAAACACCCATGCCTAACACGGGACTCGGAACCCGCAACCTCGTGGTCTAGAAGCTAGCACTCTAACCACTATACCGTTTGGTCAACAACAAATTGAATGCGTAAGAAATAAAACTAAGGTATGTGGAACATTGCGCAACATTCAATCTGAATATAAAGGCAAAATCCTCAATCACTGACTGCCTCAATCACTAACTCATCATTAATTCTTTCACTTCTCATATACAAATAACAAGGGCAAGAATAAAATAATATGACCAGTAAAAAAAGTTTTTAATACAAATCCTTTATATGCATTGCCAATTTTTACTTGCAATCGTAACTTCTTGAGCTCAGGTCGAGTTTTCATAGTGTTTGACCACTAAGAACAAAAGCTCCATTCCGATCTATTTACTAGTTTCTTTTTGCCCCCAAAACTTGATTGAATACCTTGTCATCTACAACGAGTCTATTTGCCAAGATTCAGCTGGATTGGAAGACGTAAAGTGGGTTAATTATAGACTGAGAGGCGACTGCAATTTTTGAACCCCTTCGAACATCATTCTGAATTTTTTATTGAAATTAGAGAAAAGTGAGTAGATTACGAATATACTGGTCTGCCGTGGCAAAAATAGCAGAAACTGGTCAAAAATCGACTTTTAATAAGTTGAACTATATCCAGTTGCCAAATGCACCATAATTTGCCAAATAATGAGCATTTTTTTTTATTTGGTAACTCTCACTCTTTAATTTTGAATTAAGAAGGTTGCAGACGATTCGAATGTGTGGCTTACTTGCTTACACAAGGATACAAGGCTTACTTGCATCTTTCACAAATGAGCCAAATTTGCAATAAACATTACGTCACTGATGACGTAACTGATGTCACCAATTTGGCTTACTTTTAAAAGATACAAGTTTTCCAAGCCATAGATCAGAAATTGTTTACGCTTTTTCTCATTGAAAATCAAAATGCAATGGATTGACAGACGAAAAAGTTTGTTCTCTTTTTGGCAAGTTATGACATATTTGGCAATCGGATTTTAGTTCAACTCATTCCAAGTCGATTTTTGATCAGTTTCGGCCATTTTTGCCACGGCAGACCAGTGGATTCCTAATCTACTCACTTTTCTCCAATTTCTATAAATAAACTCAGAATGATGTTCGATGAGGTCCAAAAATTGCAGTCGCCTCTCGGACAATTAGCCCTCCGAAGATTTTGCCTCGCCAACCTTAATATAGGAGAAGGTTTCAGCCATTAACTATCGCCAAATTGAACGTGTTTGAATTAAGCTTGGTATCTGGATAATAGAACACCATTAAAAGCCGATAAGTCTGACGAAAGGTCATGGAAACGTGTTTAAAAGCGGTCTTTGCGGGACTGCCCCAAAACTGGATACATAGTAATAAGTATTGTCATAGACAACGAGAGTATCAGCCACTTTCCAAAGCTTCAGCTCGATTGTAAGACGGCAAGTTGATTTATTCGTATTTCGAAGCATGTATAAAAGCGGCCTTTTAGGGACAGGTACATCTCCCAAAATTTGATGTAATGCAACCTTATCGACAATAAAACTATCTGACAAGTTTCAGTTCGATTGAATGACGGCAAGTGGGTAAATTTGGGCTCCTCAGATTTGTAAGCCATGCACAAATATGCACATACAGATATAAAATAACATAATCCATAAAAACAAAGTTTTTAATATAAATCTTTTATGTGCATTGAAAATTTCTATGTGCAATTACAGTTTCTAGAGCTCAAATCGAGTTTTCATAGTGTTTGACCATTAAGAACAAAAGATCCATTCCGAACTACTTACTATAACTTCTTTTTTGCCTGCAAA
Source organism: Linyphia triangularis (assembly GCA_963978545.1). Lineage (NCBI taxonomy): Eukaryota > Metazoa > Arthropoda > Arachnida > Araneae > Linyphiidae > Linyphia > Linyphia triangularis. The sequence goes on from OZ021726.1 coordinate 3,449,785, forward strand.
ACTAGATTGAATACATTGTCATCTATAACGAATCTATTTGCCAAGATTCAGCTCAATATTGGATGACGGAATATGGATTAATAAGCCATCCGAATTTTTTTGCCTCGTCAACCTTAATAGGGGAAGATTTCGGTCATTAAATATCACGAAATTATAGGTGTCTGAAATACGCATGGTATCTACCCTAGTAGCAATTTTACCTCGGGCGGTGATCGGAATTCCATCCCCAGGTGAATCGCCGGTGATTGGCGATTCACCGGAAACTCACCCTAAACTTATCTTTCCCTTGGCAACTAATCCATTTTGTCCCCGTGGCCGGCCATTGGCCGATGTCCGGAAACTGATCGAATTCGAGGAGAAGCCGACAAGAATTGGTTTGAAGGCCGAGGGAAAAGGGGAAATACGAGCACTATCCGATGGTTTTTTTGCTCTCAAGAAATATCGAAACGGTCGTTATTTTGTCGAAAATATCAATTAATAAACATTAAATAATTATAAAGATGTAAGTATCGAATATTAAAAACTACAAGTTAAAATAATGCAAAACTAAAATATTTACCTAGAGCGCGTAATTCTAATATTGTAGTATTTCTAGTGACATATTAAGAGTACAAATTGAAGTTATAACACCACCAAATTTACTCACACCAGAATTGTCTAAATTACCTACCCTGGGATCGAACCAAAGATGATCGTCTCCGAAGAGCGTTGACTTGGCCTCTGGACTGATGGTACAAGCGATTCTTGGTATAGCAATTGTATTGTAGTACAAAACTCTACTATCATACAGACTTTGCAAGGAAATTGACCGACATTTTGTTTTATATATATGGGGAATTTTCGGAAAATAGCAAATCTTCCATAAATTTGGGAAAATTATATTAATTTATTTATTATAGCAAAAAAATATATAGATCCCATATGAAAACATATTTAGTTTATGTATTCATATACACATAATAAATAGTGTCGCCATCTATTTTGTAAAATTTTAAATAATTGACGTGTAAATTTTATGATATTTTTTGAAATGCAATTTAAGAGTTTACTTAATAATTTTGGCATTTAAAAAAATATATTTAATTTTTAGATTTTTTTAAAAACTATATTCAATTTGATTAACTTTTTGAAACGTATAAATATATTTTTATTTTACTTAAAAGATGTTTAAAAAACGGACAAAAATGAGTTCAGCAAATTATAATGAAAACTATTTAAAAACAAGGACTATATTTTTATTTTATATTGAAATTGAAATGGGGGGAGAATTTATTTTTAATTTTAGAAAATTGTTCCTATATTTTTTTACTATATAAAAACTTTTATTTATGGATTTTATTGACGTATTAGATAAGCAATATATATCTATGTGGTTTGCATTTTTTCAAAATATATTTTTACATTAAAAAAATTTTCGTACACTTATTTTTAAAATATTTTTCACTTATTCCCAAAGCGAAATGTTTAGCAAATTGTATACTTGATTTAAATTTGAAATACATTCAAGGATCGCCTCTAATTCAGTGGAATTGCAAGAAAAAAAAACATATAAGTTTTTTATCGCCTGTCCCCGATGTCGTTCCGATATCATTTGCCGATAAAAAAAAACGATGATCAGAAATTCCACCGGGCACCGATGTTGGGAAGATATCTTTTCCCGATGAGTTTAGGGTCATCGGCAGACGAGGAAATACGGGTGTGTTTTATATATCAGTCTGGGGAATCGCCGATGACTTTGATGAATTCCGATCATTGGCCGACGAAACGCCATGCAGTGATTGCTACTAGGGTAGCTGGTCAAATAATATTTCAAAGCGATAATAAAAGCCTGTGTAAAGCAAGTAACAATGACACCCCCAAAAAGTTAATATAATGCATTGTTATCGACATTGAATCTATCTGTCAAGTTTTGGCGGTATAAGTAAGTTAATTTTAGGCTTCCGTAGATTTGCCAGCTACACACAAAGAGAACACAGAAATCCAAGTTAATATAAAGAATTAAAATAAAAATAAAAATGTAAGCTATTCTGATCTAGATAACTATAGCTTGAAAAGATCCAAAAGGGGTCGACATTTTCTAAACAAGGCACACACCATTTCTTCACTTCCAATGTAGCCACACAATCTACATGGAATTTGGTAAAAATTTCAACAATAGCAAGCATAGAAAAAGCTATTACGATTCTGATAAATCAGTTTTAAAGGCAGAAATGGGTTCAAACCTCAGAAATGTGGAATTAATGTTTTTCGCAATCCCTCTTCCAAGTACAATTTGCGACTGCCCAAATTCGACTCTACCCCACTTAAATTAAAAAAAATTATTTGCAAGATAAAAGTTTCCCGCCACTTCAGTCTGCCACCCGCCTTCTACAGGAAAAAAAAAATACCGCTCGAGTTTCGGCATGTATTGGAATATCTTCCCAGATTCTCTGTTTCCGATAATGGCCGCCGACCAAATGGTATAGTGGTTAGCTTGCTAGCTTCTAGACCGCGAGGTTGCGGGTTCGAGTCCCGTGTTGGCATGTATGTTTGTAAATGTATGTTGGCTTGTCTAATGACGAATGTTTCGGCGCATTATAGCCCTCGTGTTGCTGACGGCGCCCGATAATCTGAAAACAACCAACCAACCGACAATGGCCAATACTGTTGACCTAACTGGGTTGTTGTCACCCACCTTCAAATAAATATGTGCCCTTATTCCTACGTGAACTATATGTATTCCAAAAGTACCAGAGACAAAAATGTCGCACATAATATCTTTCGTCCCCGAAGGCATCCTCGATTCCGCCTTTTATTCCAACTCGCCTTGAGATCAGAATCAGGCCCTTTATAAATACTTTCGGAAACGAACTAAAAATATTTAGCCAATCTATAACTCGTACTATTATGTTGCATATTTGGGCAACTGATTCTGACGTACAAAACATTACGCTCTTTTTTTTTTTTTTTAAATGTTCGTACTTGTTTGTAACTTTCACTGAAAGGATATCTTTGTTTATCATTCAAGTTTGTCTACATAAGACAATCAAATTTCAAATTCCACCTGTTTTGCTTTGTCAATTTCTCAAATATATAATCGAAATATTTGCTCTAAGGTTTTAAAATTTTAACTCAATAAGAATGGCTCCTAGAAAATGTGTAACATTCGACGATTCTGTTGTTTCATCAGGATTTTTTGACTCTATTGATTATGTTTTGACAGATTGTGATGGTAAGTTGTGCTTGTTGATGAACACAACTTAACTTCATTTCGAACTTTGCTACGTATTTATGATTGTTTTTATTTTTATCATAAAAGAGTTTTTTCCCCCCCAAATTAAAAAACTTTAGGTATCTTTATTTGTTCCTTATAAATAAACTAAACTTTGTAACTCATAGCTGCTTCAGTTGAATTAGATGTGGAATTTTTTTACCGATGCGTACATTAGCATATTTTTTTAAAAAAGATGAAATTGTATTTCGTGGTGCCCCTTGGCGATTATTTTGGCTCCAATTGTAGTCACGTGCAACTCTGTGGCAAATTAAATGACGCCAAATTAAACGCACATTAAAACCTTAACAAAAATTACACAGCGAATACAATACAATTTTAGGTTCAATCCACTCAGCTAAAAACTATTAAAACGCTTTAAAGCATATTATAGAAATACTATTAAACACAAATTAATTATATAACCTGGGGTTCAATCTTATACGATCAATCTTGGACGGTCAACCGCTCAGCTAAAAACTATTAAAACGATAAAAAACACAGTATAGAAATACTATTAAACACAAATTAATTATATAACCTGGGGTTCAATCTTATACGATCAATCTTGGACGGTCAACCGCTCAGCTAAAAACTATTAAAACGATAAAAAACACAGTATAGAAATACTATTAAACACAAATGAATCATAAAACGGGTTTAATCCTATTGTATGGACAACTCCTCAGCGACAACCATGCAATAGGATGGAATTGAATTGGTTGTTCAGTTGCTGTAGTCAGCACTGAACAGTAGACCGTACAATAGGAATTAACCCAATTTCAAATCAAAATAAAACATTCAAATATTGAACGTACTTACCGACCGATATTCCACGTGAGAAGTGGCGTTTAGAAATGATCAGTCAAAACAAGTGCAACACATATTTCAACCAGTCACAGTCATGATAAGGTTTCCAAAACATAAATCCAGTAAAATACTAGAGGATGCCATAAACAGAGCTACATCGCTCAACCTGGCGGCAATCCAAGGGGCACCTCAAATATAATAGTCTACCACAAAAAAAAGTAGACCAAATGGTATAGTGGTTAGCGTGCTGGCTTCTAGACCGCAAGGTTGCGGGTTCGAGTCCCGTGTTAGGCATGGGTGTTTGTAAATGTATGTTGGCTTGTCTAATGACGAATGTTTCGGCGCATTATAGCCCTCCTGTTGCCGACGGCGCCAGATAATCTGAAAACAACCAACCACCCCCAAAAAGAGATTTTATCTTTACCTGAAACTGTGTGGCCCCTTAATTAAAGTTTAATTAAAAAGAAATTCATTAAGAATATTTGTTTCTAATTTAAAATGATTATCACTGTATGAAAGTTCTATAATTATTTTAGATGTCTGAGGAAAATACTATGCATAATGCCGTGTTTTATAACACTTCTTTTATATTTTTCGATTCCTTTTATATTTTTATGATAAAATGTAACTTCTAGAAGGCAAAAACCAGTTTAATTTTTCATAAAATATTCAATTGACTTGATCACTTCATGATGTGAATAGCCATTTAAATATAGGTGAATGTAAACTTGTTATCGACCAAAATAAAGTGCATAGGGAACTCATAAATACCTGTGGGAAACTACTAGTTTTTACGAATGTGCAACACAAAGTTATAGCTCTATTTTTTTTTTTTTTTTTTATAGCAGACCTGATGAAACCTTTAAATAGATTCAAACTAATCATTATAAATATCATAAACAAAATATATTAGTCCGAGAGCGACTGCAATTTTTAGACCCCATCGAACATCATTCTGAATTTTTTATAGAAAATGGAGAAAAGTGAGTAGATTACGAATCCACTGGTCTGCCGTGGCAAAAATGGCCGAAACTGATCAAAAATCGACTTGGAATGAGTTGAACTAAAATCCGATTGCCAAATATGTCATAACTTGTCAAAAAGAGAAAAAACTTTTTCGTCTGGCAACCCATTGCATTTTGACTTCAATGAGAAAAAGCGAAAACGATTTCTGATTTCTGGCTCGGAAAACTTGTATCTTTTGAAAGTAAGCCAAATTAGCGACATTAGTTACGTCATCAGTGACGTAATGTTTATTGCCAACTTGGCTCCCTTTTAATAGATGCAAGTAGAGCATCACCTGATATCTGAATCTTCTGCAACCTTCTTAATTGAAAATTAAAGAGTGAGGGTTACCAAATAAAAAAAAAAATGCTCATTATTTGGCAAGTTAGGGCGCATTTGGCAATTGGATTTAGTTCAACTTATTAAACGTCGATTTTTGACCAGTTTCGGCCATTTTTGCCACAGCAGACCAATGGATTCGTAATCTACTCACTTTTCTCTAATTTCTATAAAAAAATTCAGAATGATGTTCGATGGGATCCAAAAATTGCAGTCGCCTCTCAGTCTATATGGGAAGACCATTTAACATTAGTAGTAAAGCAACACGCCATTACTGATTTCATGTTCTCTTTCTTTTGCTTAGGTGTGTTATGGATGGGAAACGAACCTATTCCTGGATCTGTCGAAGCAATAAACGCTCTGAAAAAAATGGTATGAATTATTTACAGGGTTTAACCCTCTGAGCGTCAAGGGAATGGGCGAAATTATACAGTTGTTTTCCCTGCAATAATTTTTAAATTTTATTTCTGATCCAAATATATAATTTTTTTAAATTATTTTTTATTTACTTTGTTTTAAGTAGGTTTTAAACTATCATCCTAATAAAAAGATTTAAAAAAGAATTTATTTTACATTTTATTTATAAATTTAAAAAGGTTGTGTATTGCTGGAAAAACTGAAGATCAAATGACGGATATATACGCCCGTGACTCTCAGAAGGTTAAAGCGCATATGGAAAAACATGAATTCGGACATTGGGTAAATTTTGTCATGGAAAGTCAGGATTTTGAGCAAAAAAAATGGCCATAAGTCATGGAAATACATTGAATTTCATGGACATCTAAACATTTTAAGTAAAATCACGTAACTGGAAAGTCAGGATTTTAAGCAAAAAAATGGCCATAAGTCATGGAAATACATTGAATTTCATGGACATCTAAACATTTTAAGTAAAATCACGTAACTGGAAAGTCAGGATTTTAAGCAAAAAAAATGGCCATAAGTCATGGAAATACATTGAATTTCATGGACATCTAAACATTTTAAGTAAAATCACGTAACTGGAAAGTCAGGATTTTAAGCAAAAAAAAATGGCCATAAGTCATGGAAATACATTGAATTTCATGGACATCTAAACATTTTAAGTAAAATCACGTAACTGGAAAGTCAGGATTTTAAGCAAAAAAATGGCCATAAGTCATGGAAATACATTGAATTTCATGGACATCTAAACATTTTAAGTAAAATCACGTAACTGGAAAGTCAGGATTTTAAGCAAAAAAAATGGCCATAAGTCATGGAAATACATTGAATTTCATGGACATCTAAACATTTTAAGTAAAATCACGTAACTGTGACGTCATGAATACCATGATTGCTTTTCAGCTCATCGAAAATTCATCTTTCTTTTTATTTACGTTTTGACAAAAACAACGGTCACAGTTAAAAATTGCACCAATGAAAACCTTTTTGAATTACAAATTTGTGACATCACACGAGTAAGGTCATAGGTGAACAAATTTTTCATAATATGAGAAATATTTACAAATATACAAAAATTCGTAACAATAGTATTAGGTATTGAAAAGGAAAAGTATGTTGGTTTTATTGCATTTTTCTAGTACAAAAGTGACTGTACCTGCACTAAAACATTGTTACATGAAGGGAATGGATCATCATTCTTAATTTGAGATAAAAGGAGAGTTGGTACCCTCTATAGTGCTAATGTTAATTTGGCATATTTCATGTACCTTTTTCTCAGAAAGTAATTGACATAGAAGCCTAATTTTTTTCTGTGCATTTAGCAGACACTTATTATTCTACTAAAGTTAGCTCTTTTAATTGTGATTCATTTACTTTTTTTTAATGAATTTTCGTGAAAGTGGCTCAAATTTGTTCAAAATCATGTTTTTTTGCCAAAATAAGCCACAACGAAATATGTATTTTAAAATAACAAAATCTAACTTCAGTATATACAGGTACATAAAATGTGGTAAACATTTTAGGAAGATAATTTGTGCAGTTTCTGAGAAAAAGGTATATGAATCATGAAAAATGTAGTTTTGAGAAAAACGCAGTTTAACCCTTTAAATCCCATGGAGTCAGCGTTGTGGGTTTCACAAAACCCCGATGACTTTCCATTCATAAAAACTGGAAATGAACTCGCCTGACTCGTTCTCCTGTCTGCCACTCCTGGGATTGCTGTGGGGGGTCACTGTCGACCATTAAAAGATCATTACTATATTTATACAGCCTGCATTAGGCGATGCCCATGTTTACCAACAAAGCAACTCCGGAGGGGAAAAAAACCGGTTCCTAGACATTTTGGTTGGTAGAAAGCTGGCTTGTAAAGCACAGGATTCAATGGGAATTTGTGACTGTATTGCAATAAAACTATAAATAATCAAGTTTCAATTGAGTAAATCATTAAACAGACGTTCTAAATGGATTTTAGACATTCTGAAATATATTTTTACTTAGTTAAAATTGCAGTTTTTATTTATTAATGGCTCTTAATGATCGAATTTCGGTGAAATCGCAGTGAAAAGAGCTGATTTCGGCGTGATTTTGGTTGGCGGCGTAACGAATTACCGGTCGTATGATGTCACATGCCCCTCGAGTATAGGGGTGTGCGTTGGGTCATCTGCTTGATATGTCAGAGAATTTAGTTGGCGTCTTATCAATGAAACAAACGCCACCGCTAAGTACATGACAAGATTCGCATAAAAGAAAAGTCCCTGACTATCTTACTCCATGTCCAAAGGGTGGGGCAGTTTGACATTGAGTACTTTAAATCCATGTCTCCCCTCTACATGCCCCACAATAGCCTATTGTTGAGGACCGTCACGCTTTAAACAACTAAGGCAGGGCAGTTCCCCTCACTTGGAAATATACGTTTACCCCTGCAACCGCCCGAAAGGCGGTTAGCTGGGAAATTCTCTACAAGGCGGTATAGGGCGGGTTGGGATTTAAAGTGTTAAAGAAAACTTTACTTACCCTAATAGTTACCAATTTTGTCTTCAAAATATTATTAAAACTACTTCTATTTGAGGTATTATTACAAATTAGGTATCATTTTAAAGGGGATAATTTAAATATTGATAAACTCAAAATCAATTATTTATAAATTTTAGGGTACCAACTCTCCCCAATGAAACAAAACTTTTCCTTGTGGAATATTTCTAAATCTTCTTGTGGCTGATTTGTTTTTAAGATTTCTTTTACTTCTTTTGATTGTATGTTTTTTCTCTAAAATTATAAATATTTTTTAAATTTGTATTATACTGGAAATTATTGATCGACACTCTCTGGTTGTTTCTGAACTGCAGCACATAATGTCGTATGTTTTTCCAAACTAAGTGCCTTGTTTTATATGAAATTGTTTCCTTAAGGATTGTTTCTGTTTTCAGGGCAAACATATCGTATATGTTACAAATAACAGCACAAAGTCTCGAGAAAGCTATTTGATCAAATGTGATAAACTTGGATTACCTGTTAACCTGGCAAGTAGCTGTTTAGTCTTTAAATATTTTAAAGATAAAAGCTCTTGTTATTTAAGAATCATACAAGTCTTTATTAATTTTTAACTATACTTAATTTTTACTGAAAAAACTATAATGTGTATATTTTGTATTTCTAGTTTTTTTTATACCAACTGTAGTTTATTGTAAAGAATTTTGTTAAGGGGGTCCGGTACCGAAAATAAAAAAAACTTTATTTATGTACATTTTTATGTCAAAAATTTATTTTATGTATGAGATACTATTTATATATCTTTGAGAAAATGTTTTTTTAAATATTGTGTTTAGTTATTTAAAAAAAAAAAATTAAAAACAAAGAAAAATCCATAATAATTGATGTTTGCGTATTTTGATATAAGTCAAGAAAATTTTTTTTTTCAAAGTGAAAGCTTTCTGTAATACATAATTATATAAAAAAAAAAATTTCTTCACAGAATTTTGATAGATGAATTAAAATTTTTTTTAAAAATTCTCAAAGTTAAAATATTGAAATTTTTGCTTTTTTTTATGTTATCTTTTACTCTAAATGTTATATTTTAAACCAGAATTAAAAAAATTAAATTCTGTGAAGACAAAATATTTAAAACTATATAAATTAAATGCTCCAAAAATTTGAATAGCCAATTGTTAATGGTTCTGGAGATATATCGATTTGAATATGCAACATCTGTGAAAAACACTAGTGTTCGAAAAACGCACTTTAAGCAGACGCTTCAAGGTGTTACGCCCATTAGTGATGTTTAAATAACAGGTAATTTTGTGGCGTTCTAATCACCGGAGGAATAAGATAAAAACATCATTCTCTTCGGGAATGTATGAACTAATTTTTAAAATCATAAAAAAAATTTGGGATTTTTGAAAAAATTTCGGTACTGGACCCCCTTAAATATTTTAAAGATAAAAGCTCTTGTTATTTAAGAATCATACAAGTCTTTATTAATTTTTAACTATACTTAATTTTTACTGAAAAAACTATAATGTGTATTTTGTATTTCTAGTTTTTTTTTATACCAACTGTAATTTATTGTAAAGAATTTTGTTAAATGGAAAGTTTCCAAATATATCATTTATTGTTTCTATTTCTTTATGAACAATCAGAAAGGAGTTATATAGTTTATACAAAGAAATAATATTTTTGCAAATGAAAATAATCTTTGAGCTTTGTCCAAAAAATTTTCATGGAGACATTCAATCATTTTGACAAATATCTATATATATTTCATTCTGTGATTCGAGGTGCTTAAAAGTCCTTGAAAATGCTTAGAGGTTCATAAAAGTCCTTAATTTGTGTGCGTGTTGTGTGCCCAACTGCAAAATTTAATGAAGTACATCTCAGATTTACTATCCCCGCTTGACCGCCACTTATACGCACCATATTGGAATTCTCTGACAAATTTGTACTACGCATGCACCACCTTATAACTTTTTTTTGTAGAATATACTTTATTAAAAATTTATACATAGACATGATGCCTGAAAACAGATTTTCAAAGGTCCTTAGAAACATTATTTCGGTTCTTAAAAGTCATTGATATTGATTCTGTGATTTGAGTGGGAACCCTCTATTTGTCAAATTCGCTTTTCAATTCAACTAAATATTCTAGTTAAATCTTAATGCTTGATTTTATTAGCATTCACATGTTAAGAAAAGTAATTTAGATACCATTGCATTAACCCACTAAGTCAAAAGTTGCCAGTACAATTGATATATCACCTCCTTGAGAAAGGGTAAGTTTTGTTATTAATTTATACTGAACTCCTCATTTTTCTATTGGGTTAGATTTAGTTAGTGAAAAAGTGTAAAAACATGTTAGACTATTTTCTTCAAAGTCGATAGTGCCGTAATTAGTTCTAGATTAAAAAGTGTCACTGCAATGATTTCAATGTTAATTTTGAACAACACAAATGAAAGCTATAAACTAAAAATGCAAAGATAGATGCCTTTCTTCTATGAATAGTCAGATGGTAGATTTAGTACACAAAACACATTTGTTCTGACCAGAGTCCGATAAAATGGACGTACGCAGGAAATCATCGGATCCCACAGGAAATTAAAGTCAAATGCTGGTGTTTTTTTTCCCTGTTTTTTTCCCCCTTTAATGTAGAAATTTTAGTTAGGCACGGCGGGAAAGGGGAAGTTGTTGACTCCCATAACGCCGGGACGTGAGAGGTTGGGGGGGGGGGGGGATGCTATTCTTCATATAGTTCACCACTTGTTACTTCTATATAAGAAGGGAGAAGTGTTGACATAAGGGAGGGTAGGGGTTTTTATTTTCTGATTTTGGAATCTGAACCTATTGAAACATGTAATTACACTGAGAGTTTATTTCCTTCATTCATCTTTTTAATTTGAAAGAATTCTTGGATATTCCATTGTAATTTAAAAGAAACCACATTTTTCTTTAAAATGTCAAGGAGCTATCCTAGCAAGACAATGAAGATAAAATGCTGTATTTGCAAGAAATGTTGGAGCAAAACTATTCACAGCATTTAAATCGAAAGCACAAAAATGAAAGTAGTTATGAAAGGAGGCATTGCTGGACAAGCATCAGTTTTTGCTATCATTTCACAAGCTTAACCTGTAAGCCAACCCAGTACCAATGACTTAATATTACAACTGGAAATGTGCTATTGGAAACCGATGTTTATCCTGCAGAGTGGTGCTTCCAAAATCAATGCCAAGAAGATTTTGAATTAAACAACTTTTAATTTTCAATAGTACGTAATATTTCATTTTCTTCAGCAGTATAATTTAAAGCCTGCAGACTCGCAGGAAATTTTTGGATATGGCATTTGTGTACGCAGGAAGAAAATATTTTTCTAGAGCCCTGGTTCTGACAATTATATTAAGAATCCAGAAACAATTGTAGCTTTTCCTACACTGAAGAGCCAAAAAAACTCGTACACCTGTCTAATATCGTGTAGGGCTCCCATGAGCATGCAGAAGGGTAACAACACGACGTGGCATGGATTCGAATAATGTTTGAAGGTATCCAGGAGGCAATTCTCACCATGAATCCTGCAGGGCAGTTCACAAATCCATAGGACTGGGAGGTGGTGGAGATGTCTCCTGAACAGCTCGTTGCAAAGCATCCCAGACATACTCATTTTTATTCATATCTGGGAATTTACGCAATCTACTGAAATATATAAAGTCAGAAGAGCTGGAGCCAGTTCATTGGTGGATCCAGCAAGGGTCAGTGGGGGTGATCGCCCCCTCCATTATTCATGGACCGGTCACGTTTTAACGTGCGCTGTTCTCGGGGTTTGGATGAAAGCAATCAAGTTTTGAAGAATCCGCATTGAACATTATTAATATAAATGTTCTCATCCAAAGAATGGAGATGAAAAAGCCGAGGCCGAAGCAAGAATACAAAGCAAATTATAGTTCGAAAATTTTCAATGTATATATGTATTCGTTGTTTGATTGTTCTGTCTATCATGTTTAACAATAATATATCCGGAATCAGATAGTTGTAGAAAACTCTAGTTTATTTTCGTAAATTCATACGTAGCCAACCATTGTGTCACCTTTATGTTATTGAGACTTTTTTCCTCTTTGTAACATATTCTGTTTAATCAAAGTTAAGTCATCCCATGGTATAGTAATATAACTTTAAGAACAAGAAAATTTACGTAAGCTATTCAACAGCCACCACCCCCTCCTTAATAAAACCCTGAATCATCCGCCCTTGAGCCAGTTTGTTGAAACTCATGATGTGTGGGGTGTCGCATTGTGCTTCTGGAATTGTTCAAGTCCGTCCGAATGCACAATGGACATGAACGGTTGTAGGTGATCAGACAGGATGCTTACGTACCTGTCACCTGTCAGAATTGTCTGTAGATGTATCAGAGTTCCATATCGCACCAACTACATATTAGAATATTGCTTAGCAGTGGTACACTGCACAGACAGATACAGGAATAACACCAAACATCGTTTATTATGAACATAGAAAAGACATAAAGAATTTAAGTTAAAAGTTATTAAGAGAGAAAAACAGTATCCGTTAGAATACGAGGTTACAAGCAATCTGAATATGATATCAGGGTTCCCACGGTCATTGAAAGTCATTAAAAGTGCTTAATATTTTTTAACCTGTTTTCAAGGCCTTGAAAGTACTTGAAAATGCTTAGAGGTGCTTAAAAGTCCTTGAAAATGTTTAGAGGTCCTTAAAAGTCCTTAATTTTTATGTATGTTGACCAATTTCAAAATTTATAAAAATGCAACTCAGACTTGCTATCTCCACGTGTCCACCACTTATCCTCATTATATAGGAATTTTCTGACATATTTGTATTACACATGCACCAACTTGTAACTGTTTTGGTAGAATATACTTTATAAAAACATTTTATACAGACATAATGACTGAAAACAAATTTTTTAAAGTCCTTAAAAACATTAATTAGGTCCTTAAAAGTCATTGAAAAGTCATTGATTTTTATTCTGTGATTTGAGTGGGAACCCTGGATATGCACAGAAGGGGTTACAAAAAGAGTTCCGCTAGATGTCGTTATTGCCATGCAGGACAGTTCATTTACTATGAAGGAAGTGGGTGGATATCGATCATGTGATTATCCCAACACTACATACTCCCCATACAATCACAGAGGCTCCATCAGCTTGAACAGTCCCCTGTAGACATGTAGGCTCCATGAATTCATGAGGTTGTCTCCATACCCGTGCATGTCCATCGGCCCAATTCAATTGAAAACGAGACTCAACAGACCAGGGAACGTGTTTCCAGTCATCAACTTTTCAATGGTGGTATTACAGGACCCAGGTGAGGCCTAAAAACTTGTGCCATCTAGTCAAAACGGTTTACGAGTGGATTTTTGGCTTCGAGAGCTCATGTTAATGATGGTCTTTTGAACTGATCGCATGTTGACACTAGTTCATGTCCCAGCATTAAAATACGTCATAATTTACGGAAGTGTTGCATGTTTATCTGGTTTAAGGATTCTCCTTAGTCATTGATGATCCTGTTCTTTCAAGGTCTTTTCCCGGCCACACCGATATCTGAGATTTGAAAAATTTTACCTGATTATTGATATTCATGGTACACTCGTGAAATGATCGTACATGAAAATCTAAATTTCTTTGCTACCTGGAGATGCTATGTACCATCTCTCGTGCGGCTACTATATCGCCATGTTCAAATTCACTCAAATCTTGAAAACCTGCCATTATAGCAACAGCAGTTAATCTAACAGCTTTGCCAGACACCCGTTGTCTTATATTGTTGCTTCAGATCTCATCATATTACAATGATTGGTTGAATACCTCCTTTATTTGCATACGCACTACTGTACCAGTTTTTCTGGCTCTTCAGTGTACTTAAGACTTTGAAACTCAACTGTAATAAATTAGAGCACTACATTCTGTAATAAATTACAGAATGCATGATTCTGTAATAAATTAGAGCACTACACTGGATTTACAGATTATTCAAAAGTATCTCATATTTTCTCAATGCTCTGATGACAAAATATTTCCCTCTATCGCAATTGCATTTTATTAAATTATTTTTGATTTAAAGCGAGGCAATTTTGATTTTTTTTATATATGGGGGGGTTAGTAGTTCCGTTTTTTAAATGTCTAGGGGATTTATTTAGGGAAGCAAAAATGAAATAAAAGAGAAATAAACTTCCAAATCAGAAACAGAAAGTACAATTAAATTTATTGGACGAAACATCACAATCACTTTCAAATAAAACAAAGGGGGGAAAAGTATTAAGTACTACTAGCCAAATGGCAGCACAAGTCGACGAAAACTAAGTGTTTAATTAGTACATTACCCAATTAGCGAAGTGAGTTTAGTGCACCCAAAATAAACTGACCGATAGAGTGGAGAGCCGGTGTGCTTCTGCTTAAAAAAAAAATTGCGGAGCTCGAATACTTATTCGTAATAACAAAAAAAAAAGAAACATCGTCTTGCAGTGCCATCTGTCTTTACAAGAGGAAATTGAAATGTACTGTAAACAATTGATATGAGATAATAAAAATCCTACATATATATATACTAGTTTTGTTTAGCCTTTTCAGTCATTCTAGTTACCACTTTTGGTGTTAATAAGTTAATTAAGAGTTTCAATCCAAAAGGATTTTCAAATGTGGTAGTTAGTCTGAATTATGTCTAGCTATCTTTAAAAAATACCTAACATATTTACCTAACGTGTTTTTTCCTCTCTATTAGAATGACGTCATTTCCACATCGTTTGTAGCGGCTGCCTATTTGAAGTCGATTAATTTTAACAAAAAAGTGTATGTTTTGGGCAGTAAAGGCATCACAGATGAACTTGATTCAGTTGGAATTACCTATTTACCCATCGGAGTAAGTATCCATTTGTGTTTCTGGGGGGAAAAAATAATTTGACACGACAAAGTTGTTTTTGTGGCATACAATTTTCATTAAAAAAGAAAAGTATATTTAATTCCATTAATTTCTGTTATGTTTGAAAGAATTCTGTTGCGGTTTTTTTGTTGTTGCTATGTTTATATTAATTATTTTGGAATTTTAATAGTTATAAAGGTCTTATGCTGATTTATTATTTTTTGATTGGAAATTATAAAATTAAACTATTAAATATACTGGGACGCCAGTTTTCCTCCTTTTTGGTTTTTTATGTAACATTTTCCTCCTCTTTGTCCCTGTCTTGAGGATCCACATTTTTCTGATCTGAACCAGCTTTTCCTGCAAAAAGTATACTTTTCCTCATATCTAAACAAAAGATTTTCCCTCTTGGCTCCCCTTTCCTCCCAGATTACTTCACTAACTCCTAATATTTGAAATGTAATTATTATATAATATGAGAAATTTCATTCTATTATGGAATTATCCTTCCTGCATACTCTTTTGTTGAATTTTTGTGTATTCCATCTGCGAGCTTTTTCAACGAATTTTTGAATTTCCTCCTTTTTGCTCTCTGATCACTCTCATCCCTGTATATAGGAAATTTGGATAAAACCAGGCACAAAACATTCAGTTTAAGAATTAATCATTTAGTTTAAAAAAACTTATGAATAAGTGTGTGTTATTCCATTATGTAATACTGATACCTATCAAGAATGAGGACTCACCACAGTTTGTGAAACTTTTGTGTCTTTAAAAAGTTTTTTCAAATATCTTAAAAGTTGTCTTCATGGGTTTGCATTGTTCCATCATGCTTTAAGACTAATCGGGACCAGACGTCCCGATTTTGATGAACAGTCCCACTTTTTACCTAACTGCCCGAATGTCGCACCAAATTGTTCTGTTTTTCTGTTACAGAATCCAGTCAAAGTCCTGAACAATTCAAAAATGTTGTTCTTCAGAATCCTATTGACCAAGAAAAATTAACAAAGTGAATAACTGATAAAGTTAGCCACAGTTTGCGACACTTTTGTGTCTTTAAAAAGTTTTTTCAAATGTCTTAAAGTTATCTTCATTGGTTTGCATTGTTCCATGATGCTTTAAGACTAATCGGGACCAGACGTCCCGATTTCGATGAGACAGTCCCACTTTTTACCTCGCTGTCCGAATGTCGCACCAAATTGTTCTGTTTTTCTGTTACAGAATCCAGTTAAAGTCCTGAGCAAAACAAAAATGTTGTTCTTCAGAATCCTATTGACCAAGAAAAATTAACAAAGTGAATAACTGATAAAGTTAGCCACAGTTTGCGACACTTTTATGTCTTTAAAAAGTTTTTTCAAATGTCTTAAAGTTATCTTCATGGGTTTGCATTGTTCCATGATGCTTTAAGACTAATCGGGACCAGACGTCCCGATTTCGATGAGACAGTCCCACTTTTTACCTCGCTGTCCGAATGTCGCACCAAATTGTTCTGTTTTTCTGTTACAGAATCCAGTTAAAGTCCTGAGCAAAACAAAAATGTTGTTCTTCAGAATCCTATTGACCAAGAAAAATTAACAAAGTGAATAACTGATAAAGTTAACCACAGTTTGCGACACTTTTGTGTCTTTAAAAAGTTTTTTCAAATGTCTTAAAGTTATCTTCATGGGTTTGCATTGTTCATGATGCTTTAAGACTAATCGGAACCAGACGTCCCGATTTCGATGAGACAGTCCCACTTTTTACCTCGCTGTCCGAATGTCGCACCGAATTGTTCTGTTTTTTTGTTACGGAATCCAGTCAAAGTCCTGAGCAAAACAAAAATGTTGTTCTTCAGAATCCTATTGACCAAGAAAAATTAACAAAGTGAATAACTGATAAAGTTAGCCACAGTTTGCGACACTTTTGTGTCGTTAAAAAGTTTTTTCAAATGTCTTAAAGTTATCTTCATGGGTTTGCATTGTTCATGATGCTTTAAGACTAATCGGGACCAGACGTCCCGATTTCGATGAGACAGTCCCACTTTTTACCTCGCTGTCCGAATGTCGCACCGAATTGTTCTGTTTTTTTGTTACGGAATCCAGTCAAAGTCCTGAGCAAAACAAAAATGTTGTTCTTCAGAATCCTATTGACCAAGAAAAATTAACAAAGTGAATAACTTATAAAGTTAACCACAGTTTGCGACACTTTTGTGTCTTTTAAAAGTTTTTTCAAATGTCTTAAAGTTATCTTCATGGGTTTGCATTGTTCCATGATGCTTTAAGACTAATCGGGACCAGACGTCCCGATTTCGATGAGACAGTCCCACTTTTTACCTCGCTGTCCGAATGTCGCACCGAATTGTTCTGTTTTTTTGTTACGGAATCCAGTCAAAGTCCTGAGCAAAACAAAAATGTTGTTCTTCAGAATCCTATTGACCAAGAAAAATTAACAAAGTGAATAACTGATAAAGTTAACCACAGTTTGCGACACTTTTGTGTCTTTAAAAAGTTTTTTCAAATGTCTTAAAGTTATCTTCATGGGTTTGCATTGTTCCATGATGCTTTAAGACTAATCGGGACCAGACGTCCCGATTTTGATGAGACAGTCCCACTTTTTACCTCGCTGTCCGAATGTCGCACCGAATCGTTCTGTTTTTTTGTTACGGAATCCAGTCAAAGTCCTGAGCAAAACAAAAATGTTGTTCTTCAGAATCCTATTGATCAAGAAAAATTAACAAAGTGAATAACTGTTAAAGTTTCTGGAGATAAGTGTTGGTGGGAAGTTTTTAACCATTTCATCCAGATCTCAATTAAAATTGCCAATATTATGAAAATTGTGGCATCTGTTGTTATTAAAATTTGGACTTCTGAGAGGGCACAACTTTCTGTGGATACTCCAAAATCCTTCTCAATAACTAAAATTAACTTTTTATATTCCTTTCTGGATTTTCTAAAATCAAATAAAAATGTATTAACCCTTACAGGACCATAAGATGTCCAAGACTAAATATGCCAATACAACACAATATTTTAGCTATTGTGGGTGGAAAGGAAGAGAATATCACCAGAAAAACAAAGCAGGCTGTATTGGTTTCCTATAATTTCATGGGAAATATTTTTCCCTGTGGTCCATAAAAGTAAATAAACGAAGAGTTAGGTTTATCCTATCGGTATTTTATTTATTGCTTTGTAATACAAAAAACATAATAAAAATTATCAGAAAAGTAAAATAAATAGTTATGATATTCTACGAAACAATTTCGTTTACTTGTGAAGCACAAGTGGACATTGCACATTACACATTTATTATGTGTCCTATTTTCTATACATTTTTTTTTTATTCGTTCATAAACACATTTGCCTCCTTGGACCTATGTTTTATTTTGACATTCAGTAAAAAAAATATCGATTCAATAATAATTGAACAATCGATAACGATTTTTGTAGAAGGGAAAAATATTTCCCTTGAGCGTGAAAGGGTTAAACTCAATAGCCTCAAATAAAAAGTATATGTAAAGTATGGCTGAAAGTTTAATTATAAAATTAAATAAACATATCAATTACAATGTATATTGAATATCTTTAGAAAACCTCGGAAATGGAAGATTTTAGAATTGCGTGTTCTGAACGCACAAATATAGTACGAAAAAAAAAAAGACCCCATTGGCAGACGTATCCTGATTTTTAGTCAGAAAAATCTGGTCACATTATTTAAGACAACTATCAGTTTCATCAATTACCTAAATTAGCATGTTTACAGTTTAATACTATTTTGACAAATTTCTAATAAACTTATTTTAGAAAACATGTACTATCTTTTCCCTTAAATCTCGCTTATTTTTAATGCAAGTCCTATTCATTAAAAAAAAAAATCAATAATTTAAAAACTATTTGGTGCATCCAGTATTATCTTTGTTTTGAAAGCTCTATGTCTCTGACAATCCTTTTACTTTTTAGCCTGATCCTGTAGCTGATGACTGGATCAAAGCATTGAATGAATTGAAACTGGACCCTGAGGTTGGTTGCATCTTAACCCTTTGCACTCGTAATTATGCTTTAGAAAGTTAGCAAATAACTCGGAATTTTTTTTCATGTTCAATCAAGATGAATTTTTTTTATAGAAATGTGTTCCAATTTAACTAGAAGGTTTACCATCCTTAAATCAAAAATTTAAAAATATAGCCCCTGAATACACCCCTTGACCTAGGATGGGAATGTGGCCACATAATATTTTATTTTTCAACATGTTAAAATAATTTATTGAAACTACTAAGAATACTTAAGTATATTACACCACACCGCATTTACCCTTTGCATTCCGCTGTCCCCTCTCAGGGGACATCGTAATTTTGCATATTACTCGGATGTGCCCTCTCAGGGAGACATTCAAGTTTATTAGTCATTACGGAGAATTAACTTTTTCCAGCACAACTTTTTGAGAAATATATGTTTCTCTGAAGTTTCCTCTTGAAATGGCACAAAAAATCAAATAAAAATATGAATTAACAAGATATATAAAAAAACATTTCAGCGGGGATTTGTGTCAAAAGAGAAAGTGAAAAGTGCTGGCTCACGACAGTCCGAGCCCTTTTCTGCTCCACTTGAAAGGAGCGGTATGGAGAGTTTGTCGATGGTTGGGTTTGTTGAAATTTACTTGCGCAAGGGCAACACTAGGGCTGAACTGCTGGTAGCCGTCCCTAATGGTTCGGAGTGCAAAAGGTTAAAAATCTAAGAAATGTAATAATATGAACAAACTATACAAAAAATATTTAGGGGTGGAACGTAATGCCAGCACCTCCACCAAAGCAAATCAACTTAGAAATACTTTGAACAGAAATGTTTTGGTTAAGTTATCACATTTTGCCCAATAGAAATGCGATGTCCTCGTACAAGGGTCTATTCATACGAGCGCAATGGTAAAACGAGTGATGTCCCCCATACGGGGACATACGAGTGAAAAGGGTTAATTCTTTACAGATAAGGCTCTACATTCACTTGATTCTTATAGTGCGAGAGACAACTGCAATTTAGGTACCTCATTGAACATCATTCTGTTTTTTTTTTATAGAATGTGGGGAAAAGTGAGTAGATTACGAATCCACTGGTCTGCCATTTCCAAAATTGATCAAAAATAAACTTTATACAAATACAAATTTTAAGACCAACAACAGGGTCAAGGCCCAACAGGGTTGGTCGAGTATATATATACACGTATATAGAAATAGAAAATAATTTGTATACAATAGTTACAGGATCATACATACAATATAGCTTAGTTACAGGATCATGCACACAATATACAATAGTTTCAGGATTATACAATACAATGTACATAATACAATGCAATATACAAAGTTGACACAGCGTTTGACAATCATACTGGAAAAATGCAATACATAATGCAAGCAATATATACAAGCTGACTCAATATACATAGTTACAGGATTATACAATACAATATACATAATACAATAAAATATACATAATACAATGCAATATGCATAATACAATACAATACACAAAGTTGACACAGCGTTTGACAACCATACTGGAAAAATGCAATACATAATGCAAGCTGACAAATTTTATAAAAACCAACAGTACGCAAACATAAGTAACCAAATATGGTAACAAAATAACCTAAATTAAATAAATACAAATGACAAAATATAAGTTACTTACCTAGCCAGTGTAATCCAATTATTGCCTATTGATGATCCCCCAGTGCATATCTAAGAAACAGATATGCACTGGGGGATCATCAATAGGCAATAATTGGATTACACTGGCTAGGTAAGTAACTTATATTTTGTACTTTGTATATATTTTGAAGGAGTTGAACTAAATCCAATTCCCAAATATGTCGTAACTTGCCAAATAATGAGATTTCTTCTTACTTTCAACTACCCATATGTAATACATGGGGTAATAAAAGTATAGTATTTGGTCAAAAAAATTGTTTTGATTTTTTTTAAAAAACATTTCTCCACGTTTTGGAACATCCTGATTAGTCTAGGAGCACATTCATGGTCTTAGCAAACAAATACTTCGGGAAATATTTTTTGAGTTCCAATGCTTGTAAAATGTAATATGCAACACACGATCTTATCAAACAAATTATAAATCATTTATAGAATAGATATAATTAAATTGCACCGGTGCAAATTCGTTTACATCCTTTTCAAATTAAAATTTCTTGATAAAATTTGTTATTCACACTATTCAAAATAAAAGAAAATTATATATGAAAAAACAAATACACATCTGTATTCAACTTTAGAATTAAATATGGAACTTTACAAATTGCACCTTTTTGAAACAGTTATTATTAATTGTTTGATCAAAAACAAAATATAACAACTGATTTTAATAACTATTATATAATTTCTGTCCTTGAATCGTATAATTTGAGTAGATTTTTTAAAAAATTAACTTTATATGTATCAGAGATTATAATTATTTCTCCATGTGGTCAATATAATCTTAAGTATTTCCAACAGGACAGAATCAATAAATTTATAGTCGCATATTTTATTAGCTTATTGGTATATTCTTGCCTTACTGGTATTAGGACAATATCCATAATTACTCATCTAAATAATTGAAATTTAATTCTCTTAAAGTACAAAGTAGTTTGATCGCTGATTTCAAAGCTTTCCATTCAGCAAATGCCCTGGTCATAAATCCCATGGACCACTTTATGATTCAAACATGTGGGTGGTGTCATTCGCTTCGTATGAATGCGTAGAAAATTAAATGCGATGGTGGGTATCTGGCCTCCCGGTATGAGCCGCGCTACAGTCGAAATCCAAAATGGCCACCTCCTTACTTCCTAACGTATGTTTTTGCCGAATAATGGCTTCTGAGATCACTTTGTCAACTAGGTGACTGTTAGAAAACTTGTAGGAAATAAAATTTCTTTTCCAATAGTATATATCACATGTATGTTTGGTTAAACTACAAAATTCAAAGTGGCTGCCGCATTGCGATCTTAGTATGTTTTTCAGGTTGGTTGGTTGGTTTGTGCGCCCTATGACATATACTTGCGCACATACGTGCTTTTTTCCCCTTGAAATGTGCACTTTTTCCAACTTAATTTTAAATTTCAAAAGCCAAGGGATGCAAAAGCGAATGCAACATGTAATAAAGTGATTAAGTGCGCAATGCCATCTGTGGCGTTTTGTTTCGATTCAATCATGGAAACATCGCACATACCGGATACGATTACCACGATGCCGATACAGCAAAAGCAAATGGAAATCGTCTCAAACGGCGCAGTGTAGCTGTTACACTACGTTTCTATATAGTCTTGGATACACCGCGCATATGCAGGGAGGATTACTGCGATGTGGGGAAGTATCGTGTCTCAAACGGCGCGGTGTCGACGGTTTCAATACGTTTCTATAGTATTTTAGAAACACCGCGCATGAATCGGGGCATCATCGGTTCTTCGTCCTTGAAGTGCTAGGCAATGAGTGTATCTTATCAAAAAAGATCGTGATGTATCGGTTTAGGGAAAATAGTGACACCAGTTTGACGATGTTTCGATACATCCCCCAAGCCTAATTAGCGCCCAGACTAGATCTCAAAAAAGTGATCTAGAAAAAATTTGTGTCTGTGTGTATTTGGTCAGCATAACTCCTTAACAAATTGAGCTACAATGTTCCAATTTGGTGTGAGGGCACAAGGATCTACCATTAAGGTTTTCGTTGAAATCGCGCTTGCGCATAAGGTAGCTAGGTGCCTTTGAAAAAATCATGTTTTTCAATGATTGCTAAAGAACGGCTCTAACGATTTTGATCAAAATTGCTGTTGTAATGCCTCTTAAGGTGTTCTAAACATCCCCATCTCTGAAATTCCTGTAAAAATGCTTTAATGACATAAAAAGTTGATAAAGGAATGCCTTCAACACAGAGTTCTCTTTCCTTGAGCATAGCTCATCGACGCTTCTCAGTTTCACTTATAAGAAAAGATAATGTGAGAATTCTCGAAATAAATTTCGCCAAAATCCTAATTTTGGCAAAGTTTTTTTTTTTTTTTTTTTTAAAGCGCAAATAAGAATTATCACAAAAAAATATCACCAAACAGGCCACTCTTTCTCAATAAATAATGAAAATATAAAAACAGTAAATGACACAAATCCACATCAGAAATATAGTGTAATTGAAAGTTGTGCAATGTTCCACACCCCTAGTTTACTTTTTAACCCACCGCATTTGAATTTTGGAATGAGGAAGAGCACAGATGATCTCTGGCTTGGAAAAGTTGCATCTTTTAAAAGTAAACCAAATTGGTGACACCAGTTACGTCATTCATGACGTAACATTTATTGTCAACTTGACTCATTTTTGAAAGATGCTAGTAAACCGTCTCCAGACTTCGAAATCATCTGCAACCTTCTTAATTGAAAAATAAAGATCGATGGGTTACCAATAAATGAAAATGCTCATTATTTGGCAAGTTATGGCAGATTAGGCAATCAAATTTACTTCAACTCATTCAAAGTTTTTTTTACCAGTTTCGGACACTTTTACCCCAGCAGACCAGTGGACTCGTAATCTACTCACTTTTCTCCACATTCTATACAAAATCGAAGGGATACTTAAACTTGCAGTTGCCACTCAGTCTATTACACAGAAAATATTGTATTCAATGAATTACAATTTATGGAAAATATATTCCACTGAAATATATGACACAGGGAGTCACTGTCAACGTAAATTGACATTGGAAAATACGTGGATGGGTTCGAAAGATTTGAAGCCAAAGCAGATCAAAACTTGCAGAAATTTATTCCAATATAACTCCCTTCACAGATTCTCTTACAACTCCAGAACTTCTTGTTCTAGTAGATTCAATACTGCTCTATACACAACAATAGAGCACAAACAGCAGTTAAACTTGACACACAACTGCTAAATCGCCGCAAAAGACAATGCAATACAGTTCGCTTTAGAACTACTCTGAATGCTCACTGAGACTCAGTATCTCAACTCAGTAATTCCAGTCAACTAACTGACTAGCCAACCAACTCCACTCATGGCCGGTCTTATATAGGAGTCAATCGTGAATCTTCTAGAGGTAGAAATTTGGAGAACTTTCCAGATCATAGTCGAAAAGTCCTATACTTGTACATGGGGCCCGAAAAAGTCGCCAAATTTGGCAAAAAAAAATTAGTCACCAAAACCCTCACCAACTTGGCTCTATATCGCCAATTTGGTGAGATTGCCATTACCATAATGTTAAATGCCCTGCTCCTTGTAAAACTCGCTTCCCAGCGTTATCTCTGTAAAACTCGTTATCAAGCATTAATAGACACACATTGCGGGGAAGCAAAGTAAAGACAAACTGTTGCACTGCCTTATGCGAGATGTACATAAATTTTCCTATTTACAAAATTAACACTACGAAATATTTAAAAATATACAGAAAATCGTAACAATATACTGTAAGATGGATCCTCCTGTGTAAAACTATTGTTCCGAGAAAATTTTGAGTTTTACAGGAATAATAATGGGTTGTACAAATAGTCTTGTATCAAACTAAAAAACAAAAAGAACATAAATGCTTTTGAACTTAAATTTTAATTCATACTATTTACTTTTCTGACCACTGATATAAGAATTTTAATTGTATGACTTTTGCCAAATTCTTTCCATGACACTTTAACTATCATTCACTTTGACAATGTTTATACTGCTTTAATTTTAACCATATTTTTAGAAACCTAACAAATTCACGATATTTGATTTCAGCAGGAAAAATAGTACTTAACCTACACAAAGTATTTTAGTTATACTTTCGATCGCATAATTTGCAGATTTAGAAACAAAATTGAGCTTAAGATTCCTGCCAAAATTGCTAGGTTTCAAATATTTAAGTTATAGCCTAAATATTATGAAAAAGGAGAGAAAAAAAAAACCTTGTTACTGAAACAGGTGTT